>OX411810.1:28222995-28822995 GCA_948253155.1 Leucoma salicis | reverse complement strand
GCGTCGGAATGCCGTCCCATGGGACTATGAGAGGACAGTGCACTAGTGTTTGCTCACACTCGTGCACTAACTAATATCTCCTGCGTACATGGCAACGGTCTGTCTGACACTGATCGCCGTAGCCGAAATCGCTTTGGAGATCATTATTATTTATATTAGGTATACAAGTTGCAACTGATTTTTTGATGGTCAATCCTGTGTTTGTGTTGATAAACAGTAAAATAGTAGTATTTACTTCACTAGATTTTTTTTTGTGAAATAGTAAAGATCGGCCAACGGATTTCGAATGTGTCGTGTCTTTTTGGAGTTCTTTGGATCAATTTATATATAGCTTCTATTCCATATTGTTACTGAATTTTTAATAGCGTACTTTAGTCATCTTCATCATAATCAAGTTTTGTTGGGGACAGCTTTCGATCTGTTCGGTTTTAGTTGATCCAACATTATTTACACAGAACGACTACCTCCACGACCCACCGTGCGCCCTCACCCGCCCTTGCTGCTACCTCCACGACCAAACTAAGGGAACAACTGGGGAACTTAGAATAAAACTGGAGTCAGATTTTTATTCAGCCCTCTGGTAACCTGTACCGACTGTCAGGATACTATTTAACAGCCAGGTCTGACACACTGCAACACCTGTAACACGAAAAGGCGGAGAGACACTAGGAATTTTTTGTCAGTCACCCCACGAATAGTAAAAAACGACGTATCTATTTGAGCCAATTAATATAATAGAGCTGAAACGTTTGTTTTATTTAAACTACGCGGGACACATATACAGTGGGACACATATTATGACACAGTCGTCACGGTGTCGTGTCGTTGTAAAAGCGACTCGCGCGTAGGGCGATTCTTAATATCGCTAAATCATAGTGCGGGTAAGTCGGTAGCCAAGTAATTTAGCGCGACATGTCCGAGAGCGGTTACCTAATGAACCGGCGATTACCTCCTGCCATGCCCCGCGCCCTCCGCCGCACACGACGAACGAGGGGGGCTTAATTTACCATCGACTAGTTGATAGCTGCGATTTTGTCTGCGTTGAATTTTAATTTCCTATATTTGTAACCTCTAATTTAGCCTTTGGAAAGATTATTTTGAATAAAACACGTAACTTCATATTACTTGTCAGAAGGTATAATATAAGCTTATTTTTGTTTTCAAGAGCTTATTTTTCTTTTTTAAGCCGTTAGGTACTGTCCCTGTTTCAGAGTGTAATTTTGTGCTTCGTTTGGGGAGCGAGAGCGCCGGAGGCTAAACCCCCTCTTCATTTATTATCTTTCCTCTCAACTCTCCTATCCCTTTTCTTGCAGTTGGTGACGCGCGAGTAATGCCAGCATCTATAGGCTATAATAACCGCTTAGCACCAGGTGGGCTGTGAGCTTGTTTGCCATCCACGTAACATAAAAGAACGGCCATCTTTCTCCTACAATCTTGCTAAATATTGAAATATGTTCCACTGAGCACTGATTAGACGTCAAAACTTAGCAGACAGACTTATTGTTAATATCAATAGGGATTGGGAATTAGTTTCGCAGACCCTTTTGTCGCTACTTGTAAGTTATATTGTTACCTAGTTGTGCGCGTGACTTCGTTCTATCTGACTATGACAGATCGATCAGGATCATTTTAATTGAAATATAACAAGGCAGATAAAGACGGAGAATTGTTTGTTTTCACCGTCAACTTTCCTGGAAAACTTGTTACGGAAAAGAGCAGAAGAATCCAATGTTCTTTTCGACTGTTATAAACCGGAAACCTTAACATTAGTTATAACATACTGATGCCAACATAGGTGTGTAATGAAACTGTGTAGTTATATGTTATTATCATTTTATTTTTTCAGGATTTTTGCCTTGCATGGCCTGCCATATCAAAATTATTTTTAACAATGTATTATTATCCTATCTCTGGGCACCTCTCAGGATAAGATGAATTTATCTCAATGCACTTTAGGAATTTCACAGCCGCCGAGATTATCTCTCAGGTAACAGGTTGCCTCACGATGATTTCTTCAGTAGAAAAATACTACCTACAAATTAACAATAATATGTAAGATACTATCATATATATAATAAACAAATGATACCATCCGACGGATAACAGCGTAGGACCGTGTCGCCGCTTGGAATGATCCCGCGTCGCTCGGCAGCCGCTCGCTACAGCAACTGTTTGATTGGACCACACCCACTAATTATGTTCTTATAAAATAAACTGCATTTAACTCGAAGCTTTCCAATCATAAACGCAGTAACTCCATAAAACATATATTGCATTAACAACTTTAATGTTTAAAATATATGTTGTAGTTTGCAATGATTGTTATGAAAGGAGTTTTTAGCGTGTCCTATGGAAGATGATACAGTAGCTTCATAACGAGTATTGCGGACAGATTCCAGAGGAATGTTCCAATTCTCTTGATCATCTGTAATACTGCAGCTCTGCCTCATGCCACTACAAGGTTTATTTATAACCTGACTCACGCGATGTAAAATATTAGAAATAACAATGTTGGTGTTTTAGTATTACCGAGTTTGGCTCAGTAGTCTGGGGTTCAATTATTTAAATATTTAATATGTTACAATATGTATCGCAATCATTATTTAATGTATTTATTTTTATATTTATGGTAAATATTTGGGTTGTTATTTACAAACATAGTCGCGGTTTTTAAGGAAAAGTCATTTAATTCCTGACCCAGTAGGTATGTAGAATGTAAGTTGTGTTAATGAAGCAAGAACAAACTAGATAATCGGTATACGGTATCCCCTTCAGATAATATAAGTTGCATGCAAATGTAGCTTAGCTAATTACCTACTGTACTACCTATGTACTCTATTTTGATAATTTTTGGTGATTTCAGCTTCTTTATTAATACCTAAAGCCTTAACGGGTACAGTTCTTAATATAACCATATTCAAATTAAAAAAATATTCTTATAATACCTAACACTTAATGGAAAAAGTTTACTACTAACTTTCTTTTTTATTGCTAATGATGGCAGACGCGCCACGGCCCACCAAATGGTAAGTGGTAACCGTCGCTCATTGACTCAATTATACGGAGAGTATTGTCAAGCCGCTGCGCACCATTTCATTTCTCAGATATGAATTGAAAGAATAAACGGCTATCTCCTGCTACAGCCAAAACACACTGACGTGCTTCATGACCGGTCACACACACGATGATACCGAGCCGTTCGGACCCGATATTACTCTTGGTACCCAGCCCTACCACCAGTAATGCAATTGCATTATCACCAATTGATGATAATTGCTTACTTCCCTTAGTTGCCTTGTACGACACCCGCGGGAAAGGATGGGGTGGTGACACTTGTATTCTTAGTCCGTCACCACACGGAAAAACAAACCAACACAAGCGCTTGAGGCAAGTGCCTCCGCAGCACTAATGGCGCGATTGTAATCGCCTTAAGCGGCCGCATCCCATACAAAGGCTTTTCATGAGGAGAATCCGGCAAGAAAATCATGAGGCACTTTTTAAATCGCCAAACTGTTACAGTCTTATACGGTTCATTTTAACTAAAGTAACATGAAAGGTGCTGCAATCTAGACAAACGTTATTTAAACTATACCTATATATACCAACATACATACAAATGAAACAAGTGTTTGTTTGTATGTATGGGATATAAGTACTCCTTACTTCCATAATTATGTAAACTATAACAAAATACATAGTAATTTTTAAAGATTTTGTCTGTCAGTTTGTTTATTCCTGGTAATCTCCGAAACAGCTGGACTGATTTGGACGGATTGGCAGATAGGTGATGTTATAAGGAGTAAGGGTATAAGCTATTTTATTTTGCAAAATAATTAGAGTTCCGCATAAAAAAGATATTAACTAATAAAATACACGCGGACAAAATTGCGGTTGCAGCTAGTTCCATCCATACATCAGCCTTTGAACGTCCACTGCTGGACATAGGTCTCCCTAAGAGAAAGCCACAACGAGAGGGCCCGTCATGGGGGATAACGCCGTAATCGCCACGCTTGGCAGGCGGGTTGGCGATCGCAGTGGATGTTGTTAATACTCGAGGGAGTGCTGCTGCCCACTCCTCCGGTTTTCCCTCAGTCGGCTCTTACGACTCCCGTGGGTAGAGAGGGGTGGGACAATTCTAAAGCCGGCCCCACACGGCGAAGCTAGTTATTAAAATAAAACGGTGCTTATTTTAAATTAGTGGTTGCTTGTGTAACGGGCTAAATGAGACCAATCTGCACTAATACCAAATTTTTTAAAAACGTTTCTAAGTTTATAAAAAAAAAAAATTTTTATATTGTACGGAATCTCTCCAGACTAAAGCAGATCTTTATAGCTGGAACGTGATTAAGAAAGTGCTATTAAACAGTTTTATACTTTTTAAAAGTAATTAATTCGTTATTAGTGTTAGCGCTTATAATTTTTCACTCTGTCCCCATACACGGCTGGTTGACACTGCGAAATGGTGGACATTAATCTCACTGAGCGCCGAACGTGGTATTAATACCGCAATATGTTCTGTATTAACCGACCGTCTGATATCTGAACTTCAACCATCAATAACAGAAGACTGTGTTAAATAATTGTTGGATTACCATTCTTGGATTAAATCTCGATACTTTTAATTTTCTTTATAGAATGGCGTTCCAAAAAGTTGTTGGTTGTAATAATCACCCTTAGTAGTTATTTTCAATTTCTTCTTTACATTGCTTAATATGAGATGAGTGTGTCGAAATTAGCACTCTCTTACAGAATATCGGTTTATAGGAACGGTAGGAGTGGGCTGTTGTATTTCGTTCGGTGAATGAGTCTCCTCTCCACTCTATGATCCTTCCGCTGCACCTCCTATCCTATTACTAGGAGGTGGCAATGCAAAATGATAGTACTGTATTGCAATCGTCTATTTAGCGCACAGCAGCTCACAGCTATGGGATACACTTACCATCAGGCGAAACGTATGCTTGTTCTTCAGCCTTCTAACAAAAAATTAAATAGCATTTTTGATTGAAATATTGAGACCATCAATCAGAGATCCGCCTTTTCACTCTGTCAAATCTGATTTTATATTGGCTGAATGTCTCTCAAGAATAGTTATATTTAGAAATAAGTAGAGTTATGTATTAATATTCTCAATTCCACACGGATGGCGACGCGACGTGAGTGTAGTTTGTTATAAAAAACTTCGTGGATATAGACAAATGGAAGTAGAAATACGGCAATAAGTCATATCTTGGCTGTTCTGTCTACAAACTACTGCAGTTTTGTTTTTTAAGGGAGCGTGCACTTAGCTCTTTGTGCAATGTGAGTTTTTGTGGGATACACATAAATACATATACCTATCTTATTATTTTTAAGCACTTGAATTGCTCGGTTATGTTTATGTAGTGGAAATGGATGAGATTCCCTTTTAGTTCTTAAAAATAACTTACTTACTTATCATTATGCCAAGTTCCTTACGGTGTAGGCAGACGAACAGAGTGCCAAAGGGTCTATTCTTACATACACCTCTCGCTTCAACAACATTCATAATTCTCTTCATACACATTCGCCGGTTTCGGAGACTTCTGACTCCACCTTCCATCAATACATGACCGATTTCGTCTAGGTAGGTGAGTCTCGGTCTCCTCCTGTACCTACATCCTTCCACTTTCGCATTGTATATCTTCTGAACCACTCGCTCGTCTGGCATTGTTTCCACAATGTCTGATCCTTCGAAGCATTTCCTTTCACTCGCATCTTTACATTAATACTCTCTCTCATACCTACTCGCTCTCTTGCGTCGTCGTTACGAATGCGGTCAGCCAGCCTCACTCCATAGATTCTCCGCAGATATCGCATTTCGATCGCATTGATTTTACTCTCATGCTCCTGTTTGCATACCTAACTTTCGCTTCCATATAGGATAGGTAACGTTGGAACAAGCACTGCATTGCGTAATGTGACATGTGCCTTCTGGCTGAGGTGGTGCCTGCCGACAAGTTGTCCCAATGCTTCGTACACTCTATTTCCCGCATTTACTCTTCTCTCTATATAAATAACAAGATAAATAAATTAGTTTATTAGTATTAGTTTAAGTACATAGTGAATTCTTGTGATCAGACAGAGTATCTGCTGTCAACACAGTGGTATTGAGTTCCATCTCAGTCTATAGTCTGATACTCTCCTGACATAAGAAATTAGCTTAATCAATTAAGGGCGGATTTTACCAAACAAGAATACATTTTATTCCTAGAATAAATCGCTACTTACTCGAAAATAAATCAATTTTACATTTTACCAACAACAATTCGAAGAATAGCGAGGCTATTTAGGATTAGTCACTATACCACCGATAAGCACCGAATAAGGAGTTAATCCAAGAATAAAAAAAATGGCGTCATATTTTTTATGCTGTCAGTTTTCGAAACCAATATCGGTTTCGGGCGCGTGACAGCTACTTTCTCACGCTATAATACGACAAATAAGCGTTGAGATGAGTTAAGCTATACACTGTCCCGTTTGTAGAACAATTTCTTTTTGCTGGGTATTACATTCACTTCGCTATTCGCGAATAGCTATTCCAAGTATAAGCGATACGTCAGATGGCGTGGAAAAACGACTGTTGATTATCTAAGAGAATAAAATCGTGGAATAGATTATTGTCGGTATAGTTATCCTTGTATATATTCGAATTTGGTCGAATCCATTCTAAGACGTTTTAATAGTCGGTGATATTAGTTTTTCAATTCGCGTTTAATATTGTGGTGGCTGTAACTTGTCCAGAACTGGCATGACATCTATGAAGGATTCCGTCTATAGATGATAGATAATAAATCCAAATAGGTACTTTATTTTTGTAGAGTAACATGCCACAAACCCAGCGACACTGTCAAACAATTTGGCTCAATATGAATAATGCAGGTGTATTATACACGAAGACCGTTGACAACAAATACTTGTGTTATTAAATTGTCTGAGATGACGTCATAACGTGACACTAATAGCCAGTGCCGTCGAACAACCACAATTGATGGAGCATTGAGTGCACTCGACGTTGAATTAGAATGCGTCACAGAGACCCGCCAGTAAACATGTCGAGAATGTTGGCACTGCATCAGCCACGGTGCCGACAGGGTTGTCAATTTGTCCAAAATTCTAAAACTTTTTCAGACAGACTGTTTGTTATAAAAATCTGCCGCCACCAACTGCTAAATCTTCAGAACTCTTCAAGACTTCATCTTAAATTTTCTAGATATATCCTTGAATAGCTGCCAGCCGTGGTTCACCTAAAATTATCCTTATTAATATTATACGAGTAAATGCTAAAGTGTGTTTGTCTGTTTTTCACGCTTTCACGCTTTAACTACCTAACCGATAAACTTGAAATTTAAAGCTCATAAGCCAGAAAAGGATATAGGCTACTTGTTATCCCATTTTTTTTTATTTTATCTAGGCGGTAAAAAATGTACCTAACCGTACACCCCGTCGTTCGGGGCAACGAATAGGGTAGTGTGGGGCCCTCACCCTCTAAAGAAACCCGCCGTGTGCCGTCTCTCCGCCTTTATTGGCGGGCCACTGGAACTATGTTACATTCCTTCGGTGGTCCGCCAGCGGCTTACCCTTTCGGGTACCCTCCACTGAGCGACGCACCCACACACGGTGCAGGGCACCTACGCGGAAGGCCTTGCGGGTGGCGGACGTTTCCCGGTCCATCCACCCGCAGCTTCAGCTAGGGCGGCATTAGGCGCAAATACTCACGCCTGCGCCGCCCCAGTCGCTGGCAGCGGTTCGGGTCTTATCCCTAAAAAGTGGATAATACATATGGGATAGGAATGTTTGCATAGAAATAATTGATGTGTCATGGAGTGACGTATTCTGAAGTCTATTTAGACAACAACGTGGGCAAAATTTAGTTAAAAACAAAATGATAACTATAAATTTTTAATGTTTAAGTGAATACGAGACTAATGTCCCTGAAATAAAAGTAATGTTACGGAATTTACCACGGTTAAACGAACCAGACAAAAATTACTATTTAACCTATTCGACATCTTGGTTTCAGTGCAATTTTCTCAATTTTCAATTGAAAGCATAAAAACCCGATGCTGGTGCACATACTGGTTTGAAGTTACGATACGGACAGTCTGGATAAATTATTATTAGTCGTTAGTTTGGGAGATTCCTAAATCTGGCCCAACATGTAAAATATTTTTAGAGACGGCATTGCAGCATAGCCTTTTTGGTTTATTATGTAATTAATCGAATTTTTGAATTAACACTTTTATTCCTGTGATTTTATTATTTTACAAAAAAAAGTGAAAGGAGTCTAACTCTAATTCACGATCGGTTGACGAACATTTTTCTCGATATTAACACTAGAAATTAAATAAGTTAGACGTCAATGTGGAGTCATAAAGGCGCCGTAAGTCTTTTAGCTGAAAGGAAATAATTTATTGTTGAAGGTGTAATGTTGCCACTCGTTAGACGTCGGTAGTGGTCGTGATAATGATATCGAAAATGCATGTAACGTTCGTATCCTTCGCAGTATCGAGGGCGTGCATTTTGTTCAGCTTTAATATAAAAAGAAGAGATTATCATTCTTAAGAAGGACTTCGCTCATCATTCGTGACGGAATTATTGTAAATGACATATGGGTGAGAAATAAAAACGTTCTTTATTCAGACAAACGTGGTATACCTATTGATATAAAATTTATATTATAAATCGTTAAAATGGCGCATTCAAATACGAGTATAGATTTGCGGTTAAGTAAGATATTTCCTACCCGTAAAAAGACTAGGAAATAATATGTTTTAGAGGATAATAGCTTCTTTAAACTTAACATGTTAAGTGATTAAAAATAGATATAAAGTTGTTTTGTCAAATTTCCAGTCAATATCAGATCAACAAGAATGCACTATAGCTAGACTATCGACAAAGTTAACTCGTAATTTATTAGAGTTGAGTATCTAACATTGTTCAGAGCATGAATTTCAGAGATATTTTATGTAGGTAAGTATTAAATTAAAGAATTCGATCTACATCATCATTGTTACAGGTGCTGTGAGTCGGCCGAGGAATTGCCACCCTCTCACAGAAGATTAGCCTGAAACAACGGTAGGTACTTCTACCGTTATATTTCATAATATTGAGTGAGAGCGCTGAAGGCCCAGAAACCCTCCCTATCCTCCCCTTATTATCCTTACCCTCCTCGCCTTTTTATCATTCCTATCATCTCCTTAGTATCCTCCCTGTCCTCTTCTAATGATCCTTTCTCTCCAACTCCTAAACCTTTCCTTGGAGATGGCAACAAAAAACATTCATGAAGAAAATACACATTATAATATTATAAGATTTCATTAAAATTGTTTTGATTTCTTCTTGAACCATAAGCACCATATTACAGGTACATAATGTATAAAGGTACCTGTACCTATGTTATTGTACCCCGTCAATCGCGGAACAATAATGACTTGAAAAAGGTGTTTTTTTTTAGTACTGAACCTTTGACAAAGTTTTAAGCTAATATTTGCGTAAGATGTTAGGTAATGTATTCGTAGGTGCGGCTAGTATGAGTAGCGAAACCGTCTCGCACGACCCTGTTGAGGTCAGATCGCCTCGAGCCTCAGACCATAGGGCTCTACATTATATAGCCAGCGGTTATTTATAGGTATAATAATACACATAACAGAAATTACACTTAGAAATATTTATTTTTAAACCGTGTACTTCATGATGCGAAGTTTTTTTTATTGCATGTACCTATTGGCAGACGAGCCACTCTGATGGTAAATGGTAACCGTCACTCATGGACTAAACTATACCGAGAGTATCGTCAAGCCGTTGCTCACCATTTCATTTCACCGATATGAAATGAAAGAATAAACGGCTATCTCCTGCTACAATCAAAACGCAACGATGTGCTTTATGGCCGGGCACGCAGGAAATGGTGGCACCAACCCGCTCAGGACCGATACCAAGTGAATACTCCCACTTGGTACCCAGCCCTACCACAAGTCATGTAATGGATGATAATTGCTTACTTCCCTTAGTCGCCTCATACGACACTCGTGGGAAAGAATGGGGTGGTGGCACTTGTATTCTTAGTCCATCGCCACACGGACAAAAAAGTATAGACAATTCAGATGTAGGCTGTAATTAACAGTTGTCTAGTATTTGTGTTATTGCCGACAATTTATTTTGTTAAGGCAGGATAAAATGTAACTAACCGCACACTTTGTTGTTTGAGGTAACGAACAAGACAGTGAGGGCCACACTAAATAAACCAACATATCATCATCATCTCTCCGCCTGTATTGGTGGACCACTAAAACTGAGGGACATTACTTCAATGGTAACAATCGCGGGACCTGCTACTACGTGTAGGAGAGTGGTGGGAATAATAACATTATTAACTTCTGGGTCTGGCAACACGTGAAATTTATAAGGGTCTTGATGGGGGCCTGTGTAGGAACTATATCATATAAATTTTCGTATTGAAAATTTTAAACCAATATGCTGGCATGTACCGCTTAGTCCTGTACAGGTATATGTTATTTGTACACATACTATTGCTAAAGCTCAGTATGTACAGAGAATGTCTGTTGAGGGAAATAGGCATAATATTATACCTCAGTAAATAAACTCAGCAACGCGTGGAATGCGCACCGCAGCGCGACAACCGCTGCGGTGGCTCGCAGGTCCATATCGGGCGCTCGCCGCATCTGCGCTAAATTGATTCGCAGTGCCCGCGGCGCTCGGAGCGAAGCCCTACATCTTATACAGAACATCTATACACATTAATATTACGGATACTAACACACTATAAACCTTCACAAATAACACTATTTAATGGTGCTTATAACGTTTAACAGGTGCATTCTTACATGTCACGAAGGTGAGCGGCTCTTAGTATTGTTGAGTCCATCGTAAGTGGTAACCGATGCTGTTTGAGTGGAATTTAAGTTTAGTTGAGTTTTCTTGGAGAAGGAAAATATCGCGAGATATCTCTGCATGCCTGAAATATTTTCACGCTGGTCCAGTGCGCCAACCAGCACTGGACCAGCATGTTGGACAACAGTCTAATCTCTACTCCGTATCACACAGTAATGGAAGTAAATTATAGTAGAGATTTTAACTCTGATATGTTGGTTATCTTAATATAACGCATAGAAAAATACTTATCACCATCACGCCATATCCCTGGCAGAGAGAACAGATACTTGAAATCTGTTTTATCTTATAAAATGTATTACGTACGATTAATCGTATAAGCTTATCGCACAAGAGTTCCTTGGCGAGATTAGAAATATATTACCTATATCTTAATCCAGACTATAATTTAACCGTAAGCTAATTGAACAAATTATTTGTGAATGTGGAAAACGAGAAATTTTACTGCGAGCGGGAGTCCCTTCCAATCCGGGGAAGTGCTTTAGACCGCTAAGCCATGACAGTGACCGACGGCCATACCCAATCTCCCCATAACATTTGGGTGTGTGTCGTAACCAGCAGCAACGCAGGTTCGAATCCCACTCGCAGTAAAAAATATATTTTTCCACATTGTCAAATAATTTGTTCTTTAAAGTAGCTGAGCATTTTAAGTGCTAAAATATAGATGGAAATACGTAAGCTAATTGCTTAATTATTTTGAGATAAAAAGATAAAATATTAATCCAGTGTGTCATCTATTTAACTACCCAATTTCGTTCAATAATTTAGGCGTAATTTACGGAAAAACATCTTCTAATATTATAAGTAGTAGAATAATAAAGCAGTGAAATTTGAAACAACATGCTCTTGGCTAATTTGATTGTTCTAAGTCTTTTTAAATCGCGGGTATCAAAATATCAATCTGAAGAGTACTTAGTTGAAACTGATTTAGATTTTGAATTTGAGCCCTAGGGGTAAATATATATAACTTTTATAATCGCAAAGAGTGAAGCGACTCCGGGCTGTCACCATTGCGGCTGCGACGAGGACACGGCGCGGCACTCGCTTGAGTCGTGCCCGGCTTGGGCCGAGCAGAGCCGTGAACTCGTCACGGCAATTGGGGGGGACCTCTCGCTGCCGAGCGTCGTCAGAGCGATGCTTGGCAGCGACAGGAATTGGGCCGTGGTCGTTGCCTTCTGCGAGGAGGTCATCTCGCAGAAGGAAGCGGCGGAGAGGGCCAGAGAGGCTGATCCCTCCACAGGCCCGAACCGCTGCCAGCGAATGGGGCGGCGCAGGCGTGAGTATTTTCGCCTAATGCCACCCTAGCTGAGGCTGCGGGTGGATGGACCGGGGAACGTCCGCCACCCGCAAGGCCTCCCGCGAAGGTGCGACGCCCCGTGTGTGGATGCGTCGCTCAGTTGAGGGTACCTAAAAGGGTAAGCCGCCGGCGGGCCACTGAAGTAATGTAACATAGTCCAGTGGGCCGCTAATAAAGGCGGAGAGACGGCACACGGTGGGTTTATTTAGTGGGTGAGGGCCCCAAACTACCCTGTTGCCCCAAATAACGGGGTGTGCGGTTAGGAATATTTTTTCCCGCCTTAATAAAAAATAAAATAAAAGAGGGTAATAACTTTTTCTTTTTCACAATAGATATTTCAGTATTACACGTGCTTATTTATAGGCTCAAATTTAATCTTGGAAGCAGTAGGTAAGTAAAGGTCTAGGGCACCCATTTCCACTGAAGAAGTGTGAAACAGTAACAGTGGTCCGCCAATACAGGTCTAAATAAATAAGGACACTCGTATTTCGTCAACTTTGAGATAAAAAGACAGGGTCGAGCTTAACGGGATTATTATCCAATATAGCTGAACAAAATTTTGTAATGACGTGTCGGTTGCCCGATGTAGTGCGATGTTATCGGTTGATCGATATGCTACGCACCACGCTCGCAAAAGAAAAATAGTACATACCTACAACAGATAGTGTGTAGCATGTTAGATGTGTAGCAGCTTCTGACAGATGTTATAGCATGCACCTGACAGGTGGCGTATGTGAGACGCGGTTTCTGCCAACTTGAATGGGTGCCTTAAACCTTCCTCCTGCCCCTGGGTGTTCTAAAATCAAATTAAGAGCTTTATACTGACTCTCTTTTCTGTTTTTTTGGCTCCAATTTACTTAGTGCTGAGTATTTGCAATTAAGGTTTTTAGCAAGCTACGGCTAGTTTACGAACTTATTCAAAAACTTTTGTGTTATATGCTAGCTAGTTAGCTGTTCTTAGATTTATACTAATCTAGCTCAATGAATTTTTTATGGTTGTCACTTGCTTGTCCCAGCATGAATAGGCCGGCTCAATCGGGGATGTACCACCCCTTCACAGATCAGCGTGAAACAACTACGATTGTAAGGTGAATGAGAGCGCCGGAGGCTCTAACCCATCCTTATCCTCCCTCCACTCCTTATCCTTTTTCTCCGTCTCCTATTTTTTTCTTGGAGTCGGCGACGCCCGTGATGATGCTTCTATTATTGCTAGCGGCTACGGTAACCGCTTACCTAGGCCGCATGCTTGTTTATGTATGCAACCACCATTTTATAGAATCAAACTTTTATTAGAGAAATGCAATAGCGTATTCCCTAAATTTGAATATCAATGAGTGTATTTGAAATTAACATAAAGCACAATTTATTATTTATTTTTGTATTTAAAATTAACACAAAGCAAAGTATTTAGGAGCATAAATCATCACTTACACCTAGAATATCTACAAGTATCGTTAAGGAATCAAACCGCAACACTCACTACAAGAATACTCACTACACTACGCGGTGTGTGCAAGCGTTGGCAATGATAGTTGCATAGTAGTCCAGTTAGAATAAATAATCTAATAAGTCTAGCAGCATATAAAGATTCAAGTCACGTTGATGAGGCATTTTTGCGTTGTAGGAATAATTTTATTAAACTTCAATTCGTGGTTACTTTACGCTGCAGTTGGATAATATTTGACTTTTGTTACATCGGAACTAGATAAATGTTTACATACTTTTGGTGATAAAACTTTCCTCATTCCAACAAGAAAATGTTATACTATCCTCTCACGATGTCCAAAAGCAACTATTGGTGAGTGAGAGCGCATTAGCCCCTTAAGTAATAATATCCCCCATACATAATAACGAGAGTAACCGACATAGCCCGCCGGGTTGCCATGCTGAAGTGGTAAAGAGCAGGCCACATCGCTCAACGAACCGGCAACCGTTGGGGAAGAATGGTTTTCGAGTGGCGACCACGTATCGGACGGCGCAGTGTAGGACGGCCCCCCGACGACACGAAGTCCTTACCTTCCTCGCGAAAAAGCGACTCCGGGCTGTCACCATTGCGGTGCGACGAGGACACGGCGCGGCACACGCTCGACTCGTGCCCGGCTTGGGCCGAGCATCGCCGTGAACTCGCGGAAATAGGGGGGAACCTCTCGCTGCCGAGCGTCGTCAGCGATGCTTGGCAGCGACAGGAATTGGGCCGCGGTCGCTGCCTTCTGCGAGGAGGTCATCTCGCGGAAGGAAGCGACGGAGAGGGCCAGGGAGGAGGATTCTTTTGCTGACCCAAACCGCCGCCAACGACTGGGGTGGCGTAGGCGTGAGTACTTGCGCCTCATGGCACCCCAGCTGAGGCTGCGGGTGGATGGACCGGGGAACGTCCGCCACCGCGTGCGCACCGGATGTGTCACTCAGTAGAGGGTACCCGAAAAAGTAAGCCGCCGGCGGACCACCGAAAGTATGTAACATAGTTCCAGTGGCCCCCTAATAAAGGCGGAGAGACACGACGGGTTTCTTTAGTGGGTGAAGGCCCCACACTACCCCGTTTTCGTTGTCCCGAACGACGGGGTAGTGCGGCTAGGAACACATTTTCCCGCCCTAACAAAAAAAAAGGATGCCCCCACCACCTTTTTTTTGTGCTGTCTCTCCGCCCTTATTGGCGGGCCACCGTAACCATATTACATTCCTTCAGTGGTGGCCCTTCACCACCTGGACCGACGATATGGTCAAAGCCGCGGGGAGCCGGCACAGCACCGCTCGTGTCGTTCTCTTGGGCAGGCCTATGTCCAACAGTGGACATCGAAAGGCTGATAGATAGATGATAAATAAAGTCCCTTATTTAATTCCCTATCATCCTTCTTGCAGGCGTCAAAGGAGTGCTCCTAGCGGCCTAAGGCAAACCTACATATCCAGCAGTTAAAGATGATATATAATAGATTGCCATAAAGCTCCACAAAATATGTTACTGAGCTATACCTACGCACGGCGGTGGCTTTTTTATTAGTTTTCCTTTTCTTATTATGCTATATAAAAAACAAATATAAATATTTCGTAGGAATAACAACGATTTTTTTTGTATTCTAATTAAATTTATCTGCAGTGTTTAGATATTTTTATATATATTGTTAGCATTTGACATACTTAGCCATATACATTAAACACAAAGTGGAAAATATGAAATCAACAGTGTTATCAACAGTGTGTATAAATTAAAATCATGATTAAAAATGTGGTCTATGATGAGGTACTCTAAATTATTTATAAATATTCAGATTACTTTAGACGTTAGTGAAGTGTGTAACATCGTGGGCTGCAGCTACCAAGGTACCTATATATTATGTGATTATTATCAAATGCATGAAAATCAAAAAAGCATCTATTATAGAGTCTAATTATATAAATTAAATATGAACTTATAAAATGGACCTGATTTCGCAAAAATATCGGTTTAATTTTCCGCGAAGTTGCGTTTAGCCTGCGGCGGGGTGCAACATAACTTTAGATATTAGGTAAGTACCTATAATGAAACTAAGATTGTACCTACTCAACTCTAATGTGATTTGGTTTTAACGCAATGGTACTTCGTATTTTCTTATTGGATAAATAAAATATAACACAATTATAGTTTTATGCAATCTATCACAACCATCAATGTTGTTAAGTATACGAATCATTAAGATTAGAAAAATTATTAAACATTCTTAATTCATAGGAAATTTTAGGGCATCTGTTTCGGAATAAGTCTACTATATTACTGTATTTAACTAGCTTTAGACCATTATTTCATCCACGTTGAATGAGGTTGCCGCTATCAAGAGGTATAAAATAATATAACGATTTCCAACAAACAGAGAAACTGGACAAAAATTCTTAAAAAAATGTTTTATGGTCAGACACGCTAAAAAAGCCTAATACAATATTTTTTTTCATATCTTCCAGAAGTTTGTCCGTGTGGTGACGGACTAAGAATACAAGTGTCACCACCCCATTCTTTCCCATGGGTGTCGTATGAGGCGACTAAGGGAAGTAAGCAATTATCATCCATTGCACGACTGGTGGTAAGGCTGGGTACCAAGTGGGAGTACTCACTTGGTATCGGGCCCGAGCGGGTTGGTACCACCTTCTCGCGTGTGACCGGCCATGAAGCACATCATTGCGTTTTGGCTATAGCAGGAGATAGCCGTTTATTCTTTCATTTCATATCGGTGAAATGAAATGGTGAGCAGCGGCTTGACAATACTCTCGGTATAGTAGAGTCCATGAGCGACGGTTACCATTTACCATCAGATGGGCCGTGGCTAGTCTGCCACAACAAGCAATAAAAAAAAAAGTTCTAAAGTGTAACTTGGCATTGGCTATCAAACAAAGAAAGTTGCATAAAAACCCTTCCAGTGGTTTTTGCGTGAAGTGGGAACAGACAAACAGACAAAAATTCTAAAAAATCTTTTTGATTCAGAGACCTAGTACAGTCATGTTTCTCAAATATATTTAATGTAGAGACACAGCTATGTTACAGCTTTATATTAGTACAGATACACAAGAAAAAGAATAGAAAAATAGAAGATAGTTTTTTTTTAATAAAAAGCTAGGGAAACCGCCGAGCATAGCTAGTTATGTAATTATGAAAAGATTTCCAACCTCAGTTTTTCAAAAATCATAAATATTTAGAGGAAATTGAGTGCTCAAGTGACCAATGAGAGAGCGTTATTATCACCAGGTAGTGCACGTAGAGGCAAACGTTTTGATCGGCGGGACATAGTGTTTTCATTTGAAATTCAAGCAGGGGACGAAAATATTAAAATGTTCGATAGAATCTGTAATTCAAATTATTTGAGACGTACGTATAGTGAACATATATTAACATCTTCCAAGCGAAATTTTATAAAATAGTAGATTATATTTTTTATCTACATAACAACTGTGAAACCATCATGTGTTTTGTTTACTGGCAACATTTGAGAGTAGGTATAAATTTTCTTATGCCGTTTGGGGCTGGCTTTAGAATTGTCCCACCCCTCTCCACCCATGCGAGTCGTAAGAGCCGACTGAGAGATACCGGGGGGAGTGGGCAGCAGCACTCCCTCGGGTATTAACAACATCCACTGTGATCGCCAACCCGCCTGCCAAGCGTGGCGATTACGGCACTATCCCCCCAATTTAGGGAGGCCTATGTCCAGCAGTGGACGTTAAAAGGCTGATGGATGGATAAATTTTCTTATACTTTTTTAGTTATTTTTTTTCCTGCAAGGCACCTTAATTGTTTATCCAAAATAAAATTACTCTATTGTGTTACAATATACATTGTGCATTTACTATATAGTAATCTAGTAAGGTAATAACAAAATTGCTTACGTTGGATGCGATCGGCGCAGGACCGCTCGTTGTGGCGTTCCCTTGGGGAGGCCTGTGTCCAGCAATGGACGTTGAAAGGCTGATGGATGGATGGATGAATTATAAAATATAATATAACTAGCTAATCCGGCGAACTTCGTACCGCCATATTTCTTTTTCGTGAATATTTTGCAATTACTTAATAAAAAATACATGATAAAAACTATCCTATCCTAGGCACGCCAGAGAAACACACATTTAATAAAAAGAACGTGGTAATCAGTTAGATAGTTTCGGAGTTCACCGTGAGCGACAACGTGACACGAAAATTTTATGTGTAATAGATGAACACAGATATTGTACTGCGTGTGGGTGTTTTGTATATATTTATGTATGTATTTACGAAAAAAAAGTTATATTAAATATTATATCCGTAATCTGGTACCCATAGCACAAGCGTTAAGCTTGGTTTGGAACCAGAGGACGTTGTGTGAAAATGTCCGTGACTATATAGGTATATATATTTTTTCTTCTTGTAAAGAAGTTACTCACGCTGCAGAAATCAGACAGATTTTGGCAATCTGACTGTACGACAACCGAACGCTTGTAGCGTACTACTAACTATTTTTCCTTTTTCATAATAATATTGCTAGTGGTAGAGCCTTGTTTGTCCTAACATGAATGGCAGCTCGACCGGGGAGAGCGCCGGAGGCCTAGGCTACTTTCCTATACTCTCCTTATTATCCACCGAAACACAACTTTCTACCTTGTACGATTCGTGATATGAAGGACGGACGGACAGCGGAGGCTTAGTAATATGATTCCGTTGGCAAAAAATTTGTTTCTTATAACTTTAATAACTTTTGAAGATATCTAAATATTATTTTTAGTTTAGGGCCAAGTGTCTGAGAAATTAAACTTAATTGAAATCTATCCAGTAGTTTTTCTGTGATGCGCGGACAGCGGCATTCCTCTGTCATTATAATATATATCATGTGGATATACTCGTAGGTACCTAAGTTGCGGTTATTGGCTAATTGTTGATACTACTTCGGTTATTTCAAATGAAAGATTTCGCTATCAATTGTTGAAAAGTAGGTAAAGCGCCAATGTTATACAAAGATACCTTTACGTTGGCAACCCTTCGTTAATGCACCCTCACTAGCGTCATGGGGTAGGAAATAGTACTGCTACTCGCCACACGATAGCTCTCGCTGACTTGATGTCTGTTAGATAACTAATTTTTACTTATTATTTTGAATTATATTTCGATTCAGTGCAGAAAAATATGCATAGTTAATAATTTATTATATTATATGTATTATATTTAACATTTGAAATTATAATGTAACACAACAATATTCTATTTTTCATTATTATAAATACATACATGTAAATTACGCAAATGTAATGTATTGTTTAACTGTAATCGCGGAAAATATAGTGCATTTTTAAATAAAAGTATAAATCTAGATTTACATATTTTTAATTTATTATAGTAATTAAAATTACATAATTATACAATTCAAAATTACACATATAATTTCTCTATTCGATAACAGATGGCGCTAGTAGTAGCTCGTTCCTTTCCCACGTCGCTTTGTATCTAACGAGTCACGCGTCATGACAATAAATTATAAACTTCTAAATAAAATGATGTTGTTTATTATATTTTTATATAGGTACAATTGATTTAAAACATTAACATTATTATCATTTTGAATTGCCGACTTATTATTAGTTTATAAGTAGATACCTACCTCAAATACCTGTACCTAGGTATAGCCGTATTTTATAAATTTAAATATGTGCGATATTAATATGTAAGCTCGTTTAGTTAATTACATATTTGTGATATAAATACGTATGATATAAATACGTAGGTAAAGGATGCAAACTGTAAAAATATTTCGTCACAATTTAAATAACTTGTAAATACACACCAATGCACACCAATTTACAGGCGTAAATATTCTATTTTACATTATGAATGAATAATAAAATGTGAATATGCATGCATATATGTGAATATGGAATAAAAATTTTTTTCGTCCCATACTGCCCTGGGGCACGGGTCGCCTCTCATAGTAGTAAAAGGGATTTAGAGAGGACTAGTTAGACTTCACAAAAGAAAATCTCTCAGGCTTGTAGGTATCCTCAAGACGTTTTCCTTCACCGAGCAGTCATAATTTGTAAACAAAATACACACATAGGTATTGTTGAAACATCTCCAAAGGTCAGAGGTGTGCGCCGTGACCTCATAATACATCGGGGTTCAAACCCGATACTACCATTGTCTTTAAAAGTCCTTGGTTTTACAACTAGGCTATCACCGCTTCATATTATTATTTATTAGGTACCTATTTATTATAAACATACTTAGAGAAGCAATAGGTACTTAAGTAATAATTTGCCAATAACTAGTGAATAGGTATTTTACTATAAGACTTCTAAGCAACAATATGGCAGCTAGGTATTTTATTGATAGCTGGGTCAGTTACGTAGGTACCTATGCCTACCACTACCATGGTATCAGTTGTTCCTAGTTATACCAATATTTATACTGAATATAGATGGGATGATGAGTTGAATTTATAAATGTGTTTTTAATAACTGATAATCTTAATATTTTACAGTAGGCAGGTAGGTATGTTGATTTTTAAAAGTGAATTGAATTCATAATTGGTTTCACTACTTAATCTAATTTACCTACTTATGTGTATTACGGGTACCTATGATTACGTACCTAATATGTACCTACCTATTATAAGGTAGGTATGTTACCTAACCAGGTATCTATATTCTATCATAGAGTTCCAATAAAGCTGCCTAACCTAATAGGTACGAAAATAGCGACAAAGGATTTTTATATAAAATTCAGTAATAATTTACCTATAATCATTTAAAATGTTTCTTTATATAGGTACCTATATAAAGAAACATTACCTACAAATCGAAACAGAGTGAAATGAATAGGTAGTGAAAATGTGAAGCTTTCATACATTTTTGTAAGTCATTTTACAGGTATATTTTTTTATAAGAATTAATAATATTCGCCACTAGTCATTGTCTAAGCAATATTTAAATTACTTTGTTTCCGTCAAATGGTATGTGTGACACAAGCATCTAATACCTTAGTGCAGGACGACGCATAAAAAAATTGGTAGTTAAAAAAAAAGGTGGGATATTTTTAACAATAATTTTAATTTTGTGTGTGCTGTTTATTTTAAAAATACCTTTTTTAATGTGAATATCGTTTATTTTTACATGATTTGCATAATTTACCTACTATTGAAAATTAACAAAAGGAATCTGATCATAATTTTTATTTAATAATATAATTACTAAACAACAAAATATACAAGTGTATTATCAATATTAGGTGATTACTTTAATTTGCGAGAACTGTTCGTCGTACGACATAGGTACAAGTGTAGCGCCGCGCCGTCGGCACAATTAGCCACAGGAGTGCGGGGCGGTGCGGTGGGGCGCGGGGCGAGCGGGGGACGGGGCGGGGCCGGGCGGCCTGGGCGGGGCCAGGCCGCCAGCGGGCGCGCGCACGGGCCGGGGCCAGTCCGCTCCGTGCCGCCGTCGCGCACGCACGCGCATGTCGTTCGCTGTCGCCGGTGATGTGAGGTGGCCCCCGCCGCTGCCGCAGTGTTGCGCGATATCCGCGCTTTTTTCAAGACTAAGTAAGCCAGTTGAAGGCTCGAGAGCCTTCGAGCCGGCAAGACGCCGTCCACCGTGGATCTGAGGTACGGCGCCATGGCGGCGACCACGTACATGCACGGCGACATGGACCTGAACACTCTGGGCGGGTACCATGCAGCATCGCCGCGCAGTGCTGAGCCCGCCGACATGAAATACGCGCACGGGCTGCACGCGGGCGGCTCGCCGTCGCCGGGCGCGCCCGTGCTGGCTAACCCCTGGACGGCGCTGCCGCCGGCCGACCCCTGGGCCGTGCACCAGCACCACCACGCGCACTCACCCGACGTGAAGCCGCCGCCACCACACGACCACCGCCACCTGCAGCACTCGCACGGCTGGCACGCGCCCGTCGTGTCTGCGCACTATGGCGCCGGCTCGCCACTGCACGCCGGCTACCCCGTGCCCATGCAGCATCACATGATGCGTGACGTGCAACCCTCGCCGCACGCGCTGCACCACCACGCGCTTGAGCGTGACCAGCCCGAGGAGGACACGCCCACGAGCGACGATCTCGAGGCCTTCGCCAAGCAGTTCAAGCAGCGCCGCATCAAGCTCGGCTTCACGCAGGCCGATGTCGGTCTGGCGCTCGGCACCCTCTACGGAAATGTGTTCTCACAGACCACCATCTGCAGGTTCGAGGCGTTACAGCTCAGTTTCAAAAATATGTGCAAGTTGAAGCCGTTGTTGCAGAAATGGCTCGAAGAGGCCGACTCTACGACAGGTAGCCCGACAAGCATCGACAAAATAGCGGCCCAGGGCCGGAAAAGAAAGAAGCGCACGTCGATAGAGGTGTCAGTGAAGGGCGCTCTGGAGCAGCATTTCCACAAGCAGCCGAAGCCATCGGCACAGGAGATCACGTCACTTGCGGATAGTCTGCAGCTGGAGAAGGAGGTGGTCCGCGTGTGGTTCTGCAATCGACGACAGAAGGAGAAGCGCATGACGCCGCCCAACACGCTGGGCGGCGACATGCTGGACGGCATGGGACACGCACACTACGGCCACCAGGACGTGCACGGTTCGCCGTTGCAGCACGCGCACTCACCGCCCGGTTTGTCGCCGCAGCACCTCGCGCCCGGCCACACGCTGGCCGCGCACTAACAGTTCGCCCCGTGGGCGCCGCCGCGGCCCTACTTCGCGGAGCCGCAGTAGAGCCGGCGCCCGCGGGAACCGTGTACAGACGCGCCGCGCGCCCGGACGTGCCCGCGGCGCGAACCCCCCCCTCGAGCCCGACCGCCCTTGTAAATACGTTCGCGTGTGACGCCCCGTCCTGACGACCGAACGCTAACGTTTAAGTTGTTCTTTATAATTTCAGTGAAGTCATTGATTAATTATGTGAGTAATGTTAAGATCGAAGCCAGTAATCGTTTATACTATATCGAAGCGCCGAGGTTCGGAGTGATCGCCGATACGTTTAGCTAGATAGTCTAATTGATAAATAAGAGCTTAAATCGGAAGTGGATCCCGGCGTCGCTCGCGCAGCCTCGCCGCGCGGCCGTCGTCCAGCCCGTCGTGCGGTAAGTACGGCGACATTACACTCACACCCGTGTGCCCGAGCGGGCCCCACTGTGCCCGAGTGGGTCCCCTCTGAGCCTGAATGTGCCCGACGCGCGGCCGCGCCGGCGAGGTCTGCCCAGCGCTAACACTTTTGTAAAGGACGATTTCATCGAATTTATTTATAGATATTACAAATTAACGA
The DNA here is from genome assembly GCA_948253155.1 of Leucoma salicis. NCBI lineage: Eukaryota > Metazoa > Arthropoda > Insecta > Lepidoptera > Erebidae > Leucoma > Leucoma salicis. The sequence continues at coordinate 28,800,043 of OX411810.1, read as the reverse complement.
GTTCATACATGCCTACCTGTCAGTAGGGAGTCGTTGTGGTGTGGAATAAATTTAAATTGTTGCTATTACTGTAAATTTATGATTAGTGATGAGGGTGAGAGTAAAAAATATGAATCGGGTCGAAGCTTCGTTTTGTGAGGGAATACGAGTGAGTCAATAGGTGCAATCTTTATTTTAAGTGTTGTAACGAATCAGGCCGAGTGTGACGAGTGGCGGGCGCCTGGGGCCGAGCGCGGGCTCGGGCCTCGCGGGCCCCTGTTGCTGTTGGTGGCCCGGGCAGGACGAGGCCGCGCTCGGCTCAGCCGCCCGCCACAGCTAACACTCACACGGGCCACACCTAGCTCCCACATCATAATTTATTAAAATATTATTAAAGGATGCAGACACGATGCCAAAATGGTTTTATTCCTGTTTTTTACTTGTTTTGTTGTTTTTTTTTGGTTTGTATGTATTTGTGGCCAACCTTGGTACTTAAACTTGTAAAAATAGGTATTTTTTCTATATAAAATAATGTACCTACGACGTATATGATGATATATATTAAAAAAGTTCTTTATAGAAATTGAAATATAGAAATGACTTTTATTGCACATGTCCTAACGTAACTTACAGTTGACAAACAAAAGCTCAGATATTGGTGAATTGTTTAACTGCAGTTGAATAGATAAATAATGTACATATATAGCAGTGGAAGGAGTCACGACTCCACATAGAACTAAATATTACTTAGTCATATGATATTTTATATTATCGTCTAAGTATTTAATAAAACAGAGTAAATATTTTAACACAGACTATTATTGGAGAATCCCGGTCACTAGGTCATAAGCAATCACAAAAAATCAAAGCCTTAGAAGTTTGTTTGCTTTATTTATGAGGGTGAGAGTCAGGTACGGCAGGTAGAGATCGCCGCACACCCGCCGGCTGATCTACAAGCGCTTGCATCGCACGCTCATAACACATATCACACACTTGAAATACTATACACACTGATATTATAATCTCTTTTATGATGTAGGTACCAACGTTAATCTTCGCTTAAATTAGTACCTACTTTCAACGTTGAATGATGTTATTTATTTCAGGAAAAAAGTATTGAACGATACTAAATTGTCGTACAGAACGATTTAACACCTATCACAAAATATTTGTTCAATATGATTTATATCAATCGTATATTTAGCGCTTGACATGTACGTTGTATGCAATCAATCTTTATTTTTAATCAGCTTAATACTAATGAAGATATACATATATTTTGCACTGAAGGTGAATTCTCCTCATTTTTTATTTGATACTTACATGTAGGTAATAAAAATACACAATTAAACAAAATATTATGGTATGTTTTGTGTCGAGAAATAAAGTTGTCAGTTATAAACTATATAAAAATATTTTACTTGCTTATGTTTGAACCAATACTGCTTATGTTCATTGAATAGGACTTATGAAACATAGTTCGTTGTTTGAGCCTGTCTCTTTCATCATTTAGTCTTCTAAAGTATAAAATGAAGTTAAAAATAGGGTTTTAATTTATTTATATATATTTTATTAACTAAAATTTGTATGTATTATACATCCTAATTAAACTTTCTTATAAGTTTCAAAAAACCGTGTGCAGCCGGAGCGAGTTTGCTGGTTATGAAATAAAACCTATTTTTCTTTAGAAAGTATTTTTTAGCTAAACAGTATTTATAGTTACCGGAGAAATAGGTACCTACTCTTGAGAATGGGATAACGTAACGCATCTAAAACCTTGGAAAGCTGGAAAATTATAAAATTAACGCGATAAATTCAGTCAAAAAAAGTTTAGTATTAAAATTACAAAATTTGCAATCACAATGAAAGTCTTAGCTGAATGTGTGTGAACATTATTTTTTTAAATATGACGTTTTTGCATTTTACGCTTAGGTATTACAAATCAGTAGATAATTAATAGTTTTACTTTAATTAATTCATTAAAAATATAATAGGACATAATCTATACGTATGTCTTGTAGCCCAAAACCACAACACGAGTAGGGGTTTTTAAGAATTAGAAATTTCAATTTGTTTTTACCATCTTTGTTAATATTATTGAGTTTTATGCTGAACTGTCTATTTATTCTTTCTTTCATAAGTGAAAGCTTAAAAGATAAAAAAACAATCCTAAGTCATAATAGCTTTTATGTATAAGATCGCATATACTGGATATGTAATTTAAAAATTCGTAGTATTGTTTCGATAGATGATGTTGTATGTACCTACCTATATGTATTCGGAACGGCAGTGTTAAGAAATTCGTGGGCACAGCATGTCGGTGACGCGAACTCATAAGATTTTACCCATCTAAAATTCGTCAAAATGTGCCGAACGTAGAAGTTTTCTCCTCCAAAATGCATTAGTACATATCTGGTTGCATTAACCACAATTTACTACAATCAATCGTTGAGCTATATCAAGAAACAAAATAAATATTTTATATTATAAATAGACCGGTACATACTTAATTTTTTTAAATGATAAAATATAATAAACAAATTCAAAAAATTGACATGTTAAATTTGACATGCTCTTAAAACTGTATGTTTTAATTTAATAATATTATATTAATTTACAATTCTTTATTTAATTATAGGCAAGTGTGCACGCAGCACAGTGCTCGCGCGACGACCTGAAATGGCACAGCTTTCGGTTTAAGACTATTCTAAATAATATTTAAGATTTTCAACAGAGATCATAATATAGATAGTATATTCGTATCTATTAATTTATATAAATAATTGACTGCATAGATAGCAGAGTGGTTTAGATACCGACCTCCCGTGCCGAGGGTTGTAAGTTCAATTCTTCTTTGTGTGATCTACAATGGTTGTTCTGAGTCCGTGTACTTTGTGTCCGTCAAATTGTACCGTATGTGTTCGTAATATTGTATTGTATGTGTATAAATTCCCGCGTTACTGGATTTATTCCCTATTGCAGGGCATCAAAAATATAATATACTAGCTGACCCGGCGAACTTCGTACCGCCATATATATGTTTTTTCATGAATAAATATTGCAATTATAAATTGAGATATAAAGTAAGTATCCTATCTCTTAAGTTGGAACAAAACACACATTTAAAAAAGAAAAGTTAAAATCGGTTCAGTAGTTTCGAAGTTCATCCCGGACAAACATCGTGACACTGGAATTATATATAATACTAGCTGACCCGGCGAACTTCGTACCGCCATATATTTTTACATGAATATAAATATTGCAATTATAAATTGAGACATAAAGTATCCTATCTCTTAAGTTGGAACAAAACACACATTAAAAAAAAAGAAAAGTTAAAATCGGTTGAGTAGTTTCAGAGTTTATCCCGGACAAACATCGTGACACTGGAATTATATAATAGATATATCTATATTAATTATCATAAGCCAGTTGCATCAATATCAACCTGTGTCTAGTAGAATTTCCATTAAACGGAATACTAGGCACTCACTGTCAGTGTGCAATGGACTCCATTAAAATAATATGTATTTGATTAAAAGTAAGAGATATGCGTGGCAACTCGAATGCTCTACTCTAATGTAAGCGTCACTAAAACACAGACTGGGTAATTAGTCGCGGACAGGTTTTACTTGAATTCGTATATCTGGCTTAGTTGTGTAATTAAAATAAAAATGTTTCATGTTTATCTGTAAGTGAAAGAAAAAAATTTCGCTCGGTTTGATAGCTTTCTATTACCGGTGTGGGGGTAAAAAGTGTTAAGGAGTTACTGTCGGTGGTAGCGCTGGTGGCAAAAGGTGCAAAAACTTCACGTGCGCTTCGCGCCATAGACCAAGTGACATACCGTCTGTCTAATCAAGCGTTTAAATGAAACCTCCAACAGCGCATTGCAACAGTTTCCGGAAAGATTAATGTCATTCCAGTTGTCAATATAACATTTTCACATCAACAATACTTGCAATTTCTTCACGAAACATTGACAAGCTATTTATTTTTTATATATTCATAATCGATTAATGATAATGTCAACAGATATAATTGTAATTAAACATTGTTTACATACACACAGATTGTGTGCTCGAAACAATTATTTCATAATTGTTATGCACATAATGTAATTTATTATATACATTGAATGTATCTACATTTATTTAATTTGTACCGTAATTGGAACTGGCAAGGTATGCTATCTTTTGCACAATATTTCATATACCTACTTACCTAAATCATTTATATTCGATTATAATTTGTGGATTCATTAAGCTATGCGTATGCAAAGTATGTGGCACTTGACAAAACAAGTTAGTAATGTTTTATATATACATATTGCAAATTATTATAATTGTTTTTCTTTTTTATAAATTTCGCATTAGGAAATATACATTGGATTGCTACAATTTGAATCGTTCCAACTTTATGAAAACAAATTAATGTAGCGTTTTAAGTATTGCATTCTGCGCTTTACAATTTGGTATCACCCATTATCTTGTTTTGAACTGAGATATTATTTATAGTGTCGAAATGACAGTTAATCGTTTGTTGCCGCATTTTGCCGCTTGTTAACCCCGAAGTTATTGCTAGCACCGAACAGTAATGTTGAAGGCAAAAAACATTGGCGATTGTCATCTCTTTATTCATTGTCCAAGCATTTAATTGTTAGAAACACAGCATCGTGCGTGAGAACATCATGAGATGTAATAAACAAATATTTTCAATGAAATAATTTCTTTATTTAAACAAGTTTCACTTGAGCTGTGGATAGATCTTACTAGATATTATTTGGGTCAAAATAATCTGTCATTTCTTGACTTTGATATTTAATTTTTTATCATTCAAATTATAAGTTTAAATTATAATTAGTGATAATGATCTCGTTGTTAGGATGTGAGCTGCGTGCTAATTGGTATTCGGCACTAATTATATACAACACATATATAATAGCGGGTGTGTGTGTTTGTGCAAGAACAAGAAGTCTAAAGTGAAACTTACCTATTTTTGACAAACGTTTCAAATATATTTTTTATTGTTTAGAACAATGGTTGGTAGTGCAGGATGTATAATGACAAGACGTTCTGGCTGTTAGTCGCGCTCAAGGTTCGACACGTTCCTACAGCGACATAAATACGCTATGGCCTTCGCGAGCACCTCGCTGAAACACAACTGTTAAGTACCTATCGAGTAGCGTTTTATGTGTGGAAATACATTTTTGCGTTATCATAAATTATAATTGTATTAGAAGACATTACACGCAAGATTTCTGCAAATGTTTGCTTTTTTAAATATGCTCTATAAGATGATATAGATCATATTTAAAAGAGATGATATAAAGGATATTTGTTGCACTCTACATGTTCATAGGAGGTATCGAACAATATTACCATTTACAATAAATTCTAAAAACTGCTTATATACGTAAAGGTTTTCTTTATTCTTTTGTGACATTTAATGTTCTAATGTGGATACAGACATTTATTATAGAATTCGCGAGTTAAACTACTTCTCTAAGTAATGACTACTTAAAATAAACGTGTAAACGCAGATAAGTTGTAGTTATGTGCCGATAAATGTTCAGTTTCCGTAGGTAGTGTGTAAGAATATCGTGTTCCGTTGACGTCAGCTCCTAGAGTTGTGGGCGCTGACATGTGTCAATATACTTATCTACAAATTTGTGTTGAATATAACGTCGGGTGAATGTGCACATTTTCTTAACACGACATGACTCGACATTATCTAAAGATTCACTCACCTAAATCACGTATTAACATAATTTTATATATGAATAATCATAAGCCTTCGTATAATCCTGCACTGGATGTAGATATGATGTCGAACAGAAATTACATGATTGGATGGTTCTAATGTGACATGAATTATCAAAAATATTCTTAGATTTCGCGAATTTAATACTACTTGTTAATTTTTTAAGCACTTGATATGTTTGGCCACATTCTAGAATAAATGTTTGTTTAACAGATGTCTTTTGAGACAATTATATATAAATTGATCACATGACACGGATATTATGGCTTAGTAGTAATTGTAAAGCGTATGGATCGATAATCGCTGAGTCGTGGGTTTGAATTTCGTTATCTATTATCTGCACAGATGGAGCAGTGGCTTTCCGTACCATGCGTTGGTGCTTCGAGTCCCACACGGGGAAATTCTTTGTATGTAAATTCCCCCGGCGCGTAACGTACACGCGTGTCATTTACTTATGTAGCGAATCTATTTTTCGAGACTTGATTTTGAAACATTGAATTTATAGATAAATGTGGACGTGACATTTTATACTATTTATATATGAATAAACAAAAATTTGACAGTGTTGTTAATTTATGCGAGTTCGTGTGTGTAGTGTCACGGGCCCGGAGTGAACGTCGCGCGATAGAGAGACACTCGCGGTTACCTGTCAGTTTTTCTGCGTTTAGCCGTAAAATTTATATTTAAAAAAGTCGGGACCGGCAGGTGCGGCGAGGCCACCTTTATCAGCGGACATGTTCCACTAAATTTATAGTCTCCACGGTTTTGGTAGAGCGAGCGGTCTCGGCCCTTCGCACGGTGCGCAGGCGCATGTGTCACACTCACAGCAGTAGCCCTTAACAGCTACGGTACCTGATCGATTGTACGAGCGTACGATTAACTTAAACAAAACAAGAGATTGCAAAAAGCAATCAATGCAGATAATAACTAATTACTTCGTATAGTTTAGTGGCTTGTGTGGATTAAATTCTCGTAAGAAACACGTGTCAAGTAAAATGTTTGTTTGGCGAATCATAATTCAAAGGAGAACAGCTGTTGACTGTTTACGTTATAATATTCATATTATAAATTTAATTAAATGAAATACATAACTAGTTTATTTTGAATAAGGCTGTAGGTTAACTACCTCCATCCATCCATCAGCCTTTCAACGTCCACTGCTGGACATAGGCCTCCCCAAGAGAACGCCACAACGAGCGGTCCCGTCATGGCGGATAATGCCGTAATCGCCACGCTTGGTAGGCAGGTTGGCGATCGCAGTGAATGTTGTTAATACTCGAGGGAGTGCTGCTGCCCACTCCCCCGGTATTCCCTCAGTAGGCTCTTACGACTCCCGTGGGTAGAGAGGGGTGGGACAATTCTAAAGCCGGCCCCTCACGGCGACAACTAAACTATCATACGACATAGGTTAGCTACCTAGTGTACAAAAATTAATTGTATATTTCTTTGAAAAATCAGTTTAATTTAATTGATTGTATGCAAAGTATTTTTCAAGGAGAATTCTTTTATCGCATCATGGATAACAAACCGCTGAGTACCTAAGCGTTTTGTTTATCGCGTTGTAAGTCGTTAATAGTGACAAACGATACGGACCCGACGGAAACGCTTGTTATGTGTGAAATAAGCGAAAACTAAACTATCAGCAGCCTCTTTACCTAAGTGTAATTATGTACAGCCATAGTATCCACTTATTGATATTAATTTAAATATATATAACTGCCTCGGTGGTGTAGCGGTAGTGTATGCGACTGCTAATCATGAGGTCTCGGGTTCGATCCCCGGGTCGGGCAATGTTATTGAGCTTTTTCCTAAAAAGAAAAATTCTCAGTATCAGCCCGGAGTTTGGAAATGTGCCCGGTAGATGCCAATAGGCTCACCTCTTATTACGTGGGACCTAAACATAGCTGTCGAGTCGTGGGTGTGTAACCAACAACACCTCTGCCTACCCCTTCGGGGAATACAGGCGTGATGCTATGTTTTTTTTTTAATATATATAGGTATATCCATTTCCACCATGTTTCTCGTGTAGGTACTAGCTCAGTATATCAAATGCTAAAAAATAATAATCACAAACCCCTCTTCTTTCCCACTATTGGCCATGGGTCACCTCTCATACCGTGAGGGATTTAGGCTGTTTTCCATGATGTTGGTTTAGTTAGGTTTAAATACTCTAGTTTTTAAATTTGCCAAATTTATGGACGTTAAGTTTAATGATCTGTCTTAAATTATTTATTTCTGTTTTTGAAATTAATCAGCAATTGCATTGAGTTACTGGAGGCCTCTTTCGGTCGGTAGTCGGCAACCTTTCCCAGGATATTTCTCAAGAGCTTGTGAAGTTTGATAACCTGCTATTGCAGGTCAGCTAGCATGATTAATATATATATATCATTCTGATAGAAGACCTGCACCTACATAATATTGGGGTAATTAACGAAAAAGACCTCCCAGCCAACCGCGTCAGTGATTATAATTAATTCTCAAATATAAAGCAGTAAATTGGCTTTAACTCGTAAAGTGTGTATGAGATTTACTTGCCTGTTGAAGGACGTTTCGCTGATTTACTTGTGCCTCCAAGAGCAGAACACGGGAGCATTTTTTAAGTAATACTGAAGTATTGTCACATAGTTCCAGTGGTCCGCCAGTACAGTAAAAACAATTATTATTGAAATGCAGTTTGGGTGTTACTGTCGGTGACTGCGACAGCTTAACGGTTCAGAGCACTTCCCCGGATTGAATGAGACGCAGGTTCAAATCCTGCCTCCTGTCCCTGCTCGTAGTTAAGCTTTCTTTTCCACTTTCACAAATAATTTATTCTTTATATCTACAAAGGTACTATACCTAATGTCTGGGGCTTTATAAAAATACCCACTTTTTGCTTGACAGCTAAGTTCAGGAATAATTGAGAATATCGTTTGAAAGTAAAAGATATAATGTATACTTGGCTATAAAGCTACACAAAACTTTTGATTTAAATTTATTTAAGAAGAACTTTGGATAAAATAGTGGTAAATAATACTAATGATATGTTAAATATTGTTCGATCTATGTTGAATAATTTACAAATTTCTTCAGCCAAAATGAAATAAGATGTTACTAGGGCATCGCTGCTTTAATTTAACACATACGTTAAATATTTAGCAATACATATAGAGTTATATGCAGATACATGTAGAGTTAGACCATTAAAGTCTAGAAATTCAGCAATACATTTGATTTAAATTAATTTATTGGAAAGAAAGTGGCTACATATAACGCTGAAGCATTAATTATTTGAAAGCCGTGTTAAATATCGGTGTATCCTACTTATTGACAGCTATAAATAAATGAAACATTTTTTGTGTTGAGTAACATTTGTATTAATTAAATAAAAGAGCTGGTTGTATTAATCAATCAAGTGTTTTATTATGTATTAATTAATCGGAATTACTTTATAATTTCTAGATGTCATTAGATCAAATTAAAAATTAAGATCATTCTATTTTTAAAATGCTTTTTATACATGAAGCGCATCACTCTAAACAAATACGGTGTACCTATTTCTCGTAGAGTTCACCAACTCAGAACAATGTTTAATATTCTTTGTACCTAGAGTGAGGGAATATAACTCACAATACCCACTAAGGGAGATACGTACTTACCTAAATAAGTTCCCTTTTTTTTTGTTAAGGGTGGAAAAAATGTTCCTAACCGCACGCCCCGTCGTTCGGGCAACGAACAGGGTAGTGTGGGGCCCTCACCCACTAATTAAACCCGCCGTGTGCCTTTGTTGGCGGGCCACTGGAACCATATTACATTTCTTCAGTGGTACCTAAATAAGTTCCCTTTGCCTTTTGAAATTTGTAAAATATGATCTCATTTTTGGGCAATTTATAAAGCTCTACTAACATCAGTATATCACAATAATTTGACGTTATATAAACTCAAGAAATAGTTTAATTGATAATAACTTCTCCTCGAGACAAATTCCTCAAAGCTGAGGGTTGTGAGCCCCTCTATGAATAACCTTTTCTGTGATTATCGAGCGCCATCTGTGCCTTTGTTTTTCAATGTGTATGGTCTCGTGTACGCCAGTATCAAGTGCGCTGCAGATTTGATCAGCCCAGCATAGAAGGCTACGGCGTCATGTTCTCTTCGATCTTGCTGGTGATGACGAGCTTCTGTATGTTGACAACATTCCGTAGGGCTATATGACTGAAATAATCGAGCTCGGTGAGAAGTTGAAGGTTGAATGTCTCGTGGTCTACTTTATTTCTTTAAATATTGACACATTTGGCCTTCTTCTTGTCCAGGGAATGCACAACATTTCCCCCCAACACCAATTTTCGAATGCGTCGATGCGCCTACGGTCTTTTGCTTTTCTCTAAACGCGTAGAGATCTGTCTACGCCATGAAGGAATATAGAGACAACAAGACTCTTGGTAGATTTTCTAATGTTCCTGTCTTCCATTCTCCAGAAAGCTGGCTGATAGCGCTTTTGATTATTCTAAAACACATGCAGTCAGAAATATAAATTTCATTTTTATTTGGATTTTTATTTATTTGGGACTAATTATTTTGTAATTTAATTCAAAAATATTCTGACTTTTCTATCAGTATTTAAACTGCATTGTACAATTATGTATATTTTTAACTTTATTAATTTATAAACGTATAAAATAAGAGGAAATTATGTAAAAGTTTAATTTTATACTACTATAAATATTTAAATTCATTTTTATTTTGCAATTTAGCATATCTAAATAAATTCCAAATGTTTTTTAGACACAATTCATTCTATTTTATTTCATATAAATATTTATAGTAATTGTTTAATTTATACACTTTTACAACACTTATACATAAATGAAAATATACTTAAATAGTTTACATAATAATTATAGCGGCTAGTAACACTACGGACAATATTCTCTCGTTGAACCTAGTCTTAGTCAAAAAGAAGAGATGAGAAAGCATAATAGAGGATGGAGGAGGGAATTATTGGAGTTGTATTAAAGTAAATACATTCGCGCATGATATATATTTTTATTGCATGTAGTGGCAGACTAGCTACGGCATTGTCAAGCCGCTGCTCCCCATTTCATTTCACCGATATGAAATTAAAGAATAAACGGATATCTCCTGCTACAGCTAAAACGCACTCCTGCTACAGCTAAAACGCAACGATGTGCTTCATGGCCGGTCACACGGGAGATGGTGGTACCAACCCGCTCGGGCCCGATACCAAGTGAGTACTCCCACTTGGTACCCAGCCCTACCACCAGTCATGCAATGGATGATAATTGCTTACTTCCTTAAGTCGCCTCTTACGACAACCGTGGGAAAGAATGGGGTGGTGACATTGTATTCTTAATTCGTCACCACACGGACACAAATTAGTGCAATATCCAATTGGAGACGATTAGTGGAGTTCGAGTAAATAAAGTTCTACGTTGCAGTAGCATTATACACAAATGGCTTAGTGGTATACGTGAGTGTACATAGCGATTGCAAGTATTGATTCTATTCTGTCACTTTGTTTTATACCGTCATAACTATGCCGTTTGCAAACGCTGGATTTTCACTTAGCGGTAAATAGCGCTCTTATATTGTATTAACTAAAGTGATATACTAATCCGACGGTTCAGTAATCAAAGATTTGTAAAACAATCTTACGATCATTATTTGTAACAACCAAAACTGATTTTAGAACTAAAAGAGATACGGATTAGTCACTTTTTTATCGAACAAGGGCAAAGGAGACACACCGAGTCCCTTTTCTTCTGATCTGGGAAAATAATCAAATTCTTTCTTCTGACCTGGGAAAATGTTAAGATAAGGTGTACCAAGCTTTTAGAAACAATTTCATAAATATACCGTGCGATGTATTCGCACGAGTCGTCTAGTATAATCTGATAATATGTATAAACATATAGTGGCACATATAATATTGTTTTTTTTTAAATAATTTATGTTTCAAAGCTTTAGTGCCTTAAGGCACTATCCAGACCTCGAAAGGTTACTCTACAATCGTAAATGCCTATTGGTTAACAATTAAAATGAATTAGCTGTATTAACATTTCGGGTTAGATATACCTGCTTGTAGCATATTTATAAATAGCCATAGATTTATCTGAAGCAGCGATTGTCTAATACTGGAAAATTTTATATTGTAAATATATGCAATAATGTTTTAATAAAAATCTCTCATGTTCTGAAAATAGGCCTATAATGGTCTTTGTAGGTATTTTGTATCATTGCGATAAAAATAGTAACCAGTAAAAAAGTTATGACGTGCAGATGATAGTTCATAAAGGATGGTTTCTATAAACCATATGAGAATAAAGGGATTAACTGATTTTTTTTATTGCATGTGGGCAGACGAGCCTCGGTCCATCTGATGGTAAATGGTAACCGTCGCCCATGGACTCGACTATACCGAGAGTATTGTCAAGCCTGCTCACCAATGCATTTCACAGATATGAAATAAAATATAAACGGCTATCTCCTGCTACAGCCATAACGCAACGATGTGCTTCATGGCCGGTCACACGGGAGATGGTGGTACCAACCTGCTCGGGCCCGATACCAAGTGAGTACTCCCACTTGGTACCGAGCCCTACGACCAGTCATGCAATGGATAATAATTGCATACTTCCCTTAGTCGCCTCATATGACACCCGTGGGAAAGAATGGGGTGGTGACACTTGTATTCTTAGTCCGTCACCACAGCTGGGGCAGAAGTCATATTGCATGATAGGGTTGATTACCAAGTGGAAGTACTAAATACTTACTCAGTACCAACGTCTCACGTGTAACCGGCCATAGAGCACCTCGGTCTGTTATGGTTGTAGCGGGAGATAACCGTTCATTTTGTCATTTCATCCACGACGTGAAGCGCTGGCTTTACAGTACTTTTAGTTTTCCTGAATCCATCAGCAGCAGTTAACATAACACTTACCATCAGGTACGCCGCGGCTCGTTTGCCATCATAAGCTATACATAAACGCGTGGTGTCCATAATAACTGTAATACGGGCAATAATTTTACAACGCATTATAATTAAATAATTGTACTAATATGGGTAAGCTAGTGCTTAGAAGTGGGAAATGGGAAGGGGAGGAAAGTGAAGGTAAGCTAGTGCTAATCAAGTAAAATAGAGTTGCAGTCATAAGTTCTAATTGTCTAGTAACTGCCTCGGTGGTGCAGGGGTAGTGTGCTTGGATGGAACTTAAACATAGCTGGCGAGCCGTGGGTGTGTAATACACCTCTGCCTACCCCTTCTTGATTTTAAGTGCTACTTAATAGGCCTATGAAATAAAGATATTTTTGAATTTGAATTTGCAGGTTCAAATCCTGCTCGTGACTGTTATTTTCGATTTCACATTTTCCCACTTTGTGTTTATACTTATAATATAATATATATAAAAATATCTAAATATTTTCACAGTAATTGATTTCAGTTAATACCTGAACATATATGCTAGAATAAATTAATAAAAATTATTTATATACTTTTTTATTAATGCGAAATAAGTGTACCTAAAACCTCGTCGTTTGGGGCAACGAACAGGGTAGTGTGGAGGCCTCACCCACTAAATAAACCCCGTGTGCCGTCCCTCCGCCTGTGTTGATGCACCACTGGAACTGTGACATTTTACTTCAGTGGTATGTCATATCCTAGGCATATATTTTCTAAGAACTGGTCATAAGTATCTGCTATATTTCTGTATCATCGCTAGTGATGACAGAATGTAATTAACATATCGAGAACGCGAATGTCACATACTCGTACGTAACTAACACCAGAGGAATTGTGGTCGATGCGGGCAAGCATTCCTTTATTTATTGTGTTAGGGAAATAGGAAAATAGCTGAGTGATAAGCTGACGACTAACGTCACTGGTATAGTCATTTTACTAGGTGGTGATGCCATAATTAAGTGGTGCGTGGGATCGTATTTATGGCCCAGTGTTTTAGATACCGATATCCCGTGTCGAACGTTGTGGGTTCAATTATCACTGGACAATTCTTTGTGCAATCCACAATAGATTGTAGTTGATTGTCTTTGCGACCTTTAATTGTATAAAAGTGTCACAGGAATAATTCCCTAGAGCAGGAGTGTTATGTTTAAAGAAATGATGAAACGGTGATAGGTACGTGTAAGCAGACTGATTGGTGTTTGTACCGATATCGAATACAATATTCGGAGGTACAGACAAATGAGCATTTCTCCAGCTGCTTTCTGGAGAATATGATTGTGTTAGAATAATTATTATTGTACCCGTTGACTCCTACACATACCAAACAGTCTCTTGTAAGTTTTGATAAAATAAAAAGGAGGTTTTAATACAAATCTTAGTGACATTGACTTATGACCTTTGCCTTTGCCGTGTGGGGCCGGCTTTAGAATTGTCTTACCCCTTTCTACCCACGGGAGTCGTAAGAGCCGACTAAGGGAATACCAGGGGAGTGGGCAGCAGCACTCCCTCGAGTATTAACAAGATCCACTGCGATCGCCAACCCGCCTGCCAAGCGTGGCGATTACGGCACTATCCCCCATTTCTCGGGGAGGCCTATGTCTAGCAGTGGACGCTAAAAGGCTGATGGATGGATGGATGGATGACTTATGAAGCAGTTTTTAAAATTTAAGAAAAAACATTAACAAGGAGTGTTTTTGAATCTTATAGGTATATATTTATATCCTCAGGCCCATGTCGAAAGGGTAAGCAAAAGTGTTACATGGTCCAATATACTTGGTACTGATACAAACTATGCTACCTAAAATTCTTCTATAATCCTGTAACACTAATTTTGAACTAGAATAACAAGGTAGAATGTGGGGGCTAAGACTATTTTGATTATTTAACACTGATATGGTAACCAAGTATACGTTCCACTTGATAATAAGCCACTACACATGATTATAGAGTAGAGTATCCGTCCGTGTCATAGACACTAGCAACACCAGAGGCACCACATGCATCTTGCCAACCTGATAAAGGGATAGGAGGCATAAAGAAAAGTTAATAGAAAAGAGGTGAAGAAGAGTGTTTAAACTTGCGGCACTTTCACTTGTCGAACAAAATGCAACAGTATAATTATCTAACGTAACTAAACGTCGGTACTTTGCTCGGTTTGAAGTACTCATTATAATGCCGTGGTCAAGCTGACCCACTCGTGCTGGAGTCAGCAAACTCTACTATCTTAGTTATCAGTAACTGTGATTACTCTGAAGTAATATTTAATACTTCATTTTCTAAATGTTCCAACATGTCTATATTTTCCGGTTGATTGCTTTTATTAGCTGTTAATTTTAGTGGATACGCATAAATATGTCTGACAATGTCGGCTACAACCAGAGCAGTTAAGTACTATGTCCATAGAATTGTTGTACAGACTAGTAATGGCATAGCACTTCCTAGGTAGAAAGAACTACTGACGCCATTTTGTCACAATACTCACTTGGTAATAAAATAAATAATTTAATCACGAAGTTGCAACACTAATGGTTACCTAGACTCATTCGTCCATAGAAAATAACAGTACTAAAGTTTGACAAATTCCAGTCATTTCTGTTTTCTCTTTATCGTTTCTATGGTGGTGTCAGTTGATGACTGATTAGAGGCGTTGGTTATAGCGACTGTTCCTTACTGAACTGAGCAGCATTTACAATTTACTGACAAAGTGATTTATGAGAGTCGAGATTTTGATCTAGTTATGAATGTAAAGAGCATCGAAAAGTGTTTAGTACATTTGTAATAATGCTTACCTACTGGTTTTCTACTTTGAATACCAAACTAAAGCTTCACTTTCTTCATTTATGAAAGTAAAATATAATGTATAGATTAATAAATAATTGAGATAAGTCGATATAAATAATAATAATAAAACATAGCATCTGGCTTGTATTGCAGAGGTGTATAACACACCCACGTTTCACCAGCTATGTTTAAGTCCCACGTAATAGGGGGCGAGCCTATTGCCGTCTACCGGGTACATTTCCAAACTCCGGGATGCTATTGACAATTTTTCTTTACGAAAAAGCTCAATAACATTGCCCGACCCGGGGATCGAACTATATCAATAATTATTATGTTAGTGTCATCTAATTTATTTTATTTATTTTTGACAAGATCTTCATCTCTTGGGTCCGCTCATGTGGAAAGATTTATATACATGCTAGCCTTTGCCCGCGGCTCTGTGTAGTGTTCATTGATATGGCTAAGCATGTGTGCATGTGCTTAACAAATATTTCAAAAGTTCAAAATAGGTGAACAATGTTTTGAAAGCAAATGAGTAGTTACGGAAATTACCCTCGACATCCAAACTTACAGACATATTAGTATAGATTACAGTTATCTTTGCACATAAATGATAACTGCATCTACAATAATCTACATATCTTCAAAAATGTATTAATTTATTTGTACCCAGTTTTATGCACGTATTTAATTATAATAATTTACTAATTAAGAGCTGTCAGAGCAACATTTTATTACTCGTCAATAAAATAGTCATATTGACATCAATAACGAAGTATAAAACATAATTAAAAGTAGTCTAGATATACTAGATACAGACTCGTCTTACATTACGGGATATCTCTTAAGTGGTACCTGTATATAAGTGTTAGGTACCTAGTACCTATAATAATAATCGTGGGTCGTCGATCTAATCATATTTGTTGGTATCATACGTATATTAGCTATAATATTTACATGAGTCTGCCATTCTTCTGTATGTCACTGTTGCGCTTATGTATTTGTATGTTACAAAGATTATAATCGATATCTTACGAGAAAAAGTTATTTTATTATTTGTGGATAGATAAAATTAAAGTAGTACAGATTTTCTCAGATCAGCTTGTGATAGGTACTTATAATTTCTAATCTTATGCACAAATATTTGTCTCTTACAGATGTGGGTGATTTGTGCCCGAGATGTTTGTTAAATTTCTGCAGTAAGAAACATGAGTGTACATGTGTATACCCTGTAACCAGTAGTAATAGCTATTATTCGTTCCGACCAAAGCGTCATGTGAAAATATTTTATAGTATAAAGTTAATGTCAAGTTCAAATATAACGCCACATTATTGTGCTGGGAATTTAATCAAATTGTTCACGAATACCGAGTTTTACGTTTTAATTTAAACATTATAGTTAATTTATGTGATGATTATCGCAGATAGTTGTCGTAATTGATTACTGTGATACGTTCTGAGATTGCTGGAGTTATTGTTACGGGATTTGTTTTAGCTTTGTATATGATGTCCGTGTGATTGCGGAATAAATATAGATACATAATGTAGACATAAATTGGGCTGTCGTAAGTAAAATCATTCATCAACTGTATAATATAGAAGAGGAGCTCTATATATAACAACCGATTGGGTTCGTTAGGTACAATGAAGCAGTTATTTTTAAACGTGAAGGAAAATCATACTCTATGGATGAAGACGAAATTATTATATACTATAAGAACTATAGCAATGTGTGTTGCAATGCCTGGCGCCTTTGTGAGGGAACAAAGAGAGAAAATGTGATATATAAAATGATAGCTGCGAGTGGAGTTTGAACCTTCGTCTAAGTCCTTAAAACTTCGGCTGTTAACAGTCACAATAGCTATTAATTACCGTCTAACATTTCACATTCACGAAGACCTTGGAGATGTTGCTGAGCGTACTGTTGTCACGATAACGAATTGTAAAAATTTAGCTTACTTGGCGTTGTTGAAGTTTTGTGGAACGTTCTGCCTTCGTGACAGGTTTGGGATCTGGATTGTGCGATAAATGAAAAATATATCTTTACAATTTAGTGATTATTATGTTTGGTTATCGAAGTTGTAGTTAGCATATTAATTCAGGGTTTTATATACATTTTCTTCTATAATATATTATTTATGCACATACCTATCTATGTTGGCGTAATAATAATAATTCTTTTAATTTTTTACTCACTTTCACAATCTTAATAGTTGCATAGAAATTAAAAGGTAATGACAATATAATTAATATTTTCATGCTTTTAAACTATTTTCATTAGGACTATAAACATAGCATCGCGCCTGTTTTCCCCGTAAGGGTAGGCAAAGGTGTCAGTACCAGTGGTCCGTCAACACAGGTGGAGAGACGGCACACGGCGGGTTTCTTTAGTGGGTGCGGGCCCCACACTACCTTGTTCATTGCTCCGAACGACGGTGTGTGCGGTTAGGTACATTTTTTCCCGTCTAAACAAAAAAACCGCGTCTCGCGCGTCAAGATCTCCATTGAAAGGAATAAAAGGTAGGCAGGAAAGATAACAAGGAAAGAATTCCTCCATCCTCTCCTTATTTTGCATCTTATGAGGATAGAGAGGAGGTTAGAACCTCCGGTGTTCTCACTCACTATACGTACGCACAATAGTAGGAGTGCCTACCCCTATTTCACGTTGATCTTCTATAAATGAGTACTTGAGATACTTTCCCGATCAGAGCGGCCCATTCAAGCTGGGCCAGCGAGCTCTAGAACTACTTTTACGCAACGTCCGCGTGAAAGCGTTTAATTTTATAAATATTTCAATTATCCAAGCACTTAACCAAACCTTCAAAAATACGGAATATTAATTTAACACAGATAATTGGACGTGCTTATTGTTACAGTTCGATATATTTACAGTAGTATGTAATCTGTAGGCCATCTGAATATGTTATGAAGACGAAACAAAGGAAAGGCATATTATAATATATCGTTAATGCTTTGACGTCATGTTATAATTAATTTATTTAAGGATTAATAAATTATATTTATAAGTATGATAAGCTTAGCAGGCTTTAACCCTTATAAATTTCTTGATACTGTGAGATTTATATTTTTAACATTTCCTTTGAAGAAAGGAATATCTGAAACAGACTTCGCGATAGCATATTGTTGACGAAATCCCATAGCGACTGTTGTCTGTTTTATACCAGGGAAAACATTACCTAATGAAATTATTATACATTTCACAGTAAAATTATTTGTGTGGTATTCTGTCAAAGATTTATTCTAAGAGCAATTATGATTTATGAAATACACAGGAAAAGCCGGAGACTTCATTAACCGATGTCGATACTTTTGTTCTTTGTACTTACTTGACTTATTGACTTATTATTTTCCCCAAACAAAAGTTCAGTTAATAAATCTATGCGTACTACGTTTACACTAGCGTAAACTATTTACATATACCTAAGTTAGAGTATTTTGAAATGTATTATTGCCGTCAGAACGAATTAGCTAGGCAATATCAGTAGAAGCATCGCAACACAGCGTACTCGCTCGATAGATGTCGCTGCACGGCGCCTCCCTCGCCGCCGCCGACCAATCACCGCTGAAATACATATCTCATATCGGAAGCCATGCATACATCTACGTTCATATATATTAAGGTACTCTGTACGATACCTTTAGGGTTGCCAATATGAAAATTTCATGGCACTTGCGTTTTTTGTATATCTATTCTCAATCTTTTAAATCAGGCTATAAGTTCCCGTTCTATATAGTTCTTTATGATCAATTACATCAGCGAGTGATAACGTAGAAAGGTGCAAGAATACGTTTGGGGTGATTTCACTTGTTATAAAGTATCAGAATTACTTAATTTCTGAATATCATAAGGCGTGTATTGGAAAATTTACGTGAGTTCTTGGTCATAACTATATATCTATCATACAATGACCTATGTCATAACTCACCATAAATATAGGTAAGTAATTTTTTAACTGCTTTTACGGCCGAATACTAAACACTACTTAATCCCACCATTCAGTTTATTAACATCGTAATTCTAACTTATAATATAACTCTTTATTATGTGAAGCTTAAAAGTATTGGTACACAGCCATTTTATTTCCAAAACTACACAAACCTTTACTTGGCAAATGTTCTATCATATTTAGTTTAAATTTTTAAATACTACATATAGTGTATAGTGTAGTATAATGTCGTTAAAATATTACTAATTACTGTCTATATGATTCGAACCTACTGCTGGATATGAATTGTAATGTATCACTTTTTCACAATTATCTATACGAGGTAACCCTTACGACACTACATAAACTACACTGTACTGTTTGTACTCCACCACACATCAACTATTAAAATACGTTACCACTTATTACGTATGTGTATGGAGTTTTTAATAACAACATGGACGTTTGTATGTGGATTTTTATGAAGTATTGAACTAAATTATAGCTTCACTCATAGTGCCGTATGTGACTTTGACATGAAACAGTAATAATGTCCTTGTGGTACACTTAACGAAATTATATTTACATTTTTTCATTGTGTATTTTTTAATAGCTATTACACAAACAGTCCGTCTGATGGTAAGTACTTTGACGCACCCAACAAAACGCATCAGCAGGAGTACCTACTAGTACCAACCCAATTCAGCGAGTCGAGCCAACTCATACTGGAATCTGCAACGTTACTAAGTAACTATACATACTACTTCACATTGTATTCTAAGGGTGTTAAAAAGACGACAATTAAGTGAAATTTAGTACACAGATAATGCAAGTAAAGAACAACTCCAAGCGAATCTCTCTAATCAGAGTAAAATAGGCGCTACCCACCAATTGTCGAAGGGACTTATGTCCAACATGGAAATGTAGAGATTTTTTAAAATTTATTCGTCCATTACATATATTCTACGTAATGGTAGGTTATAGATTATGTCACTTTCTTGGGGAGGCCTTTAACCAGCAATGGACGTCAAAATTAAGGGATGGGTATATATGTGGTATAGGGTGGTAAAGTATTACCTTCGTGAAATCTATTCATATTCCCTATTGGCTAAAGCATTATCACTGTAATGACTCCAACGCGACTTTATTGAATTGCTGTGCGTGTTATTAATGATGGTGCGAAATGTTTATTTCGGACTGTTTACAACGGATGAAGAGAAGTCTGCCCTTCTTCTGGAGATGTGTGTTACGTAAGCTCTTCAATTATTAGGATTATATCTGTAAGTGAAATAGACTATAGAAATTGGTTGAAAACGTCGCGAGGAAACCTGCATGTCTGAGAGATTTTCTAGCGGTTTGTGAAGTTTGCCAACCTACATTGGGACTACACGTTGGACTATGGCCCAAATATCTTACTGTGTTCTGTTGCTGCAGAGAGATAGGTACATATCAAATCTTTGGTAAATGCGAAAGTGAGTTCATATGTCTATTTATTCATTTCTTATGCTTGCACGGCGTCACTACTGAACCGATCATCATGAAATTTTATAACATATAGTTTGGAACCTAGAATAGGACACAGGCTATTATTTATCCTGAAAAATAGATAACGATGATCCTGAAATAATGGAGATAATGAAAGTGTCATAGAGTGACTTACATTCTGAAGTTTACGCGGACGCAGTCGCGGATGTAACCTAGCAGTCAATAATTGGCTGTATAAAACAGTAAGTAAGTATTCAAGCCTGGATGTATGCCAACACAGGGGCTTCAATTCAACCCTCAGATACGTCAAATGTCACAAGATTGATCGTAAAAACTTTTGATAGAGTAATGTTAGAGTGTAGTAGGTACCTATTACACACTATTATATTTGTTATATCGTCTATACTATTATAAAGCTGTGACAGAGCTGTGTCTGTACGTTTAAGATATTTGAGAAAAAAAAATGTATTAGGCTTTGCTATATCGCCTATATAGCAAAGCCTAATACATTTTCTAATTCATTTTGCCTAATACATTGTCTAAACCCAAAATAATTTCTTTTTAGAATATTTGTCTGTTTGTTCGTTCGCGCATCATGCAAAATCTACCGAACGGATTTTGATGCAACTTTTATATGAATGCTATTGAGTAGACTTAACAACTGGTATACATTTTATCCCGCTACTATATCGGGAACCTGAGATAAAATAACAAAAGAAAAAGCACCCGTATGTCTACATACATATCTACATACCCACATTAGATGAATTGGAGTTGTTCCAGAGAGCAGATCCGTGCCTATTACTGGCACCAGCTGCAGATAATAACATAATCATATATCTATATAGAAACACATACCTACGCCTGTTCTTAGAGGACTGTGCAGAGCTGATGTTCCACTATCTGTGACATAAAATTTTACCTCATTGATATTCATTGACATTCTTTTTATAGTCTTGTTTCTAACAAGCATAACTGACTGATGGTAAGCGGTTATTGTAGCCCATAGAGGCTGGAAAAACAAAGACACCATTCGCACGGTTTCTACTCCAGACAAAATGCTAAGTGGTGATGGGGAACGATCATACCGAGTAAGTAAGAGAGATAACAGAGAGAGAAGAAAGAGGGGCTTGGATCTCTGGCGTTCTCACTCACTGAATTATACCCGTACTACAGTAGGAATGCCTATCGTCACTCTACGTCGATGTGATGCGAGAGAGTGGTACTTCTCTCGTTAATTTTTGTCAGAATAAGAGAACTACAATAATTAAATGAAAGAAATACAATAATTTTGTCTAAAAATGTTCAACTAATATAATATTCACAATCGCATATTTTAGGTGTTGACGTCAAAAATAGAATGATTTCTTCGAAATTACGATTGTTTACGAGAAGCATTTAAATGGATATTTAACTGTGAATTATAATGAGTTAATTAAACAGTTTGGCACGTCATTGTGGGGTTGGTTAGTTGCAACAATATCATTTAGTTATTTTTAGATTGTTTATTGAATTAATTGTTAGTTTTTGTTAATTTTACCTCTCTTTGTATAACGTTTATCTTCCTGTACCTATACATAATTCAGAGTATACCATCTTAGAATATATGTATGTAAATATAATAATATAAATGCTTCAATTGACGTAGTAGTTTAGATGCCAACTTCCATTACTTATTGTGTTGTAGCTTCGATTCCCATATAGGATAATTATTTATGTGACTTTAAAATACTTATGCTGGGTGTACTTGGTTTCTTGAGATACAGGAATTATTCCCAAGGTGTGCAAATATGAGATGATAAAATTTAATAAAAATGTATTTGTCATCACTAACCTGCCGTAGATGTACCGTGGTTGATGTTAGCCATAACCAGAACTCATTACAATTTTCTGGTATGAGTGTCTTATTTTTTTTACGTTCTTCATTTGAAATTAGAAACCAGTAAAAGTTTACTTTTCTTATTTTCTCGATGACCTGCGAAGTTTGCATATCACCAGCATTCCATATTCCGTTACCATCGTGCTATTGGTCATGAGTATATGCATTCATACTTATTTTAGTTAATTAAGACATCATCCTATTCAACCCTCTACCTAGAGAATGATCCCTATATCGCAAGGAATCTTAGAAATATACAATTAACAGACACTAAGTATTCTAGACTCAGAATAACTATCCTTCACTGAGCAATGGTAAAAATTTATCTGGCGAAGTCGCGACCTCGGAGTAGGAATTGAACCTGTTGTCTCGTCTTAGAAGTCCTCTGTTTTACTACCAGACTTTATTTGCTTGTGTTATCCTATATTATTAAAATAGGATTTGAACATTCCAGAATCTATAGTCTCTGACTCTAAGATATGCCTAACCTATATCAATATCATATAATATTAGCCGTGTGGGGCCGGGATTAGAATTATCCCACCGCTCTCCACCCATGGAAGTCGTAAGAGCCGACTGAGGAAATACCGAATAAGGTTATCAAAAGTATTAAATTAAATTTTGTTATAGTACCAACTATTATTTATTCAATGTGAATTATTTATTCTATATACTGAGAATTTGTTATGATTTATATTAAGTATATATTTATAATGTTCGATGCTGATTACTCGTAAAAAATATTCTTGGAATTTACAGTAGTTAGCGTTGTTTTGGTAACGTAGAGGTAGGTATTACAAAGTCCATGTTCAAAAAATAAAATTATACATTTATTTAAAAACAATTGTGGAATAGAAATTGATGGCTACTAGTACAACCTATGTTAGTGATAAAAGTGTTTGAAACGAAATAGAAAGTTATGTAGTGATGAATGTGTAGGTAATGTAATGGAGCTTGGTTATATTTTTCTATTTACATAGTTCATAGAGCTAAGAGCTAATGGCCTTTTGTCTCTTTGATCAGTAGAGACTAAGCTAAGGTTGTATGAAAGATAAACACAGGCAAAATATTCTATATATATAAATATTGAACTATTTTCTGTTACCTATTTACGAGTACATACCTATTAGGTGCATAGATGATATCTTAGCAAGAACGTACCACACAAGGGCTCGATCTAAGCAGTAGATAGTGTGTCCCCATCTCTACGTCTCTATAAGTACGGTGTAAGGGTTCTCTAGTGGTCTGATAGTTATTTGAAATTATATTATTTTTTAAATTTGTTTACTCGCTTTGTAAAAAAAAAACATCTTGTCACGTGAGGCATTTGGTCGTTTGAGAAGTCAGCACTGGGACAGCGTGCTGGTCCAAAAACCCTCCCTAAGAGACGACATAAGCCAAACGAAGGCGGCAGTAAGGTGATTTAAAAAAAATGTGGCGAAAAAAGCTAACTACCATTGTACCAATTCTATCAACGACACTGAGCCTAAACGCTACATAAACCCTTCGTTGGCTAATTATTCGTTAGTTATGAAAAGTTTGGAACAAAATTTCATTTCCAAAAACAAAAAACAATGTGAGGAAAAAGTATTTGTATTTTGAATCTTCCTTTTGGATTTCTTCGTCAGATAGAAGGGCCCCTGGACACAACATGTTGATATAGGGCCTGTGTAGACAAAGCTATGGTACTGGGCAATAATTCAACTTTTAAGAATAGTTATCATTCTAAGATCAGTAAAACATTTGTAAATCATAAGTGTACAGACAAGTAAATACGAAGGGTGCGACATTGTTCCGTATGCAGTTATTATTATGATTGATAGCCCATTACAGGCAGATGGACCTCACCACATCCTGCAATTGACTGTCTAGACGACACGAGCTAGACCCACTTCTAACTGTTGCTTGTGCAAACTGTCTGGAACAGAAGGGAAGTCATTGTAGTGTATAGTCATTTCGTTTAGCATTTGACATGGTTAACTGTTTATGAGAAACAAATTTTGTGAAAAAAGAATATCTGTAAGTGAGGTTTGAACTTGCGTCTTAAATGCAACGCTTTAGCCATCACAGATCTTGTTCATAGACTTCAAAATTCACATCTGTATCTTTAAGAGATCCATGCCAAAAATGTTCTTGTAACTAAAATACAGACCGAATGGTGGAGTGGCTTACCTACCGACCAGAGATAGTGTTGTGGGTTCGATTCCTACACAGGACAACTCTTTTGTGTGATCTACAAATGGTAGTTCTGAGTCCGAGTGTACTTTGTGTCTATGAAATTATATGTTTGTAAGGTTCCCCGCGATACAGGGATTAGGCCTAAGGGCAAGGTGTTGTCTATTTTAAAAAATAAAATATAAAAAAATAGAATATAAAGCACATCTTTTTGGTTTGCAAGTGTATAATTTATCTTTTCGAATGCTGCCTACTTGTTTAGTTTATATAAAAATATCAGATTAGCCACTAAGCCCTAAATAAATAAAAAAACAGTAAAGGGGCCACTGAGTTATTTGCATATTTTGTCTCAAATAAAATGAGCTCGCTCCCTCTCTTAAAACTTACACACAGTACATAAACTGTGTATTACCATTAATATGTAGCTACCGGAAAATTAATGCACTATCATTATTTTAATACTCAAACTAAATCGATTATGGATCGAAAATGGAACAGCAATTAACATGTTCATGAGTCGATTCTTGATTCACTCTCGATCTCAGTGATCGAGTCATATTTACATAATAACATTGTTAGTCGATGCAAATATAAGAGTAATGTTCTATTATGAGATGATTGGAGGGTCATCTTATTGTGTGAACGGGAGTATAACCTCATTATACTGAACTCGATTGTGGACGCATAGTAATCGTTATTGAAAGTATAGTATCATCAATTATCGTTTGTATTTTTATTGTTTTTGTTTTATAACTTTGTATTAAAATGTAATAACTCAAGATTTGTGTAAATTGAGACTTCGTAATTCTATCAATATAAATATTAGACTATTAAATTTAATTGAAGTGAATTAGTTGTTAAAACACTCGAATAAATATTTCTAATAGTATAATAAAATATTGGAATAAATATTTATTTTATTTTTCTGTACAGAACCCTAATCATTTTTCCGAAATAAAAGTAGTCTTAGTTACTTCTTATAACATCAGCTGCTAGCAGAACTCCCGCCCAAATTGGTCCAGCCGTTTCGGAGATTAGCCGGAACAAACAGAGACCTTGTTATAGGTAACGTATATATCTTCATATGCATTTAGTAAAAAGCTATTATTTAGTCATTACAATCAGGCACTTCAATTTTATTATTTGTATAGATATTGATCAGCGTGCTTAATGATAGCCTCAAGATGACAGAATGATTTTTGTATCTAGATTGGAGGATTTTCACCATGAAAACTATACTCGTGAGTAGACTTCTTAATTTTATTTTATAAATATCTGTAATTTTCAGTAAATTAACACAAAGTGTGAAAATAAGTAAGCATGTCAAATGCTAAAAAATCGGCAGGATTTCAACCGCTCCCTAAGACGTCCCCCCAAAAAATCCGATAGCCTAGTGATGAAACCAAGGGTTGCCAACGTAAAAATACTATTATCTAATCCCAATTTTCAAGTTCAACATTATGTGAACAAATCATTATCACTACCCGGTAATGGAAAATTTCACGAAGAAACCTGCGTACTTAAGAGATTTTTCAACAGCTTTTGAAGTCTGTTAACTCATATAAAGCCTGGGTATTTTTTAGCCTTTTCATCCCGAGCAGAAACCAATGTCTAAAATTGAAAAAGTAATGCGTCGTGTGGCACTTTTAGTTTGTCTCCCCCGCATAATAATAAGTTAACAATCAACTTCTGTTCCGTATAAATCATAAGCCTACTAATTAACGCAATATTGTTTGTATTAATAATAAGTTAAACTTTCAGGTGTGAATTCGAGCGCAATAAATCTATTAAAGAATAAATGTAATAGTTATGTTCGACTCTAATGTAAACATTGTCGACTCGAATTAACATACATAATTTTATATATAACGATTATGATTTATTGTGTGCGGGGCGAATGAATCGATTAACTACACGATCGATAATATTGCCCTAAACTAGTGCTTTTTTCGATGTTTAAATTCATAATGATTCTGATATCCTTTATAGTCCACTAGATTGTACCCGCGACTCCGTGCGCGTGAACTTCAGAATATAAATATCTCTCTATGGAACATTAATTATTTCTATGTAGAAATAGTTATCCTACGGGAACTATTCATTTTTCCGGCATGAAGAATAGCTTGTGTCCTTTTCTGGGCTTCAGATTACATGTGAGCAAGATTTTATGATTATTGGTTTAGTAGTTATGGCGTGAAAGCATAGGTAACATTCAAACAACTAACTCACTTTCACAATAATAATATTAGTAATGATTAAGAAATATTAAAGGTAACAATGGTTTTTATATTTACGCAAATGTTACACATGAAACAAAACTACGAAATCTAGTGTTTAGCTCTAGCGTTTACTTGATTTTCTACTATACGACGTTTCTAATACATTATAGCACGCATGAATGCTGTAAAATATTCGAAACGTCGGAATAGTACAAAATCAAATAACCGCGATAGATTCTGTAAATAAAGTTTTGTTTCATTAAATCAGTGGGATATACTAGCGACAGTGATTTGGTTTTTGAAAATTGACGTTTTGGTTGACTGTATGGTGACAGACATTGTGCCACCTACCAATTGTGTTTCAGATATTAGTCAGCTAAGAAGGTAGTATTTAGCAGTCAATAACAATAAAAGAAAAAAGCCCAATACAATACCAATCTTGTCAGTGTCATACAATATTTAGATATTTTTATAATATTTTTAGCATTTGACATGCTTAGCACTATACAAGTCCTCGGTAATAGTTTCATACGTTCATTGCAGTTATATACTATCAAATTGTACTTTACAAACCTTATTTGTCATACCACAATATGTAAATATGTACCAAGTTTAAAAATAAAACACAACAACGTAGAAATTTAATGATAAAAGAAAAATATAAAGAAACGTGAGGGACTGCGAATATAAATATCACCTCCACCTTCTTTTCTACGCGTGTCGCACTTGGCTAAGAAAGGTAAGCAGTTATCATAATATTTTAGATATTATGTAATTACTCTATAATGCAAGTCACTTAGTAATTAAAATATCAACTAGGTACCTATTAAATATATTCGATTCGATTGTCACACAGGATAATTAGTATATAAGAGGTGATCCATTTCGAGGTTCCCTACTTTTTTAAAGATAAAAACAGAAAATTCAAATTTAATGGAGAATGTTTATTATCATTTGAAAGAACATTCTTTGGCATTTATTTTTTGAAGATTATGTCTATCAAATGTTGGCCGTTGCTATGTCGCAGATGGTCCATCCGTTGAGTCCAATTTTCGATGACTAGTTCGAGCATTTCGACTGGTAACTGGCGAATGACACGCGTGATGTTTTTCTCCAAGGCCTCGTATATAGTGTGCTCTATAAAACATTATGAATCTGAGTGCACTTGATATCCGTTTATTATTAAAGTCCCTTGTGTTACAGGAATTATTCCATGGTACAGGTTGTTGTCTTTGAATATACAATACACATTACCTATGTTGCGCATATTCTTGTGGTAATTACGGACGCGGAAGGAGTATCGGCAGCTCTTAATTGACGCCCACGCGATAAGCCTTTGTGTTCAATGCCGAAATACACGACATATCTTTTGTTGTCGAGTCCAAATATACACATTATAATATTTTAATCGTTAAAAAATATTAAAATATATATTTGCCGTAATATGAGATACATTCCCTACATTGTTTAAGGAGTTACTTTATAAACTAATCAATAATACTTTAACTAAGAAAAATAAACTTCAAACATTTACCGAAAATATATTGAGTACTAGACCCGACAGACGTTGTCCTGTCTTAGCTATGAATATTCAATAACTTGCGAACTGTTAAACGCGCGAAGATAAAATAGTCGTTAAGTTTTCTGAAAGTTACCAAATATCTGCACTTTTTTTTTTTAATTTTCTTTCGTAGGAATCTTCTACGAAAGATTAGAAAACTTAAAAAAAGAAGAATGAAATCGTAAAAGTCGTTTTCAAGTTATGGCGTGAGCAAGGGAGAAATAGGAATTGATTTTGATATATATACTTATAAGTATTAACTTTAAACACTTAAACTCTAAGCAAGAACAAAAGAAATATACTAAAACTCAGAATTAACATATTTATTATAATGTGTTTTTTTTTAATAATTTAATAATAATTAATAAAAGAAAAACTACAGAAAAAGAAATCAACATACGGTCAGTTTTGGCGGCTCTACCTTCTGACTTTGTTGGTAGTCATGATAACCATAATCTACATCAGTCTTAACTGTGCCCAAGTTTAGCGTTAAATATTTTAATCTTCACTAATATTATAAATGCGAAAGAGGAGTTGTTTGTTTTTTATGCTTTCACTGTAACTACTAACCAATCATCATGAAATTTTGCAAGCATATTGTGTGGAGCCCAGAAAAGGACATACATATATGTTACTTTTTATTCCGTAAAAATGCATGATTTCCATGTGATAGCTAATTTCATATAGACAGAAGTGTATGTGTCGTAAAGTAACTTATATATATTCTGAAGTCCAAACGGACGAACTCACGGGCACTATCTAGTAATACAAAATTCTGTAGTTCAATAAGGCCAATCCGCAAAAGCACTATCGTATGTTTGTTCAAACATTTGTACAAAATCTACCATTAATTCGAGGACATTTTGCTCACGAGGGCGGTCGAGTTGCCGCCCAATGCCCGCCCTACGACTGGTGCACACAAATACATGTAAGCTATATGACATATCATGTAACAAATATTCTTCGTGTAAGAAATTTGTGTTGCTCAGGCGAAGGTGAATTAGTTGGCGCCATTGTCGTGAGCTTTGTTAATTGCTAGGTGTTTTTGACAACGAATGTACAGCTGTTTAATACAGGCGACACGACAACGACACGACCGTGTTACGACATGGCGAAAGTTCCTGCTTAGTTTGAAATTGCTGAATGAAAACCATACGTAAATAGTGTAAGTATGTTATTTTTATATAGGTTAAAACGTTATACACAGCATTACATATTTTTATAAAAAAAATTAAATTAGATTTCTATAATTTTTTTAAGGAGACACTTATATTAATCAAAATATTTGAAGAGTTATTGGGGTAAAATAGGGAACGAAACTTTATTCAATTTCAAGTAACAATATGATTAATGAATAGGTATTTTTGTAAAATTATCTCTCAAAAGGGCCTGTCCCTTTTGATACGAAATTAGTAACTGAAAAGTGTGCAGATGAATTTATAATGCGGAAAACAGAACGTACAAGCTTTTCATGAGTTACTATTATCAAGCGAGATGCCAGACAAGTACCTGCGGAAACATATTATGTGAATACGTTTGAAACTGCTGCTACCCTAGTGAAAAATTAAATTTTTTTTACCTCGTGGGTGGCAAACAAGCATACGCCCCACCTGATGGCAAGTGGTACTATAGACGTCAGCAACACCAGAGGCATACCTACATACAGGCGAGGCGCAAGGTCATTTCCCAGGGATAGGAGGTGGATCGAATAGAAGCAAAATATGTGTGTCAGACTCAGGATCGTAGCCTACCCCTACGGGAAAAAGGGGTGACAGTATGTATGTATGAAGGAGGTGGATAGGAAGGTTAATAAGAAGATAGGGAGGCGGTGTGAGCCGGCGCTCTCTACCGTAGTAACTACCGCTGTTTCACGCGGTACTTCCCGATCGAACTGGTACATTCGTGATGGAATAAGCAAGACTCTACTACTGGAAAATACAATTAACGGATACAAAGTACACTCGGACTCAAACAATTGTGGATCATACAAATATTTGTACGAAAATATGGAGGAGGTCGGTATTTAAGCCACATTTGTACAATCAAATGCTTTTATGAATAACAAATTAAAGCATTTGAATATGAGAAAAAAAAAACTAGATGTCGCGGGACGTCTAGCAGATGTGAAAACATCGAAATTACTTTGTAGAAATAAAATGATCATAACTTGACAAGGTACTCCTGAAGACGAATCAGACGAGTATAAACTCGATAGGGTTGCATAGTTCCATTACAGAGTTACTGTGGCCACCTTACCACCTTACAGCTCCATCGTCAGACCCTGGATACCATCTAGAGACAAAGTACTCCTCAAGACAAATCATACGAGCCCAAACTCAATGGTGTTACGTCATTTCATTATAGAGTTACTGTGGCTACCTTCCAGCTTCATCATCAGCCCCTAGATACCATCTGGGCA
Source organism: Leucoma salicis (assembly GCA_948253155.1). Taxonomy (NCBI): domain Eukaryota; kingdom Metazoa; phylum Arthropoda; class Insecta; order Lepidoptera; family Erebidae; genus Leucoma; species Leucoma salicis. The sequence goes on along the minus strand of OX411810.1, from coordinate 28,768,880 downwards.
CAAAGTACTCGGCAAGACGAATCATACGAGCCCAAACTCGATGGGGTTGCGCTGTTTCATTATAGTGTTCCTATGTCCACCTCCCAGCTCCATCATAAGATCAGCTCCATGTCATCATAATATTGCATTGTCACGCGATATACAGATGCGTGTAAAATTTCAGTTCAATCGGAAACCGGGAAATGTGTCAAATTTAAGTTGCAAAATTTGAACGGGAGAAGGACAATAAAAGTGTCGCCACGTTAACAGACGATTTTACCCTCCCTCCGCATTAGATGTTTCACGTCAAAAGTCTTATTATTCTAGAATAGGCCTAAGCCTACATATAATTTTCACCTCGTCTGTAAAAAATACCTTTTGATTTTTAAATAATAGAAGAATCACAAATCCTATTTGTGTCACAAGATCACGTACACCGCCACACACACCTAATCGCAATATATCCAGTTGCGGCGGTAGTGTTTGCGACACTGTTTCCGTTTCCGCAAGAGTCAGCCTTCGGTCACACGTGCCTAAGTATAACCTCTTGTTATAAGTTCAGTGTCTCTATATATTACAGAAATGGTTTCTTCCTGGTGTTTATCATAGAATAGTACGAGTACTTGTTTATACTACGTGGCAAACATGCATACAGTAAGCGGTTACCGTAGCCTATAGACGCTAGCAACATCAGAGCCATCAATTGCACGTCACCAACTCCAATGAAGAAGACAGGAGATGGCGAGAAAGGATAAGGAGAGTGTGGAGGATAAGGATGGGGGTTTAGGCCTCCGGAACTCTTACTCACCATACGAAACACATCTGCAGGAGTACCTATCGTTGACGCTGATATTCTGTGGCTGGTACTTCCTCGATCGAGCCGGTTTAATTAATGTTGGGACAAGCAAGACTCTACTACTATACAAAGTTCTGGACCAAATCTATTTCTGGTATAGGTTAATTTTACACTAGTGCCAGGGTTTGTACCCAGTAGAAGTAATCTGTTATAGCCAGATCCTTGCAAGCCCCCTGGACTGGTACTTTGCTCTGAGCGGACAAAAGTCTGATAATGCAAACTCTTGAAAAATTCTTGAGGCATCTTTGTATATTTCAGTTAAGGAGATTGAAATACTATCATAAGCTCACATTGTTGTGAATCTTCTTTGTAAGCGGCTACACTGTGGCTTTAAGTCTATGAGCCGCGTCTGCCACTTACATTTAGAAGGCTCCTCTGCCACCACAAGATGTACAAAAAGAAAAAAAAATATTAGGTACGGTAACTTCAAGCAGTGAATAAGTTAGGTAATATTTATAACCGCAACACGTGACATAAAGTTCTATAATAGCTTAATAATATTACTTTGTACTAACAGTAGGCATAAGATTAAAATAATGCGAGTTATCTCGTGTGCCAAAAGCTGTTTTATGTTCCAAATTTAAATAATACGATATGTATGAAATTAGTTAGAACTGAGGCACAGTCGAAAAACCATACTTCGACTGTGACTGAGGTTTAGATTTCAAAATAATACTACGAGGATCAATATACCTTCTTGTTTTATGATGTTACGGCAAAACACTATATTTATGTAAAATGATGCGGAACACGAACGATACGACAAACGTATTTATTTATTTTTCTCCTATCCTGACTTCTTAAATACTCTATAGCATTTATAGTCACCGGTGGACTGAAATCTTCAGTTATAAAACTGATATTTAAATACAGTCGAGTACACCAGTGTTTATAGTAGTACAGTTTAGTACATACGTGAACCGTGGAAGCGCGGGGGCGGAACAACGGGACGACCGAGGCCGCAGGGGTCGCAACTGTGCCGCACCGAGCGTTTCCTTTGTTACTTTCGTGACAATCTAGATATTATACTGCTAATATCACAAAATGTAGTGTTCAATACTGTTTTTTTCTGTGAAATTGTTTAATTTTTTATATTAAACATTACAGGAGATTCCATTTGGCATCGCGCTATCTACCGAGAAGAATCTGTTACGCTGTACGCCTTTCACTCGTTATAGCTGGAAAGAGTAACATACCTATTTATTCAGTGGTCAGCAGTAAGAAACAGCACTTGATATCCTTTTTTTGATAGTGAGGGAACAATATACCTAACCGCACATCCCGTTTTTAGAGCAATGAAAAGGGAGCGGTACTCTTACCCACTAAATAAACCTGCCGTGTGTCACCTCTCCGACTGTACCGGCGGACTACTGGAACTGTGTGTCATCATTTCTGTGGTGGCACTAGATTGATACTCTACCACCGGTAGATTTCATAGCTTGAGGTATTGATTCTGAAGTTCAATGAGGTTCCGAAGGAGAATGGGATTTTTGGGCCTGAAGTTAACAAGTTGAAATATTCTTTAAAAAATTTGCCATATTTTTCTAATGTAAAATACAAAAAGCTATTTAGATATTTTTATATATATTTTTAGCATTTGACATGCTTAGCACTATACATTAAACACAAAGTTATCACCCAAAGACGTTAAGTATGATGTGTTATCGAAATTAGCAGTCAGGAGCAATTGTCAGGATGGCTGAATTGGTAAAGCATCTGGACGGTATCCAGAAGATGCAGGTTCAAATCCTGCTCCTGACTGTTATTTTCGATTTCACATTTTTCACTTTGTGTTTAATGTATAGTGCTAAGCATGTCAAATGCTAAAAATATATATAAAAATATCTAAATATTTAAAGGGTTTGCGTCATTATTAGGTAAAATCTTAAATGTAAAATTAAGTTTACCTGGTCGGTATAATGTATGAAAATACTTCTGACAGATGGCGCAGGCGTCACCCAAAGACGTTAAGTATGATGTGTTATCGAAATTAGCAGTCAGGAGCAATTGTCAGGATGGCTGAATTGGTAAAGCATCTGGACGGTATCCAGAAGATGCAGGTTCAAATCCTGCTCCTGACTGTTATTTTCGATTTCACATTTTTCACTTTGTGTTTAATACAAAAAGCTAGTTTATTTTTCATTCTGGAATGCGAAATATACATTAAAAAAGGAAATAATTAAAGAAATCGATTACTTTAATCAATACAGTCGAATTAGTGGTCATTTGCATCTATATATATATAAAAGAAAGTCGTGTTAGTTACACTATTTATAATTCAAGAATGGCAGAACCAATTTGGCTGAAAATTGGTAGGGAGGTAGCTTAGAACCAGGAGACGGACAGGATACTTTTTTTTTGTCTTTTTTATCCCGTTCCCGTGGAACGTGACATAACACGTGGTATAACCTGACATGTACGTGGGCCAACGTCATTTGAGTCACTACGGACTGTTAATGGTACAATATTCCCAACATATCGTGCTGCATGTGAAGAACTCAATTTACTAGAAAACTATACCCACTGTGATACGACAATCGTTGAAGCAATTATCTCTGCATCGCCAAGTCAGATACACACATTATTTTTTATCATCATTTCGACATGCTTTCCATCAAACCCATCTAACCTGTGGCACAAATACAAGGATAATATGTCAGAAGACATATTCAATTTCGTATCAGTTCAAGGAATCCCAATGAATGATGAATGAGGAAATACATAATCGGGCTTTGTTCTTGATCGGAGACATGTGTTACCTCATGTGAGGTAGCTTACTAGTCAGGTTAGGAATGCCAGCGCCAAATAGTGAAATTAGAGACGCATTTAATCGATAATTAGAACGGGAACGTGAATATATTCATCAGGAATTAGATTTAGTAATTCAAACGAATGTACCCCTGTTGAATCCCCAACAAAAGGAACTTTAAGATACATTAATGAAGGAATTTGATGATGGGATTAGTGGTTTATATTTTCTGGATTCCCTGGTGGAACTAGTAAGACATCCCTCATGTCAGTAGTTTTAATCACTGTTCGTGCGAGATCCAACATTGCGGTTGCAGTTGTTTCTTCTGGAATAGCAGCCGCATTGTTAGAAGGATGCCGTACGTCTCATTCAGCATTAACATTACCGTTAAGTCTTCAAACTATTGAAGAACCAACATGTAATATTGCAAAACTCTCCGCAATGACCAAAGTTTTATCAGCATCGAAAATTATCATCTGGGACGAATGCGCATAAACATGCATTGGAAGCACTTAACCGAATATCGAAAGATCTACGCAATGACTCGAGATGTTTTAAAGGCGCAATGATTTTATTTTCTGGCGATTTTCGTCAAACACTGCCAGCAATTCCAAGAGCAACTGCTGCCGACGAAATAAACGCTTGCCTTAAATCATCGAATCTATGGCGCTATGTGAAAAAAACTTCAGCTGACAACAAATATGAGAGTTGCATTGCTGAAAGATACATCTGCTGAAGATTTCTCTGAGCAATAGCTGACTATCGGTAATGGTCGAGTACCTGTCGACGCACCGAGCGGATTGATTTTATTTCCTCCGAATTTCTTTAACTTCGTCTCATCGAAAGACGAACTCATCAACAATGTATCCCCAAACATCATAACTAACCACAAAAATAATGAATGGTTGAGTGAGCGAGCAATTTTGGCGGCTAAATATAAAGATTTAGATGTCTTAAACTACATAATTCAGAATGAAATCATTGGTACACTGCATTAATTCAAATCTATTGACTGTGTAACAAATAAAGATGAAGCCACCAACTATCTAATTAAATTAAACTCCTTGGATGTGCCTGGCTTACCACCGCACAATTTACGACTAAAGGTTGGCTCCGTAGATATCATGTTTCGAAACATAAACCAACCAAAACTGTGCAACGGAACGCGTTTGGTGGTGTAAGTAAATTGATGAACAGTGTGGTTTACGCCACGATACTCAAAAGAAAATTCGAAGGTGAGGAAGTTCTCATTCCGAGGATCCCGATGATCCCAACCGATATGCAGACATATAAAAGCAATTGAAAGGTGGAGATCGGGAGTTGCCATCGGTGACTGCGATGGCTTAGCTCTAGAGCACTTCCCCAGATTGGAATGGACGCAGCTTCGAATTTCGCTCACAGTAGAGTTCTCTTTTTCTTTTTTTAATTTTTTATATAAATTACCTAACTGAGCATGTCAAATGCGAGAATGAATTAATGTAAAGATATTATTCCCGGAAATATAATATAGAACATTTTGTTATGTTAACATATCGAATGACATAATATATCGATGCACTAGTGAAATCCTCCTTTCTGGAACGCTATACAGCAACACTATTAAAATGCCAAATCTCGCTAAATTTTAGATTATGAAATGTTTAGATGTAAGCTTTCAAATGGTGCATCTTTCATCTTGTTAACACCCGAGCCCAAAAATGTAAGGAAACGTTTCTATCTCCTTTGAAACTAGGATAACTACATAACAGAATACAATAAGAAATTAGTCGATATAAATTGTCAATTTTGTTTTTTTAATCGATCGTTACTTCTTAAATTAAACTTGTTCGAAAATTAATCAATTGGTTTTCCTAAAATATGTCAGTATCAAGCAATATAAATTATCTGACTCAATTGCAAATGTGGATAAAGATTTCTAATTTAATGCATCATACAAAATATAAGGAAATCGCTCAGCCAGGTCTTTTTATGATTTCCTTAAAGGTTTAGTGTCAACTTACCGCTGAGCACTGATAATGTAATAAATACTGGTTTTGTACATAATGTTATGCCAAAGGAGGTCACCGCAGTAAAAGTATCCTATTTATAATATCGAGTATAGCATTGATTTTTTTATACTGGGCAGGCTGACAAACAAGCAGGCGGTCCACCTGATAGTGAGCGATTATCGTAGTATAGACGCTAGCAACACTACGGGCATCACTCGTTCCTCACCTGCTCCAGGGAAAGGTATAGGAGGTGGAGAAGATTAGGTAGGAGGGGTTGATGGGCCCCGGTACTATCACTCACCATAGGAATCTGGAGGAGTAACTACCTTTGTTTCACACCGGAGAGAGTGGTACTTCCCCGATCGAGGTGGCCCATTCATACTGGGAGAAACATGGTTTTACCACTAAAAATCATTACGATTAGGGTTGCATCGAAGTCTATTAATTAAAGTTACAGCAAACAATTGCAGCGTAGGCGGTTGTTAAATACCAATGTAAGTTTCCAGTTATACACTTTGTTAATTGGTTGGAGCGTAAAATTATTTAACGCTAAACACAATAATTGAGTACTAATGTTTGTTAACTCGTAGCTGCTTTACCTCACTAAATACTACATACTGCACTATTACTCGCTCAAGGTGAGCTGCAGTACCAATGAAGTAATGCCGTATAGTGTTTAGTGGGTGGGCTCTCGTTGTTCTAAACTACAGGGTGTGCGGTTATGTACCTATATATTTTGCGCCTTAACATAAAATAGTTGAGTTGCAGTCAGACCGCGAAATGCCATGAAAAGGATAATTATCAAATTAGATTCCAAGTCTGAGGTTTAAACACCGCAAGCGACGAAGATTTAAAAAAAATATATGCATACTTTTTCATAGATCACTTGCCGGTGAGTTGTGAGGAAACTTACACTTAAAAGCACTTAACTTACACTTACTTACTTAAAAGTTTATGAAAATAAAGAGAAGGACATCTTATTTTTGAAACGAGGCTTCTTCGGAGTGATAGTTTTTTTATACTGCGTGGGTAGCAAACAAGCATACGATCCATCTAATGTTAAGTGGTTACTGTAGTCTCTAGGTGTTAGAAACACCAGAGCCATCACTTGCGCGTCACCATCTCGAAGGGTTAGCAGGTGGAGAGGTAGGATAATAAGGAGAGGAGAGGATAGGAAGAAGGTTTGGGTTTCCAGCACTCTCACTCACCATACGATACACAAAGATAAGCTGATCTTCTGTGAGAGGGTGGCACCTCCCTTATCGAGCCGGCCTACTCGTGTTGGGATAAGCAAGCCTCTAAATGCATTACTGTAGTTATGGTTAATAACTGATATTAAAGGTAATAAATTATATGAAAGCTGTACTGGCGAGTGTTTATCGCAGGTGCGCAGGGGCAGGTCGCAGAGCGCGCGCTGATCACGCGATAACGCGTTTGGTCGCGCGACGTTGCCGTCACACGGTTTTATAGCCGTTTAGCGGATACCAGGAAGTACTCATATGAGCGATAACGACTAAACACCGCCCGTGCACAAGACATGTCAACAAGATAGCTTAATGATACCATGACAAGTACATATCCTTTGTTTGTTTTTAATTTCCTTGCTTCATGTTTTCAATAAATTACTACTCCAGTAGAAGAAGAAAGAGTACACTACAGAGACCCAATGTGGAACTGAAACATCCAGTGAAGTAAATTTCATAAACGTGCAGGTTTCCTCACGACTTTTCCGTTTGACGGACAATGAAACATTTTAATCAAATATATACCGCTTACTGCGATGGCTTAGTGGTCTAGAGCACTTCCCGGATTGGAAGGGACGCAGCTTTGAATCCCGCTCGCAGTAAAGTTATCTCTTTCCACATTGACAAATAATTTGTTCTTTAAATATGTACCGATTTAAGTAGCGAGAGCCTAGTGGTAGTTCAAACCCCAGTCCAAGGTCACGGCACACACTTATGACTTTTCAAGATTTTTTCTTAAACATGTGGTGTAAGGAATACTACTTTGTCAAGAAAGTATCGGGAAAAGATCAATAATACACAAAATTTTTGTTATTCATCCAAATTTTTTTTATCACCTTCAAAGTATGCTCTTTCAGAAACGATAGGCTTACGCCAACGAATAAATCATCAAAACATTTTTTAAACGCTGTTTCCGGAATTGAGTTCAGTTCTCGCCGCAAATTCTTTTTTATGACTTCTACCGATTGAAAACAGGTGCCACGAAGTGGTAATTTGAGTTTAAAAAAGAAAGAAGTCGACTGGAGCCATATCTGGTGAATATGGTGGTTGCTCGATGGTATTTGTTGAGTGTTTGGACAAAAACTCATTCACAATGGTGGCCTTGTGCGAAGGCGCATTATCATGGTGCAAAATCCAAGAATTTTCTTTCCACAAATCTGGCCTTTTTCGTCAAATTTGCTCTATTAAACGCTGCATAACGCTCAAATAATATTCTTTATTTACCGTTTGACCTTCTGGCAAGAATTCCGAGTGCACAACACCGCGATAGTCAAAGAAAACAGTCAACATGACTTTGACTTTTGATCGACTTTGGCGTGGTTTTTTCGGTTTCGGTTCAGTTGGAAGTCGCCACTCCGAAGCTTGTTGACTAGTTTGCATGTCAAACTCGTAAACCCAAGTGTCGTCACCAGTAACAATGCGTTGCATGAATGTTGGGTTGGAATTGACTCGTTCTAGAATGTCCTCAGCGACTCTCATGCGATTGAGTTTTTGGAGAAAATTCAGGTCTTTTGGGACTAGCCGAGCGGAAACATGTTTCAGACTCAAGTGATTATATAAAATGGCACGGATCGACTCGTGAGACACAGAAAGTTCGGCGGTTATCTCTCTCAAAGTTGAATGAGGATTTTTAGTCACTATTTCCTTCACTTTTGCAATGTTAACTTCAGTTGCAGACGTTGATGGCCTACCAGAGCGAGGCAAATCTTCCATCACATCTCGAACGCTTTTAAACGCTTTGTACCACTCATAAGCACGTGTTTTTGATAAAGTCGATTCACCGTATGCCTTCTGTAACATTTTCAGTAACTCCGAACACGAAATTCCATTGGTGATGCAAAATTTAAGACAAACTCTTTGTTCGATGTTTTTGTCCATTATGAAATTCGCAATACACACTAGATATGATATAACTAAAATAGCACTGTATTTAATATAAATAACAGATGCAACTCAAACTCCGCGCCAAAATGGATAACAGTTGTGCCAATCTAACAACAACAAAAAAAAACAAAAATTTAATTTGGAACCATAAACAAATCATCCATTCCCAATACTTTCTTGACTGAATGTACGTGATAATTGACATGACGAATCTGTATTAGCATAAAGCCTCTACAAAACGACTCTAGAAGCTGATAGGCTACATATATAAACTTTGTAATAAATCACTTATACGGAACAGTCAGACGGTTATCTTCCTGTTCCGGCGAAAGTCGCCGGCATGCTGGCATCAGTGCGACAACTGTCGGTGACACCGGTCGCGAGCGTGTCGCCTGCCTACACGACGCTCATTTGTTGTTGACATCAAAATTATTGTTCCGGTCCATTGAATTATTTATTATTGATTTGGAAGTGGGTCGATAATACACATGTTATCTACATTATCCAAATTTGTTAGGCTTTTTACGTCGTATATTGATGGCTATAAAAGTCACACATCGCAAGTTTCGAAAGAGAGACCTAGGTCATTGATTACGGGGTTCTCTATATATCTACATGTCTCTATATTAAAATATATAGTATTTTAATCGCTTATCATTACAAAGGCATCGTAAGAATAAACTAAGTAACTAACAAGACAATACTAAGTGCAGTGTTTGAAAATTAAATACAAATATTTGATTAATCTACCTGGGACAAACAGTCCAGTTAGGTAGGCACAACTTCGAGAAAGAGGTCAATCGACGAACCCTACTCGGCTGGGCAGCGTTTGGGAAGCTAAGGAAGATTTTCTCGTCCAATATTCCACAGTGTCACAAAACGAAGGTCTACGACCAGTGTGTGTTACCAGTGATGACATACGGAACAGAGACGTGGTCTATGAATGTTGGCCTCATATCAAGGCTTAAAGTCGCTCAACGGGCCATGGAGCGGGTTGGTATTTCCCCTCGCAATCGAATCCGTAATACGGAGATCCGTAGGAGAACGAGTGTGACCAACATAGCCCGCCGGGTTGCCATGCTGAAGTGGTAATGGGCAGGCCACATCGCTCGACGAACCGATAACCGTTGGGGACGAAAGGTTCTCGAGTGACGACCATGTATCGGACGGCGCAGCGTAGGACGGCCCCCACCAGATGGAACGATGATCTGGTCAAAGCTGCGGGGAGCCGTTGGATGCGGTCAGCACAGGATCGCTCGTTGTGGTGTTCTCTTGGGGAGGCCTATGTCCAGCAGTGGACATTGAAAGGCTGATGGATGGATGGATGGATTTGAATAATTCCTGTCCTATTTTTGTTGAGAATTCTACCCAATCTTGGGGCGTTCGATGCTGTAGTGTTAAAAAGAAATAATTTGAGGATTTATATTTAAAAATTGTGATATTAAATAAATATTCCGGCTATCGGTCCGTGTGGTGACAGACTAAGAATACGTGTGTCACCACCCCATTCTTTCCTCCGGGTGTCGTATGAGGCGACTAAGGGAAGTAAGCAATTATCATCCATTGCATGACTGGTGGTAGGGCTGGGTACCAAGTGGGAGTACTCACTTGGTTTTGGGCCCGAGCGGGTTGGTACAACCATCTCCCGTGTGACCGGCCATAAAGCACATCGTTACGTTTTGGCTGTAGCAGGAGATAGCCGTTTATTCTTTCATTTCATATCTGTGAAACGAAATAGTATGCAGCGGTTTGACAATACTCTTGCATTAGTTGAGCCCATGAGCGACGGCTACCATTTACCATCAGATGGGCCTTGGCTCCTCTGCCACTAAATGCAATAAAAAAAAATTTAGGTCTTTAGTACAACTGGCAATCCAGGAATACCTCTTAAACTAAAGGGGAAAAAATAAATCTATAAGGGAATCTGTCGTAATGTATGTGTCGAGCGACGAGAAAGTATAGAAATAGAAAAGAATATACTTATAATTGGCCTAAGTAGCAAAAGTAATATAGAAGTTGAAATGCAAGAGGTTAGCAAGCTACGCATGTAATGAGGAGGGATGTGAATGTCATATGTAAACAAAGGTAGATGAAAGGAGAGCAGTTGGTAGGCCCAAGAAATGATGAATGGATCATTTGAATGAGGATAGCAGCAAAAAAAAGAGGAGTGGAAGGAAAACACATTTTTGCGCTGATTCCACATGACATAGAAAACGACAGGGAGAAGATGATCTAAGAATATATTATGTTACGCAGAAAATAACACACAGTTCTTTCCTTCTCTGTAACTCAAACGAACATATAAATAAGTTTTCAATTACAAAGCATGAACAATAATTAGGAGCTTTCCGCATAATTGAAGTAATGGTGCTGAGCTTAAAACACAGTGGCCGCTAGTGATTACAAGCGCGTGAGCGGCGCGTGTAGGACGCGTCGGCGGCTGCGCACCTGCGCCCCGCCTGCGTATGCGCATGCCTAAGGCTGTCCACACACGACCAGAATTATGCGACTAAGTACAAAATTTATACTTTTTCAGTGAGCCAGGTATGTAAAGCAAGCAGGTAGTACTTCCAAGCCGGTCCATTCCTGCTGGGACAAGCGAGGCCCTAACACTACTATATAGTACTATGTACTTCTATGGAAGGCTACCGTATTTATTCGATTTTCTACTATCCAGTCACATTGAACACGATAGGTTCCGTGAAATTAGTTTTACTTATTTTATAATAGCCCGTGACTTCGTTATTGGTCTGCATGGACTTGAGAATATAAATAAATAACTATATTAATTATCGTGTAAAGCAGCTATTATACAGTAACCACCCACTTCTCCGAAAAGCTATGTCATATTCTGGGCTCCAGAATATATCTAGGTATGTTTAATTTCAATGTGATTGGCTAAATAGTTACGGCGTGAAAGCATAACAAACAAACAGACGAATAACAAAATTAACTTTAAAATTATATATTCAATAATATTAGTAAGGATTATAAGGGTTTGTAGTGCAGCGGTAGTGTGTGCGACTGCTGATCATGAGGTCTCGGGTTCGATCCCCGGGTCGGGAAGTGTTAGTTCTTTTTCGTGAGAAGAAAAATTCTTAGTAGTAGCCCTATAGGCTCACCCCTATTATGTGGGACTTAAACATAGCTGGCGAACCGTGGGTGTGTAATAATAGAATACACAACTGCCTACCCCTTCGGGGAATACGGGCGTGGTGCTATTATAAGGATGAACATTATCAAGAGATGGTGTGTACCAAAATCTATGCAGCAGTGTACTGCGATGAACTGGATTGATTGATTGAAAACATTGATATAATTTTATTGTTATACATATTATTATGCAAATAAATCGAATTTTATTACTTTGAAATGGATATTAGCCTTAATAAAGATGTATTTAGTGTCGTTTTATTCAAAGTGCTTTCTAAAATTGGACCATTTTAAGTGTTGCTGTGGGGAATTGAATAAATTCATGCTAATGTATTGTTGTAGAATGTTGTACTACTTGGATGTGCTTTTATAAGATTTAATAGTGTGGTAATTGAACCATGGTAATATATTTCAATAGGTTTGTTTTATTGATATATAAAAAACTAGACTGGCTGCGACTCCGTCGTCGTGGTATATAAATATATCATTCTACGTCACACTAATCATCTCTACTTATCTAAAAATAGATATGTTATGGGGAAAAGTAGTATATTTTTACCGGGCTCTAGGCTAGTAAGGATTAACTGTAAAGCGAATGGTTCCAGTTTGTCGACACAATTAGTTTTGACTTGTCTTGGCCTTTTCAAATAAAATTTTTGGCATAAGTTCTTCTTAAAATTTTACGTTGTGATAATTAATTAGTAAAATATCTCTTAACACGTAGGTACCGTAAGGACTGGAGAGGGTAAAAACGTCAAGAATACAGATAGTATAACAATCGATATGACAAATCAGTATCATCAAATATGAGATCTTTTTTACATCAAAATATTGGGTTTATCTGATAGAGTTCGTGTATAAATCTTTATTCTATCAAATCTAGTTCTAGTATTTTTACTCATGATAAGGTTTTGTACCAACTGGGAGTTGTAACTGGGTGTTATCACCAACAGCCGTGAATTATGTTGATGCGTTTCGATGGTAGGAAAGATAGCGGATCCTATTTTATCCTTTTAACATAGATTCTCAAGATGTCCGCTGTACATCTTGGCTGTGCTCCTAGCATTCTTAAGTCCAGCAGCTGTTACCGCTAACCAATAATTAAACATTAGCTGCCCTCTAGATATATAAAAAAAAAACTATAATGCCAAATCTAATAAATAAAAGTTTATGATGAAGTATCATTATCACAAAGAGTGTAAGATCATATCTGGAGGAAAGGAGGCAAAAGTGAAAAGATTTTTGAAAGCCGTATGAAAACAAGGCACTTATAAGTAATGAGCAGCAATCGTGTCCAGCAGCTAGTCTTCAATATCCTCAAAATAACTGAGTGCTTTTAGTTTCTATTCCAACACAAGTCTTCAGTTTTATAGCGCTAAACTCATCTGAGATCATAACGATACCTGATTAAAATTTATTTATGAGTGAGCGCGAGAGTGAGTGTTTTGTGACATTCAACGTTATCTTTATGCCACATTTAGATTTGTATGCGCTATAACTGTAACAAGTAGAAATCTGCTATTATAAAAAAAAATATTCAGAGGAAGGACTTTTTTAGAATAAACATTTTTAAGTAGGTATTTGTTTGTACATCGGTAGATTTAGTGAAGTAAAACTAATTATACGTACCTTTTTATTATCACCTTCGAGGTTGTATAAGATCCTCTAAGTTTTCGTTATTATGTAATATTTACAAGTTATGTTTAATGACAGAAAATCTCCAGAGGAGGCATGCCTGCCATAAAAATCTTTCTGACTACTTCTAAAGTATCATGCATTTAGATCTACGTCTAGCCTACATACCCTTTTGAAATGAGACCTGTGCCTGAAGTGGCAAAGGGCTGTACATGAAATACCTATACCTTTTATTTTTAGGATCTTCCGTAATTCTGTGCTTTGAGGTTTCTAACAACATTTAAGTATCATTAAAAACTGTTGATGTTATTGGAAGTTTAAGCAAAACATAAATAAAACCTTCGAATTTCGTTATTGTGGAGTCGTTTAAATGAAACCGCACGCATGTTCACCCAGTATTTGCGATACATTAACTGCTCAATTATAAAATTTAACCATCAAAATTTAATGAGTGGTAAATAGCAGGCTTTCAATTATTCGCTCGCAGGTTCCCCAAAGTCATTACAGGTTGAAGTGGAACACTAACTGCTAGTGTTTTTGTCAGTGCGCGAGTGTGCTCGCTCACCTGCGCGAGCGCATCTGCGCGGGTCCCTCGCCGTTCGCGATGTAAATCAAAATGTTTGTCACATTGACAGGAGACAGGACATCGTTAACCCATAATGAATAGGTAGCGTTATTAAGCGTTCAGGTTTGTGACTTTTTTATTGCTTATCTGCTAAATTATTGTGCTTTAACCATTTATAATGTAGAATGTCATCATTTGGTACGACTTCTAATTTTTGCGTACCTGGTCAGAATAATGTGTTTCTGATAGATGGTATTGTCTTCCAATATACGTAGGGTAAATAAGTAAAATAGGAATAGATTAATCTGAGTAGAGTCAACAGCCACTTTGTGAATTATATATCAAAAAATTCGTGGATGCAAATCCCACCAGGCATCTTTTTTAGTTTATTCAATATGGTTTCTACTAAATAGCTTAGAGCTCTTACTAGCGTGACAAAGATACAAGGCAAGATAAAGTGTATTGTGATCGTTCCTAAGCCATATTGCAAACCGAGTTTAGTTAGCTGGTGTCTAGTAGATTTATGTCAGTAAATTAGTCAAAAATATGACATACATTATTATTTTTATTGCACTTTTTTCTATAGTACCATGTTAGTCTCATCGTAACCTAAACTTATAGGAAGCAAATGTATTTTAACTAAAAACTACTTAGACTAAGTAACACGATGAATATTACTTTAATATATTGGTGTTTTTTCACAACTATATCATCAAGTAACATATAAATAACTAGACACCAGGTAGGTATATCCAAATGTAGTGTTCTGTGTTTGCAGTCAATATATGGCAGAATACCTGCAATATTTGTCTTGCTTGTAAATGTTATCTACAACATTTGGCTTAGGAGCTCGTTATTTAAGCGCCCTTTTTTGTTAAGGCGGGAAAACATGTATCTAACCGCACACCCCGTCATTCGGGGTAACGAACAGGGTAGTGTGGGGCCCTCACCCACTAAATAAACCAGTCGAGTGCCGTCTCTCCGCCTGTATTGGATAACCACTGGAACTATGTGATATTACTTCAGTGGTAAGTTATTTAAGGCCCTAGGATAGATAAGTTGGCATTACTATCTCCGACAGTAGTATTCGATGAAAATAAATTTGTAGTGGTGTGGTAGGACGTTAGCGAGGGGGCCGCTGCACGCACGGGGAGTGGGGCAAGGCCACCGCACGCAACATCAACCATCTATTTTTACTGTCCAATGACAGAGTGGTAACGCTCTAACAATATATGAAAGGAATTTGTCATCGCCGGAGTAGGTGTTGCCGTATTGCTAAATATATAACTAGCTATGCTTAGAAATAATTATGTATCCCTTTTTAATGATAGATGAAGTGTGAGAAATGTATTATATGGTGAGTCATAAAACTGGAAGCCTAAAACTCCACCCTTACCTTCTCCTCATTATACTGCTTTTCCACTTTCAATTCCTTTTCTTGGAGTTGGTGACGCGTAAGTGATGCCTCTGGTGTTGTCAGCGTCTATAACCTACGATTACTGCTTACCATCACGAGGGGGCCGCGACGTTTGCCACCCACATATTACAAAAAAACCTTTTCACAAACTTTTGCTTTCAATAATATTTTCCTTAAAACTGTTGTGATATATTAGAAAGCATGAGAATAGTAACAAGTGAGATTCGAACCGACATCTTTCTGAAAGTACAATTACGCTACTTTTTAAAACGCTTGATTGATGATGATGATACCTATCGATGATTCTACTCGCGATGTCTCTCAATAAACAGTGAGGAAATACACTAGAAATTGATGTTAGCATGTCTTTAATATCAAAACATTTTATTCCAGGTGATACATACTTAAGACTTACTATCGCAGTAAGTAGAGATAATTTCTTCTTGAAAACGCTTAAACTCTTGTAACTGTAGATAGAGAAGACCCTACGTAAGTGTAGAATAAATACATAGTATAACGAAAATATAAAGAACGATCTATTAACTTTTGACTCATGCTCCAAAAATGATTTGTTAAGTGTGACTTAGTTAAAGGTCACTAAGTCGAAACTCAAAAGATAACGAGCATTCTGCAACCACGTAAGAACAATGATAAAAAATTAAAAAGTAAAAGCTAGTCACGTAAAGAATACTACAGATTTTATGACGAGGCGACGGTACAATTTGGAGGTTTTATAATTAGCTATATAACAATAAGGATCGATCACTGCCTAAACTATAAAAGGAATCAAATAAAAACTCGCTCAACAAACTATTTGTGGTCTGAACTAGAACAAATAAACCATTAAGCGCGTCAAACCCCAAAAAAATATGAGGTCGGTATTAATTTGACATATACCGCTCATCCATAGTAACAGCAGGTGTCCTTAAATTGTCTAAGATAAATACGGGCCCATCAATACTCCGCTCACCCTTCTACGGGTCACGGGTCCGTAATTGTGGTCATGATTATTTAAACGTAACTCTTATTAAATACCCAGGTATCCATCGTAAGTATATTGTTTTTAATTCCAGCAGGTGACCGTTGAGATTGTTAGTTAAGTTACTGTCTCAGTATTGGAGTTCCTCTCACTTGTGGTTTAGGCGATGGTCCACCAGGCTGGCCCAGTGGTAGGTGGTAAACTTCACAAGATGTCAAGAAACTCGCAGCCATTAAGGATTTTTCAAAATGTTTTCCTTCACCAGTAAGCAAAAACAAACATAATTTGTAAAAGTTAAAATTTTGTGTCAGTGTGTGGTCACGACCATGGACTGGCAGTCGAACTCAATACTACCGCCTTCGTTGTCTGTAGTGTAAGACCACTAGGCTATCAAATTGTTAATATAGGCTTATTAAATTCTATAAAAAATTGATCGTATTAGTAAAGAAATGTATCGCCATTGACTCGACAGTTTTTTTACAAACCATTCCATGATATCATAGAGCTAATAATGGAAAGAAATGTTTATTGTGACGAAAATAATATGTTAATAAAATATTTAAGGATTACATAAATTTTGTGATTTGTCACAAAACAAACAAAACAAGTGACACCACCCCATTTATTCCGGCGGGTACCGTAACTTACGAGGTGACTAAGGGAAATAAGCAATTATCACCCATTGCATTAGTGCAGTAGCTTGACAGTATAGTTGAGTTTATGTGCGGTGGTTACCACCTATCATTAGGTGAGCCGTGGCTCATAAGTCACCGTAAGCAATAAGAAGAATATATAATAAACGTTTTTCTGACTAAACCATATAACCGAGTTTGATACACTTTGGAATGGTAGGAATATAGTTTATTTACAATATATCGTAAGGTGAGCCACGTATACCTCACGAGGAAGGTCACTGTAGTCTTAATGATATCGGTGTTTATCTCTGTCAAAATGGCTGATGAATTGCAGAATCGAGACAGCCCGATCATATTACACACAACGGTAATTTTCAACCGTGAAATTTAGAACCATTTCCAAATTTGCATAAAATAAAATGTTATTGCAGATAAATAAACTAATAACTATAAATACGATTTACGAGTTATATTAATGGGTTGCCCGAATAGTAGCTGCCTGTTCATTAGACGAAAAGTAGTGAATTTTTTTCTAAATTGACTATAATCTTGATGTAGTTGACAGATAAAGCGTTCCGCACAAATTTAATTTTGAATTAAGTTTAAACGTTCTTTAATAAAACGTATAACGCCCCACAGCGAAATGTTTTCGCGATTGCCGAAAGACTCTGACGAAATGTGATATCACTAAAACTTGTTTTCATTTATGAAACTTTAATAGGCTAGAGAAATATAATGATCGGACCCGCAATCTGTGATCGATAAAATGTATTAAACTATTCCTATGAACACTTAATACTATAAAGGTAAACTGGGAACTACCCGTAAGTATATAGCCTAAATCCATTATAACCTCATAACGTGGAACTTACATTAGCAAAGTTAAATTAACGAGATATATGTTAATAAGGGATATTTACACGTTTCGTATTCGGCACGCTTTCTTTGATATTAACATAACGTACCAACTGACCACTCGATTCTATTTCAAGTTGTCGAAATATGAAGATGCTACGTAACCAATCCACAATATGTCAGTCATCAAGAACATTGTCGATTTGATACATGTTTTGCTTGACCTGTAAATCGTAACCGACACAAAATAGATTGACTGTCGACTCAAAGTGTTCATATCGCTCGTATTAAACAGGTAATATTATCAAAGGGAACAAGTTGGAGTTAACAAATCTTTCGGAGTGCAATGCAGCGAGTCACTAAAGTAGTCGTAATTCAAACACACATTGGTAGTACGCTTAATGTTGTTGCAGACCATATTTTAAGTGCTATACACATAATAATTTATGTCAACGGGATTCTTAATCCGCGGTATAAAGTGACAGACTAAATAAATTAGCCAGCGGTTCAGAATGTCGTAAGTGACCATGTCATGGAGCTAGCCGACGACATTTGAGCTCTGAGCCGCCGTACAGACCCATAGAGCCCACGCGCGCGCCAAACTGGTCGACCGCCTCTTGCGCAACTTGGAGACTACAGTTGGTTTCCAATTTTATGTTGACCGGTTTCAAAGTTGTCTTAGCCTTCTAATTTCGGCTCGTTTAGATTGGAAAATACGTCGACAAAGATCGAAATGAAACTCCGAGTGAGATCGGAGGTTTTCACTCACGTATGTAGGTAGACACGGTCGCCGCGCGCGCATCGCCCGCATTGACATTCCTGTCGATCATTGTGTGTCATCGATGCTTACTTATTCATTAAATACTTTATGGCGACTACAATAGTGCTCAACTTATGCATTCACTTATACAAATATTAATAACAGACGCGGCAGTTTTGTCAGGTTGCCTGTTGAGCCTCTTCTTTGATTATTAAATATGAGTATATCAATATAAAGTCTATTCCAAACAACGTTCTTGGATCATCGGTTTATCGAATCAAAGGTTTCTCCTATCTTATATTTGCCAAATCCCATTCCCCACTGAAGAAGATCATTGCTTCAATTGTATCTCGGTGCATCAGACTTTTTTTATTGATGGAGGCGCTTAAGATGCTTCACGATCGGTATAAACGGTACCAAATTCGATTTCGATTTCTTTGGGCGAGATACAATTGAGTACTCCCACTTGGTACCCAATCCAGTACCTACCCGTAATGCAATTTATAGTGGCAATGGCTTTCTTCTATTAGTCGCCTCGTACGACACCTGCGGTAAAGAATGGGTTGGTGACATTTGTATTCTTAGTCCATCACCGTCTGTTAAAATTGAATCAACTTGATACATCTTCAAAGAATGAGAATCACTCATTCTTTATATTCTACTTATTTCTGCTATATTAAGCTGGTAACCCTGACCATCGCCTACGATACCACCTCCTAAGCCTTTATCTATTACGATTTTGATATTGCAGAGTAAACACGTAGATATTATTATTTATGTGACATTTCAATGTGCCTTATAGACCCTTGTGTTATATTGTTGTTATGAGATGCCAATAATGTTTAGATTAATTTATAAATTACTAGTCTTTGCCCGCTATTCCGCCGCAGACTAAAGCTAGTTTTTGGGTTATATCTCAGGTTTCCGATATAAAAGCGGGATAACACGTACACCAGTTTTTAAGTCTATCCTAGTCCAGAGCTACCAAACAAAAACGTAGTAAGTTTAATAATATGACAGTAAAGCTTTCTAAATTTCTTTTATGTTTTCAATAAGTATCGTAAAAATAGGTTATTGGGGATTTGAGGAATATTCCTGGATTTATCAACTTGCCGAAGTATTTTTAGCGTTTGTAACAACATATATAAAAGGCAATTGGCAGGCCACATCGCCAGATGAACTAGTAACCGTTAGTGAAGAGTGATATCCGGTGGACCGTCGACTTAGTCCGAGCCCTAGGCAACTGTTACATAAATGCAAGCGGCACCCTTCGTTTATGCTGCTTAAAGCATAGTGACAATAATGTGTGATAAAGAGACTTGTGATAACTTTATAACAGTAATTTTAAACTTTATCTGATAAATATGAAGATCTCATATTTTCTCGACAAAAATGGCTTATTCTCTTTTAATAAGTACGTGTTATTTATAAAATCTGGCCTATTAGGTAAACTTTACTTACTAGTATGTGAAGGATATTTAGAGTGTGTTTTATCGCGTTGTTGGTCGCGGCTGTACGCGTGTCGGCAACGCACGTCCCACGCGAGTTCCCTACCAATATTGTCGGCGGGAGTCCGCGCACAAATCAACGGGATCGGACGTGTGCACTGGACCCCCGGTGTCTTACAGGTCGGCAGGGTTGCTAACAACCTAGTTTCTAAAGCATCCCTCTACGAATCGCTTAGTTATTATATAAGAGTACTTACTAGCGGCACAGATGCCTTAACCGTGAAGGGTCACCGCTGTGCATAAATGATATGCATATTGGATAAAATAAGCTACCATGTTATGAGACTCTATCCAAGATCACTATGCCAGGATCTGACTAAGAGATAATTGGCGCCACCATAGAGATCCCCAAATTATTTCACTAGTATCTAGCATTGTTTTGTTTATCGTTTTTCTTACAGTGGCATTATTTCTTTACGTTTATTGGACTTCTATAACCACATACCTACACCCTCGGGAATCAATATGATGGTAACATATTTATTCCCGTCGGTGTATATGTTTGTATCCCTGAAAGAAAAAAGTAGTGTTACTATGATTTACTTATAGTTACAAACTTAGTGCAGAACTGTACAACTGCATAGGTGTTATTAATCTTCCCACAGGTACGCGCGCGTAGGAGTACACTTGAGGTGGTGTCAGAGGCAACCCTGGGGCGAGCCCCCTGTGGCGGCGACAGCGCCAACATCTCTCACCTCCAGGGCCCGTAATGAACAGTATAAATGTGTCTTTTCGTCGGCAACGCATCGCAACACTGCGCAACTATCTACGTCGCAATACGCACCTCGACCCTGATGCTACAGTCCCAGGTACTAATATTAGCCAAGACTAGATACCAACTATGATTTACAGCCTCGTATTCGCTACTGAATTTATAAACTCATAACTTAACTGTAGGGCAATAAATAAACGGTTAAGTGTGCGCAATCTCTGGTATCCATCTTAGGATTGTAGATGATAAAAGTGTTGATGATTTGTTGAATCGCAGGTAGTGTGGACTTGTCTCTAGCTGAACTATAAGATTGATAAAATTAACATTGATTTTTAAAATAATGTTAAGTTTGGGACGGAAGGAAACGTTTATCATGAACTTGACATAAAAACAAACTTAATTATATATCAGAGATTTAATTTTAAAACCAAAAGAAACAACAAATACGTTCAAAATTACTAAACAACTGCTAAATTTTGTCGCCCATTAAAGGTTCTTACGAAAATTGTCCTTTAAAAAATCGATCCCTTTTAGGGCTGTGACAGGACTATTATATTATTAAGATCGTTTTTAGTAATGATAGGGCCGAGTGCGCGACCTCAGATCGCCGGGGGGGGACTAATCGTGAGCCAACATAAAAACTTTGGGCACTTCATTATAGCTATACGTGTGCATTATTAAAAGATCGTTTCGTCCCTTACTGAGCGTCCAGGCCCAGGTGCCCACAGATAGTTGATTTTGCATTCCTTTCTGTTGAGTGGTAACATCAATGGATGAGAGAATTTTAGAGATACACCATAAAAACTAATTAACCACTGACCGGTTAATACAATTTAAATCCCTGCACACCAATAAAAGAACAACAGAAATTTGGAAACATGGAAGGAGCACACCGACAAAGTCTCGAGAACAGCAGAACACAAATCTAAAGATGAACAGACAATAGTGGCGGCAAAAAACGACATCGAACCTCGAAGTCTGTGGAATTTGGAAACGATATTTGTGGATCGCATTTCGCGAATACTCTCGCGTGTTACTGCATTATTATTTAAGTTGGGGCTTTTAAAAAATGGTTTGGATCGTCGCAGGTTGTTTTTTTGGAGGCGCGTGCGCAGTGCATAATTGGCGCGCCGGACGCGCAGGAGCGAGCAGTTTTTGCTGCAAATAGTCCTCGTCTAACGGAACTAAGTCTCAGTATTATTTACCAATATTTCTTAGTAATTTTCTAATGTTTTTAAATAACAGATGCATTATAAATATACATGAAAATAGATCTTATTTTTGGCCTTAATGGACAGTTTGTCACCATTGAAATAGCATTCCATTTACCGTGTAGGTGTATTGATAACTAGTAAAAAGAAAAGTGGAATTTCTACAGAAATGGGTAAAGCTTGAAATTCGCTTTTTTAAATAAAACTTATTAAATACATACCGTGCTCTGCTAATTAACCCTTAACCTTTTAAACTTAGGATTGTGGCAACTGGATATTTGAGTTCTGAGGAATGACGCAATCTTATAAAGGAACAATAACAACATTTTCATTGAATACCAAAGACATCCCGAGGTTCAGGTAAGAAAAGGGGTAACAGACCCTTAAAATAAAAATCGGTCGGATGTTGCTCGAAGCGATGGTTGACCGACGAAACCTTTCGTTCTTTTTGCACCACAAAAAAGTAATTTAGAGCACGATGACGGTACCCAATATGATAACAGGAATCCCGTTGCGTAGCCTCCAGTGCTTGTGGCCTAATTTTATAGAGGTAGATTTGAAAAACGTTCGTTTTTGTGATTGTTGTAAGGTCCACGACGTTAAAATGCCTGGCCTCACAGAATACGGAGAAGGGCGCAGGCGCTGGCACCGCATCGCTCACCCGCGCGTCCATCAAATGTCATTCGGGTCGAAACACAATAGAATAGACTTTGCAAAAATGGGTACGCGTGTCACAGCCCCAACCAAACCAACAATGGGTCGAAAAAACAAACAATTAAAATAGAAATCGAAAACAGAGCTTCTTGCCGTTGCCATGGAACGGGATTTTGGAAATCCGGTTTTAATTTTTGTTTAGATTTGTTGTTTTGTTTGTATCTCCACTGTCACTATTGTCGACATGCCACTAGCCTGGGGACATTTAAAACCAATCTAATGAGTATTGAATATTTTGTATAGATTTTTGTAAGGATTCCACTTAAGAATGCACCACAAAAAATTGACAAATACAAAACGTTGAGGCTCACGGCTACACTGCGAATTTAGAATACACCGTTTTAAGATCTTTTGCTTTAAATCGTATCTATCTAATTGTAAGAAGTTTTTTTTGTCCGTGTGGTGACGGACTAAGAATACAAGTGTCACCACCCCATTCTTTCCCACGGGTGTCGTATGAGGCGACTAAGGGAAGTAAGCAATTATCATCCTTTGCATGACTGATGGTAGGGCTGGGTACCAAGTGGGAGTACTCACGTGGTATCGGGCCCGAGCGGGTTACCGCCATCTCCCGTGTGACCGGCCATGAAGCACATCGTCGCGTTTTGACTGTAGCAGGAGATAGCCGTTTATATTTCATTTCATATCTGTGAAATGAATTGGTGAGCAGCGGCTTGACAATACCCTCGGTACAGTCGAGTCCATGGGTGGCGGTTACCATTTGCCATCGGATGGACCGTGGCTAGTCTGCCACTACACGAAATAAAAAAAAAATACTGTGTCGGGTCCAGTCTTCGGTGGCTTAGCGATCAATAGTGTTTTCCGGATAGAGTTGATTATACCAAGTAGAATATAAAAAAGGATAATATTTTCGGAAAATCAAATCATTAAAGATTTATAATATACTAGTTTTTGCCCGTGGCTCCACCGCAGCTAGCTAACTTTTCCGGTATAGTAGCGGAATCAAACGTATACGTAATGTACGTACTTGTTATAAGTCTATAAATCGAAAATGCTTAGTTGCTATAAAAAAATACACTCGGTAGTTATCGCGTGATGTGTGAACAAACAATTCTAAAAAAAAATTATGTTGTATTTCGAGCCGCCTAAATAGTCTAATACAGTCGTCTTTTCCCAAATATCTTAACCTAGCATTTACCCGCGTCTCCGCTAGTTCATATCTCAGGTTTTCGACATAGTAGCCGGATAAAACGTATACCACTTTATAAGTCAAATCAAGAGCTATTAAAAACAAACAAAGTTTCATGATTATCCGTTCTGCAGTTTTTGCGTGATATGTGAACAAACAAACAGACAAAAAGTTCAAAAATAATCTTTTGGATTCAGAGACACCCACGCAGCCTAGTAAAGGTTTTTTTTCTCAAATATCTTTAATGTACAGACACTGCTCTGTTATAGCTTTTTAATAGTAGGTACAGCTGATTTCTAAATTTAAGACTGTGGTAGGTGCTTTTTACTCTCTATGTCAATATCAAGAGTGATATTTGCTGTCACGAGCCTCTTTAATAAAGAAAACCGATCTGCTTCCGAAAAAAAAAATATTTTGTTTGAAGATTGTTATTTTGAATTTTCGTTCGTTAGTTTATTGTTAGGTGCATGAAATTTTATTGAATTGGGCTGACTGTATTATAGTTTTAATCTGCGATAACATTTTTATACTAAGATTCACAATTCACACATTCCCAACTTTAAATAAGTTGAAACTAACAAAAGGCACGCAAATAAAAATATGTAACAGTATAATATTTTTGCACGTGAGTTGCCCTATTTTTGTTAGTAAGTTGCAGGTTAAAAGTACACACAATATGGCCAATCAAAACGAAACAATTACTAGGTAGTTTGATATTTTTATATATATTTTAAGCATTTGACATGCCATAAAAATTAACACAAATTGCGAAAATGTGAAATCGAAATTAAGTAGCAGTAAAACCTACGGCCTTTACAGTCCTTGGTTTTACTGCTAGGCTATCACTGATGCACTGCGGCTATCTATATAAGTAATTTCTTATATCCTAGATATCCTTTTATTCCCATAATGCGATACCTTTTTTTTTGTTTAGGCGAGAAAAAATTGTTCCTAACTGCACATCCCATCGTTCGGGGCAACGAATAGGGTAGTGTGGGGCCCTCACCCACTAATGAAACCCGCTGTGTGCCGTCTCTCCGCCTTTATTGGCGGGCCACCGGAACCATATTACATTCCTTCAGTGGATAATGCAATACGTAAAAAGGGGAATGAAGTGATGACTCTTTTTATTCTTACCTCGTGACCATGTGGGCACATAAAATACCTTCATTTTATCGTTTTCTACTAGTTTTATTAAAGTGTAAAAATGTGCTAGTAATAAGTGTTGCTGTGTCATGTTGTATTCGACTGATGCGATGTTTTCAGTAGGTACGATGTATGTAGACAATGGCATAAGGAGGTCGCTACAGGTCGAGGGCACGCCCCTCTACTTGCAACACCACGTTCAAGAACCACCGCTGTCTACTATATACTATTTATATATAATGTTTTAAAAACCTTGAGGACCTGAAACTTGACAAATGCAAAATAAAGACTTGATAAGTATTTTTGGAATAATGTTGCTACTCCCGGCAAACGTCATTATTTAAAATGCTGTGAGTCAGTGATCAAATGTTACATGTTTATATAAGTGATAATTGAGCCACAATTGTATTAAAATTCCCTCCACATAATAAACTACAGAGCGGTAATCAATTTCTGTTTCACAAACTTTCAAGAATTACATACATCAGCTAGTGATATATTTTCATTAAATGTTACTTTTAGAATTAATTATAATTATTTGTTTTTTGAGAGGATGTGTTGGGACTTTTATGAATATTACGAAACAGAGGGCCACTCAACAAATAATTAAGACTGGTAGGCTGACACATGTAATGGGGCCTGCTATATATAACAGTCTACCTACCACTATCTGTTACCAGGGCAGAAAATAAATCACAATTTAAGGCAAAATTAAAAAGTTGCCTCGAATATAAAGCATTTTATAATTTAGAAGAATTTTTTGAAAATATGTGACATAATTATCAGACTTTTTATTTTTATTTAGTACTTATTTCATTATTTTTATTGTATCTTTATTCTTATACTGACCGTTTTTTGACATGTAATCAACATTTATGAATAAATATGTTTATCTGTTTATCTGTACTTTGTATCCGTGAAATAGTATGTTTGTTAAGTCCCCCGTGATACAAAGATTATTCCTTAGTGTAGAGTGTTGTCCAAAAAAAAAACATCTTATTGTGTTTTGGTTGCAGAAGAAGATAGTTGTTATGATGTTCACTCCTTTTAAGCGTAGTAGTTGATTTTCAAGGTGGGTTTAAGGCTTGGCTGTGCTCCTGGTATTAGTTTGTTCTTGAGCAACGGTTATCACTTACAATCAACAGACCACGTAGTTCATCTGTCGCCGTAAGCCATAAAAATATTGCAATAGGCATATTTTGTATTTTTCCTCTAGACAGAAAAAAGAACTATCCAAGTATAGCCTACATAGGTTACGTAGTTCCGCAGTAGTTAGGAGTGAGTAGTTCTAAAATGTTGAAAATAATGAAGGTGAAGAAAATGTTCTTTTAGATTTTTATATATTTACCTAAAAACTGAACACTTAAGTACTAAAATATTTCGCAACTTACCCAATAATATTTGAAACGCACAAAATTGTTATATTTTTATTAGGTATATGACTACAGACACCAAAATATCTAATGTATAAGTACATCTATAAAAGATATGACACATATATGTATCAAATAATAATTGTTGTTGCATCATAACCCCGCTAATCTAACTAACCGCCATACTATAAGTAGTTACAAAAAACTATGAGTTCTAAAACTTCGCTATAAAAGCGAGCACGAAAACAATGTAAAGCATAGTCTACAAAAAATGATCAAAAAACGATCAGTCACGGTGTACGTATACTATAAAAAATAGCGACAATTGTTAAAAGGTGAGAAAATCCGCTAATTAACACATGTAGCGACCGCCCCCCGAGCGCAATTGTTCCGGCGTCCATTGTCGCTCCTGCTTTTACCAAAGTATAATTAGCTTTTGTTCAGGTGTATTATTTTTTCAGCGGAAATCTCTATCGAACTCCCCATTCACTTGCAAAGCAGAGAATTATATGTTTACGTGTGGATGAACAGTAATTATCGCAAGAAAACTTTTTGCAACCACAATTTGTCACCCTCGAGAAAAATCGAGTCACGTTTTGTAATTGGGTTTCCCTTAACGCAAGCAGATGTTTAGTGGTACAGCTTACTCCTGGTATATGCAAATGCATTAAGAAGATGCGGTGGAATGTGCGTAAATTGTCCATTGGGGTCGGCGCGTGCGCAGCGTCCGTGTTGCTTGTATAATTAATTTGTTGACAACAGATACCTGTGAACTTCTATTGGCTGTGCCGGCGCCGGCGCATGCGACTCAGGTGCATACCTTTTGTTTGTATTTTTTTACTTCCTCTTCCCCTTTGCATATATAAGCATTTCTGTGGTTGTCCTGGCAAAAGGATTACTTTTGCTATTGTTCCACACCTTGGGGTCAACTAGTCGCAAAAATAGTGAACAAAATTTCCTAAATTCCTAATACAGTCTTTTTATTTTGAATTTGTAAGTTGCGTCATAATCTAAGATTGTTTATAATTATTTTTATTTGTCGAACTAGTTACAGATCACTGAGCGCTTTGTTATCTATAGCAATCATCTCATCAAAATATTGCATGTAATGCAATAGCGACCATGAAAAAACATGCATTGGGTTTATATTTAATCTTCTTTGGTATAAATATGATCTAGTGCTGTTTTGGACTGTGTGGCTGATGTTTTTATGGTTTCCTTTTGTTTGACAGGCCGCGGTGGGATATCACCTGGTCGCTGGGGGTCGGCAGCTGGTCCATTATGTGGTACATCACTTGACTCGCGCGAAAGGGATGCGGCACCATGTGAACCACTAACGGAATCCTGGGAATGAAGCTCTCGCAGATAATGCATTACATCTCTTACTTCACAATAGTAATGAGATATAGACATTGTTTAGAATTGTACCAGGCTTTTATTAGAAATACATATATATTAGTTTTAAAAAATTAGAGAATAACTATTATAGAAATTAATTTTGTATAGTATTTGTGAATTTTAAGATATCTTGAAGTAATGTTTTGTTAACTGCCTCGGTGGTGTAGCGGTAGTGTATGCGACTGCTATTTATGAGGTCTCGGGTTATTGAGCTTTTTCCTAAAAAGAAAAATTCCTAGTAACAGTCCGGAGTTTGGAAATGTGCCCGGTAGACGTCAATAGGCTCGCCCCCTATTACGTGGGACTACAACGTAGCTGGCGAGTCGGGGGTGTGTAATACACCTCTGCCTACCCCTTCGGGGAATACAGGCGTGGTGCTATGCTTTTACGTTTTGTTAAAAATTTATATAAAGTGTACACATATATGCAGCTTGAGAATTATAAATCACTTTACTCGAGTTTAAAGAAATACATTTTATTAGGGAACTATATTTTTATAATATAAATGAATAAGAAGAGGTTAATAGAAGATTAAATTGTAAGGTTGCTACTGAATACAAACTAGATAAATCCAGTTCCGTTATCATAAATGTAAATGAGCATATTCTTATTAAGGACCCTACACTTCAGAGAGCAGATAACTTAATGGGAAAATGGAATAAAACTATAGAATGTTACGTACAAAGAGAAACAGACGGGTGTCCGGCGTTGCGTGCTCTTGCCGATTTTCTAATATATCACAAACATTAATATGCTCTGGACCGGTTCTCGTGAGATCCGTTAGTAGTTTATGTAAATGATTTGGTTTATGGCCTGCCTCCTAGTTCACATTCGAATGTTTTAACTAAAAAACATTCCTAATGTTGGTGGAGCATAGAAACTGGTATCGTAATCGCGAACCAGTGAAATATCGGAACGGAATTATAGAAAGTATAATTTATGAACGTCGTAAAGGGGCTATTAGCAGCATGATAATATATGTGTGTGATACATGCTGAACGGATAGATGTCTCTGATTGCTTCAAGACATAGAACTTGGCACAGGTGATGAAGCAGTAGTCTTTAAATTATACGTCACATATTATCATCAATGGAGTCAATTCTAATATAATCATAACATAAGCTCTTCTTGAGGGTAAAGTAAAATTTTACTGATACCTCTACAGACCAATTGCAGCCATTATAGTTAGATTAACAATTAGGAACATTTGAAGGAGAGTTTATCTTACATCAACAGTGGGTATATCTATTTAATAGTTTTAATTTATATAATTTTTCTATTTGGGTAATTGTTCAAGAAGACATGGTACAGCTGCTGAGACAAAGTGATATAATTATATATCTCTTTTTAGTTATTTAGGTCCTCATGTGTCCAATATTAAAAAAAAGTTCGATACAATATTAAGGATTGGGTTTCGTCTTCCTTTCAATTATGATTTCTAAAGATTTTCAGTTTGTTGTATTATGTACGGATGGGCTTTGAGATATGTCGAGTTTTTTGTTTAAATGTTGTTGATGTCACTTTCAAACAACAAAGTATATGCTCTGGACAAAGAAGAAAACCTTTAATAATGTTAACTGTACCTCCACCTAAATCTTCGACAACATAGGTACATCAAGAAAACACCTCGTGGGAACAAGATAGGACAAATACATATGATTTAAATGTCGTTACATGTAAACGTGACACTTGAATAGAGGAGACGTTGATCATGAAAAGAATTCGATTACTATGCACCGTGAGGCAAGCGTTAGATCGCGCCTAGGGAAACGTTACCCAAACTAGTTTGTGACCAAACGGTCGTCACTAGAACCACAATGTCCAGATTAATGCACAAAACCGGATGCTGCGTCTCTCAACCATCGATAAAACGGTCAAACAGTATAAAACCAGCCCCGACACTTCTTTATGTGATCTGTAACGTTGGCCGCCCCTTTATAGTGTATAGCTCTTGTCATTCATAAACTGAGATGAAAGGTATAATTGTGTGATCAGCTGATAGACCAACTCCCGGCAACTCGTCTAACGGCGCATCTTCGATCAATTATCCGATCAACTATTCCTATCTCCCTAACCGCTTCGTCTAACGCATTTTTTAATAATTCTTATAGAAATGGAAAGCTAACCAGTTTTTTTACATTTCAATAACCCATGACTCTCGTTTTAAAATACGCAGGTTATGATTGTTTAGAATATCCGTTGTAATACGAGATACAATGGGTTCGGGAGAAATCGTCGGAGGATGCGCGACACAGAGTGCTCAGATAATATCGTGTTTCGTGAACTCTGCGCCGATGTCTAATTTCCAATACAATGGGTGCTGTAAAAAGTGGCCTAAAATAAATGTGTCACAGTGCCACCCTCGGGCGCGCAGACAATGGACAAAGGAGCCCTCGAGAGCGCGCGAGCGCATTTAGCGTCGCGACAATGCACTGCGCCTACGCGCTTTGTGTCGCGCATTGTCGCCAGCACAATCGCGCGCTGTCGATCGAGACGATCGCATCACCCCCGTCTTTTAGAAGCACACGTGTGCACTACACTAAAAACATGTAAATCATATTATTCTCGAGGTGAAAGTTAAACAAGACGAGAAAAGTAAAAGTCTGTCGGTGGAGGACAAGCGCACTACGCGCCGCATCTGCAGCGCGCGCAGATATCATATTATGTTAATTCATTTTGACGGTATGTGGAGGCGACCACCGAAGGGTTTGTCGCGATTGTTGGGCTTTATCTCGTGTTTTGGGTACACAATGCGACGCCGATTGTGTTTTTTACAGTCAAGAGACTAAAAAAACCCCGACCTCTCTCGTGGCATATTCATTTACTTCCACTTATACTTCATAACAATATACTACAAATCGGCCAATCTTTTTGTAACTCATAGTTATAAAATATTATTCCTTCTGTTTGCTATCGTCTTTTGTAAAAACGATTTGATTTATCATTTGACACATCAAACACAAAGGTTTCCTTAGAAAAACTATTTTTATTACATTTTGTTAGTTTGTGGTGGTCGAATTAAATTGATCACACTGTTAAGCTAAAAACTTTTAATAAAACAGCAAGGTTTACGAATGGAAATTGGATCGATATCGGCTGAGATACGATGCTCTAAATCGTTTTTAGTCATGTTCCTGATACAATCGCTACTGATATGATCATCAATTAGCACGTTTGCGCCGTAAGTTAGTCACATGCGAAGTCGGGAGTTATCGGCAGCCTTTAATAGCGACATTTGCTCCTAATGGAACAACAAACTTCTCGCATTGATGGCAATCTTTTAAACGCGAATTACCGCAAGTAATACACGCCATATGTCGCCCCGTGACTGCTAAGCTGACTCCTCTGTTGCGGTCATAATGCGGTGAGCACATGCATTTTAATTGTCCAATTATACCCTGTTTGGGGTAAGTGTCATGACGCGTAACAATGCTTCACTCTGCGCAATATGGTTTCCTGATTGATCTTGAGCATCGATGTATGGATATTGGTGATGTCATATCAACCATTACATTATGAAGTTCAAACGGTGGTCATTAACCTTTAGGTAATGTAAAAAGTATTACTGTGTTCAGTCTGAATTATTCCCAATGGATAAATCTGTGAACAGTGTTATAACATACATTTCATGTCTTACGATGATATCTTAGAAAATACATCAATATAATATGCTAGAGTTATATGTAGTTTCTTAGAAAATCCTACGGGTTATCTTCATTAATCAATTGCCGCCTCGTAAAGCCAGGGTAGGTAGGGTCCTAGCTTTTCTATAAACAAACCCATCTACATATTGCGGCAGTATATGACCCAACCTTGTTAATACGTCAATTTGATTTGGCCTCAAATATCTCAGTCGGGTATGGGTTGAGACATCGCAGTGTTTTCGCAAAACTTTAATTCCTGAAGGTCATCTTCTATTCTAAATGTAACGGACGGCGCCCCTGGCGACTACGCGTACGATTCACTGCGCCTATTGTACCACTGTTTCTAGCCAAAACGTAAATAAAGACAGATGTTGCCATACTCCCGATCGTTTACCCACAACCCGTAAGGTCACATGTGAAGTTTACGTGAGGCGAAATTGAGTTGTATTTGCGAGACACAAAGTTCTGATTTGTATATTTCTTAATGGATATATGTCTGTTAAGGTTTCTTGTGCAGCTCCAAGGTCCTCGACGGTGTGGGTAGTTTTATAAAACTGAAATTTAGTTTAATAAAAGTCGTATTAAACGCGTGTGGTATTGACAGGAGTTGCGGTGATGGTGGCGGTATGATCGACGAGATTACTGTTTATTAAATGGAGCCTGTGTCAATAATAATGTTATTATTAATATTGAATTGATTCTATTAATTTTGTATTAAAGACATTACCATGAGATTAGGCATGGTTTCTTGCCGCGTTTACATTATCGTCTAGTGGTAAAACCAAGGGTTGTAGACAGAGGTATTGTAACTCGCGAGGCCAATATCTGTTTTCGAAATGATGATCGTTTTTGTTAACAAATTATCAGCGCTTGGTGAAGGAAAACGTCGTAAGAAAACTTTAAAGCTAAAGAGACGTTCTTGATGGCTTGTGAAGTCTGCCAACTCGCACTGGGCAAATGTGTAGATTACGGTTATTTTTTTAACCCATTACTATCGCATTATTGCGCAGGGACTCCTCTCATGGTGAGAAGGATTCAGGCCATTGACCATCACGCGGGTTGGTTGTCTTCACAAGCCCTTGAGAAAATCTCTTCAGCATGCAGGTTTCCTCACTATGTTTTCTTAGTGATAATTTGTAAACAAAGTGTAAACAAACTCACGAGATCTGTGTTGCGATTTTGTTCGAACTCGATACCGTTCTATTGTTGTTCTTGGTTTTACCACTTTGCTATCATTCCTATTATGGCCTCAATGTCTAACTCCCAACGATGGAACATTAAATAAATAAATAAATAATAGAGAAGAAGTGCCTTAAACTTTAGCGCTACATAGTTCAGATAATTGAGTAAGGTGTTGAGTAAAATACAATTAATAATTGATATAATTGTTCTACGCGAATTTCATTTTCATTGGATCGCTGAAAGTGACAAGTTACCGTGTATAAAGGTGTATGTAAACGCCAGGGCTATGTCATGTATTTATCCAACTGTCTACACATGAAAGATAAATAATATTGTGTGATGTGCGAAAATACCACTCATTAGAGAGCCATTTCCTTGTTTTCGGTATGTTCAGAGTCTAGCGGCGTTTTGTACCTCTAATAAACAAGTGCTAGACAGTGGTCCAAGATACGCTATCTCGTTTTTAAAGTTTTCGAAAATTAATCCACTATATTGCTTACAGGAGTTGGCAAAAAGTTTTCTGCTTTCTTTAATATTGCCTAAACAGGCTGTCAGTCGGCGGCTTGTCTGTGGCCTTGGCATTGCGAAACTACATGATAGGTAGATACTTACCATCAGGTGGGCCGCTTGTTCGTCTGCCACTGGCTATATTTGACTGTTTGTCCGCCAATGACGCCTTAACGTCAGTGAAACAACAACAAAATTTGGTAGGAAGATAGAGAAGATATATTTTTCCTCAAAAAAATTATTTAGCAAGATTTTCGTTTTGACCTAACAAATTTGGTATACCTAATAAGAATAATCAGTGTTACCAATAAGTCATTTTATTGTTCTCCACTAAACACAGTAGCACAGACAAATACAATTGACCACAACGACCATCATCACCCTCACTCATACACAAACTGTGAACAATAACACAAAGCGACCATTTGTCCTACGCCAGCAGTAGCTGATTGATCGCCGACCACATGAGCACAATCAATGTTGCCACCCTCAGGAAATGATTTGCGAATATGTTTATTGTAAATTTATTGTTTGTATTTGTATATTGCAAAGAAAATTAAAACCCGTGACTATAAATGCTGTAGAGCATTCGAAATGTTCGGATAGAATTAAATTTTTTTTGTAATACGCGGGTGGCATTTATGAATATGGGGTTCACCTTTGATGGCAAGCGGTCACCGTAGCCTAAATGCTAGCAACACCAGAGGCATCACTCGCGAGTCACCAACTCCAATGAACGGGATAGTTGGAGAAGAATGATGTTTTCTCTCACCATACGAAATACAACACGCGTTGCCAGGAAAGGGATAGCAGGTGGAAACGAAGGTTAATAAGGAGAGGATAAAAAGGATACTAAGGTGAGGATAGAAAGGATAATAAAGAGAGGGGTTTGGGCCTTCCTTTCTTTCGCAGGGATATTATTATGCTTCCTTTAGTCGCTGTTGTGGACCCGCGGGAACAAATGGGTGATGTCTTAATGTATTCTTAAAGTGCCAGCACATGAATACTTCTTTACTCTCTTAAATGGTAGCGATTATTTTCTTTAAATAAAGTTTAAACCACTGAAAATATCCAGTAGTTTTCAATATTTGGTGTTGCTAACTCTTTGAGCAAAGGTTATATATTATAGGTCATTATCTCGCCTGGTATTCTCGACAAAAAACCCAGGAACCCTAAATGCGCATTCACATAAATATAACGTGTGTATCGATGTGGAATGGACGTTAATTCGCGAGCTTGCGATGCGGCCGAGCGTGCTCTATTCAATAGAACATTATTCCTACAACTCAACAATGTTGCAAGTTGTTTATTGCACAACTAATATCATTATTATATTACAGAGCTTACCATCACAGCTTTGAATTGTGTAAATCAATTAACAACATTTAAATGTCTGTGTAGTAATTTGACTCAAGTTTTTGCGAAATTATAGGGCTTTTTTATGACAAATTTAACATTTGTATACCTAAAAAATTCTCGATCATTGTGCTAATACTCTGTACTGGGCCAGTTTGGTAGACATTAATCTGAGTCCTGTTACTTCCGAGCGAAATGAAAAACATATGTCCAAAAACATAGATTCCGTAAACGTAGTTTTATTTCAAAACGTGTAACATTCGCGTAAATATCAGAGAGTATTATATGTCCAAAAAAGGTTTTTTTTATTGCATGTAGTGGCAGACGAGCCACGGCCCATCTGATGGTAAATGGTAACCGTCGCCCATGGACTCAACTATACCGAGGCTATTGTCAAGCCGCTGCTCACCATTTCATTTCACAGATATGAAATGGAGAAATAACGGCTATCTCCTGCTACAACCAAAACGCAACGATGTGCTTCATGGCCGGTCACACGGGAGATGGTGGTACCAACCCGCTCGGGCCTCATACCAAGTGAGTACTCCCACTTGGTACCCAGCCCTACCACTAGTCATGCAATGAATGATAATTGCTTACTTCCCTTAGTCGCCTCATACGACACCGTGGTGACAATTGTATTCTTAGTCCGTCACCACACGGATGATTTATAAAAATGTAGAGTACATATTTTTTTGATCATGACTGCTGAAAACGCACTATTCTGGAGAATATCATACTAAAGTGGTGGTGAACAGTAGGTGCTGGTATCCAATGGTACTAAACTAATGGTAAAAGAGTGCTGATGGTATATATAATAGTTTAACAGCAGGATTATATCAATCAAGTCTGATGATCAAGAGGTAAAAAATGTTATAATATTATACCATTGAATAAAAACCAGACGCTACAGTCCACTAAACCTGCCTATCCTCGCAGGGGTTAGTCGTGACGGTTATTTAAAGAGCGTTAACATCACGCTACCTACCGTATAAGGAGAGGCAGGTATCGGTTCATAAACAAGCCGATGTGCTGTCCCCTATAAGTTTTTATTCATAGTTTTGTAACTCGCTTCGTGAGTGTGTAATATGCGGGCTTATGTACTAAGTACGCATGTAATATACACATTTATGCGAATTGTTTTAGCATCGACAATATAACACTAGATTAATATTTATTTTTAGCATGAATTTCTGCTATATCTGTGAAACTTTTGACCGTGTGGTGACGGACTAAGTTAGAAAATTCGTTCCTGCGGGTGCGTCATACTAGATGACTGAGGGAAGTAAGCAGTTATTGCGTTACTGATGGTTGGGTATAAAATGGGACTAGTTTAAACTCCAGTGGATCGGTACCATCGTCTGCCGTGTAAAGGACTGTGAAGTACCTCGATGTGTTTTAGTTTTAGTGGGAGACAGCCGTCCATTCGTTTATTCGCGAAATGAATTGGTGAGCAGCATATTGGCAGTATTCTTTGTATTGCTGAATCATCACCAGATTGGCCGTGGCATAAGGCATAAAAACCAGATATGTATGTAATGCCTAGTGTATGCCTCGTGGCGTAGTCGGTAGTGTAACCGACTTCCGTGCACGAGCTCGTGGGTACGATTCTCACTCAGGACAATTATTTGCGTGATGAACACAGTTATTAGTACTGCCTCTGGGTGTTTTCTATCTATACAAAAAAAGTAATACACATATATTATATCCGTAATCTGGTACCCATAGCATAAGCGTTAAGCTTAGTTTTGGACCAGAGGACGTTGTGTAAAATGTCCATGAATATGTATTTATTTATTATTTATTTAATATAGAAAGTACACGCATGAAGTACAATTGCTTGTGTCACATAGAATATGTCCTTTTTGTTGTCACACCCAAACTTACTACCATCTTCTTCCTTTTATAATAATTGTTAAGTATCACATTATGTTTCATTTGTAAGAGAAGATAATCGTTCCTATCCTCTTTGATCTTCACGACGGAAAGCGAGTTCACTATTATCCTAATATTGCTGAATCCATGAACGGCCGTGAAAACTTATAATCAGGTGGGTATATGATTAAATGTAATAATAAGCGTAAGTCTAAAAATTGTAATTATAAAGTTGTGTAAGAAGTTCATTCGCTTTTTCCTCTGCAAGGTTGAGGTGTGATGCGATTAACTTTGTTTATGTATGTTACTTTCGAGCTCTTAATAACCTTCTTACAATACAAGTGAATAATTAAATATGTAGTTTTAATTTTGTAATTCCGTTGTCAGTACTTAAGTAGTTTTCTTAAACAGCATAATAAAGACGGCACAAGTGGCATAGTGTTTCAGATACCATCCTCCCGTGGCAAGTACTGTGGTTCCCATTCCTAGACAGGACTTTGTGTGATCGACAAACGAGTATTATTAGTCTGGCTGTGTATTTAAATTATATATTTGTAAATGCATAAGATTATTCCTTAGCGCTTCACCAAATATCAGTTTCCATGGTTGCATTCAAGAATCTTTGAGATTCAGTACTATCCGTTTACCCAACACGTTTGTCGTTGTGTTGTGTTTATCTAATAGATTTGTTTGTGAATTTGTACATTAGTTTACATTTTCGCACTTTATGTTTTAGCGCTTAAAATATATAAACGACGCAATTAAAAACTAAATACTCAACTGCAGCGCATAAAATACCATTCCGCCTTTTGGACTTAGCTGCAGTCGGGTAAAAAAACAAGATATTCATAGGCTCGTGTCATCATTTAGTATTATTCCTTATTGTAAAATTAAGCTAACCTCGTAAGAATAATGTATCAATTCAAATACATCCGACAGATAGCGTGGGCGTCACTCAAGACTTTAAATAAGAAAAAGTAAGAGTAAGAATTTATACCACAGACCAACTGCAATCATAGCTGCAGGGGCACAGCGTCTAGACCAGTGTTCTACTAGGTGCTGCGGGTGCAATCAATTATAGCTGCAGGGGCACAGCGTCTAGACCAGTGTTCTACTAGGTGCTGCGGGTGCAATCAATTATAGCTGCAGGGGCACAGCGTCTAGACCAGTGTTCTACTAGGTGTTGCGGGTGCAATCAATTATAGCTGCAGAGGCACAGCGTCTAGACCAGTGTTCTACTAGGTGTTGCGGGTGCAATCAATTATAGCTGCAGGGGCACAGCGTCTAGACCAGTATTCTACTAGGTGTTGCGGGTGCAATCAATTATAGCTGCAGGGGCACAGCGTCTAGACCAGTGTTCTACTAGGTGTTGCGGGTGCAATCAATTATAGCTGCAGGGGCACAGCGTCTAGACCAGTATTCTACTAGGTGTTGCGGGTGCAATCAATTATAGCTGCAGAGGCACAGCGTCTAGACCAGT
Source organism: Leucoma salicis (assembly GCA_948253155.1). NCBI lineage: Eukaryota > Metazoa > Arthropoda > Insecta > Lepidoptera > Erebidae > Leucoma > Leucoma salicis. Next base: position 28,730,924 of record OX411810.1, on the reverse strand, counting down.
GTTCTACTAGGTGTTGCGGGTGCAATCAATTATAGTGCGGGTGCAATCAATTATAGCTGCAGGGGCACAGCGTCTAGACCAGTGTTCTACTAGGTGTTGCGGGTGCAATCAATTATAGCTGCAGGGGCACAGCGTCTAGACCAGTGTTCTACTAGGTGTTGCGGGTGCAATCAATTATAGCTGCAGAGGCACAGCGTCTAGACCAGTGTTCTACTAGGTGTTGCGGGTGCAATCAATTATAGCTGCAGGGGCACAGCGTCTAGACCAGTATTCTACTAGGTGTTGCGGGTGCAATCAATTATAGCTGCAGGGGCACAGCGTCTAGACCAGTGTTCTACTAGGTGTTGCGGGTGCAATCAATTATAGCTGCAGGGGCACAGCGTCTAGACCAGTATTCTACTAGGTGTTGCGGGTGCAATCAATTATAGCTGCAGAGGCACAGCGTCTAGACCAGTGTTCTACTAGGTGTTGCGGGTGCAATCAATTATAGCTGCAGGGGCACAGCGTCTAGACCAGTATTCTACTAGGTGTTGCGGGTGCAATCAATTATAGCTGCAGGGGCACAGCGTCTAGACCAGTGTTCTACTAGGTGTTGCGGGTGCAATCAATTATAGCTGCAGAGGCACAGCGTCTAGACCAGTGTTCTACTAGGTGTTGCGGGTGCAATCAATTATAGCTGCAGAGGCACAGCGTCTAGACCAGTGTTCTACTAGGTGTTGCGGGTGCAATCAATTATAGCTGCAGGGGCACAGCGTCTAGACCAGTATTCTACTAGGTGTTGCGGGTGCAATCAATTATAGCTGCAGGGGCACAGCGTCTAGACCAGTGTTCTACTAGGTGTTGCGGGTGCAATCAATTATAGCTGCAGGGGCACAGCGTCTAGACCAGTATTATACTAGGTGTTGCGGGTGCAATCAATTATAGCTGCAGAGGCACAGCGTCTAGACCAGTGTTCTACTAGGTGTTGCGGGTGCAATCAATTATAGCTGCAGAGGCACAGCGTCTAGACCAGTGTTCTACTAGGTGTTGCGGGTGCAATCAATTATAGCTGCAGGGGCACAGCGTCTAGACCAGTATTCTACTAGGTGTTGCGGGTGCAATCAATTATAGCTGCAGGGGCACAGCGTCTAGACCAGTGTTCTACTAGGTGTTGCGGGTGCAATCAATTATAGCTGCAGAGGCACAGCGTCTAGACCAGTGTTCTACTAGGTGTTGCGGGTGCAATCAATTATAGCTGCAGAGGCACAGCGTCTAGACCAGTGTTCTACTAGGTGTTGCGGGTGCAATCAATTATAGCTGCAGGGGCACAGCGTCTAGACCAGTATTCTACTAGGTGTTGCGGGTGCAATCAATTATAGCTGCAGGGGCACAGCGTCTAGACCAGTGTTCTACTAGGTGTTGCGGGTGCAAGGTCTCGCAGTTATAATTTTCTATTTCACATTTTCATATTTTGTGTTCTAAATATACTTTTATGTAGTTACATAGATGCAGTTGCATGGACTTCAGAATTTAAACACGTCACTCTACGGCACACTAATGCAAAAATTGCTATCCCATATGGAGAACCTATTTTTCATAGCCTATATACTTTTCTAGCTTAAATATGTACTTTTCTGGATTTTGAGTCATATAATATGCTAAATTTGATGATTATTGCTTGAGTAGTTATGTGTAAAAGCATAACAAAAAAAAAAACAATTAAACGCACCTTAAGGGAGAAATTTAGTTTCAGTTTATTTACACAGACTTAACGCCTAAACGCGTTTTAATGAAATATGGTTATTTAAATTTAGAAAAAGTATTTTGGATCTGTTTTTGGTGAACTTATTAGTTATGAAATTCAGTAAACATAATTCTTTAATAGATTTTTTTACATTAGTTTAAGAAATATTTAGGCTACTCTCTACAAAAAATAAAGCAGTGAATCAGTGTATTGTGGTCGCTAAAACCACACAATTCTCCCCCGTACACAAATCGAGTTAAAAGTAATCATATTAGGGCCCCTTAAATCCGTCACTTGTTACCGTCCTCACCATTCGTCCCTCCACCACGACACTGATGAGCTATTCTTTAACTGAGGGGAAAACATCAAATTTTACTAACTACTGGTGCTTTGGCATACTTACTTACCTATAAGGTCGAAGTGTTTTTAGTTAATTATATATTTTATTTAAAAAGTGCAGTGACAGCCCAAAGTTAAAATCAAGGTCTGCAATAACAGCGGTATCAAGTTCGATCCCCAGGTTGACTGTTTAAGACACAGCCCTGTAATTTTTAGTGATTAGTAGGTACTCGTGAGGAAACCTGCTAACCTGAGAGATTTTCTTGACAGCTTGTGCAGTCTACCATACCACACTGGGCTAGCGTGGCGGTTAAAAAATGACTTATGAAAAAAAAAATCCTATACTTAATTCTTGTCAAAATATAATGGATACAAAGGGCATCCCCTTAATAATACTTCTTATCAATTCGATGCTTATTAAATGTTTATGTAAGTAGGTATATTTATCATATATGTATATACGTTTCGTATATTATTTTAGCTGTGTATATAAGTATGTAGTATTTTATGTAGGTTTATCATAGTATTAGTTATATATATGTATATATAATGATGTATTGACATTTATTTGTGTAATGCACCTATCTTCTTTAATTCCTGCTTCGACCCAAGTCGGCTGTACCTAAGAGAATGCCCAAGGCATTAAGGCCGCCTTATACCTAATGTATGTGCAAAAGTTTTTAAATAAATAAATAAAATATCCAGACTCAGAACTTAATGCTGACATACATTTTCTTATATTAAAATACGTATACAATTCCTATTATGACATTTAAATTGATAGCTTCATTTTTCTACATAAACGCAAACGAAATGGAATATTTTTTTTATTAAGTAATTATATTTCCAAATTATATGAAGTATTTTATTTAATGTTGTTGTTTAACATAGGTCCAGGATGCTAAGTGCTACCACTGAAGCAAAGCCACATAGTTCCAGTAGTCTGCCAATACCAGCGGAGAGACAGCACATGCTCCAAACGGCGGGGTATGCGGTTACATACATTTTTTCCCGCCTTAACAAAAAATGGACGGTAACTGCCGACTGCTCAATGACCGCACTAATAGGTATCAGGAGAAGACTGGTAATTTAAAAATTTAATAGATTCTTATGCTAATTGCGTAAGAATATATAAGTTAGGTTAGACAGCCGATTACAGCATAATTGAAAAGAATATGAGAAAGATCAGAACTCCGAAGTAGTTTCTATTAATAAATAATACATCGATTAAGGTGTCGCTACAAAAGACAGGAATCTCATTAAAACACTAAACACATTTGCAGCACAAATATTTACTTGCGCTATTGTTAAACACTTAACGTATCGTTTACAAAGTAGACGATACACTCGATACAAGAGGCCGATTATAAAGTGTGTACACATAGACGTTGTAATAGTATCACAAATATTATACAATATTGGCGAAACAATAAAAAAATTATACATTCAAATCTGTGCAGTCGGTCAGTGACCCACTGACAATGCGCAATAAAAATTATAATACTATTATTTGTTTATCAATAAACGATTAGCATGTGCTAAGTGCCAAGTTACCTCGCTGTCGTCATGCGGGATTAGCATTTGAATGCGCCTGCGCAGTCTCGCTCCAACTGCGTGCGCAGACACTACTGCACTCATTTATACTTTCACAGAGATTTAGAATAATGGCAATTTGTCCTTTGCGCTTATAAATCGAAATAAAAGATTAATTATTATATTTTTATACTACACTAGCTGTCGCCCCCGAATTCGTCTGCGGGAACGTTTAAATGCTTGATAATTGTTCCCTTAAACTTCGATTCAAATTAAATATAGCCTATATTTTGCTCCAAGCTCAGATCTATCAACCGTTGTTTAAAACTAAATCAAGATGTTGAGTAATTTCAGATTGGTGTTGTAGTAAACATACAGACAAAAAAAATAAGAATAGTAGTTAACAATAAATAACAAAAAAATAAGAACCTTTGCCTTCTGTCAAGTTGTTTCACGCCGATTCTGTAAGAGTAGTACCTACTTTACCAATGTAGCTATATTCACGCTGGGATAAGCAAGAATCTACCACTAGTGAAAATCTAAAATGAGGTATCTGTTGCAATTCTTCGATGTAGTCGACTGTAACAATGACATATTGATTTAGGTTCCAATACCGTGCGTTTTGTGTTCTATTCCACGAAAATTGTTTCTGCGATTCACAAGTAATTATTTTGAGTATGGATATCTTTCGTGTCAGTTAATTGTAAGTTTATGATAATACGAACGCAGACTTTTCGGTACTTGTAAAATACAAATGTTATCAAGTTTTATTTATCTGCTGACACTAACGATAAATTGTGTTTCTACAACAAAACCGTTTGATAATGTAACCTATACATTACCACGTTGTGGTGCCCTTCAGACAGTGTATTGGTGATAGCAATGTACGTCAATGAAGACGAAATATTTACGGAGAATAGATTGGGGGAATTTTCTGCTACATTACTTTCATACAGGGGGCTTTTTGTGTCTTGACACTGACCATCAAGACTCCTTCGTAGCGTTTTTCCTGGCTTGCAAGTTTCGTGACCAAGTGGACCAAACGTCTGCTTATTTTCTTCCAATTTGTTCTAAGACATTTTGTAATGGAGAACATTACAATGATAGCAAACAAGTATACGGTTCGTTTAATGGTAAGTGGCTCCCCCGTAACCTACAGAATTTAGCAATACCAGAGGCAAATACCTTTTGGTATGGTTTTTAATGGCACTTGCCTGCAGAGCTTGAGTATTGTAAAAATGTACTCAGGAGTCTCATTATGCAGTCCATACTATCTTAATAGCTGTTCTAAATCTTATCACAAACGCTAAGATTGTCTCGTCGCAGATCTCGTCAAGGTGCCCACCCCAGCATCTAATTCTTGGCACACAGCCTGCTCTGCTAGTTACTTTGATTAATTGTCATGAAGATATTAGATACTATGTGTAATCTCAATGAAGATGCTGTAGAAATCGCTACAAGTACCATCAGTGATAAAGAGGACAAGGTTAAATAAATTTTGAAACAGATTATCAGAATTTATGTTGAATTCAATTATAATTCAACCCTCAGTAATCTCGTTCATTTTCTAAATAATTTATGGACATGCTTCATGGTACTTCTCGCTTCCATGTCTAAAACCGGTCTTTTAAATGACTTGTGCTAAAAAGTCATATATCTTTTTCTTGATAGAAATGTTCACGTTCGAATCAGTGAACATCAAGACAATCAAGCGGTACAAAGGACACGATGAAAGCAAAACTTTCTTTCTCCAACGAAAGTATGACTCGGGTTTTGAAACATAGCCACCAATTTCGAGTGACAGATCGCGAGGAATTGGCACGTGCGCTCCCGTACCCCCACCAAGCCCAATTTCATTTCCACTTGTATAGTTTTGTAAAAATCATACTCGGAAAGCGAGCCCACCTTGAATATATTTAAATTAATTACGCATTGCTAATGGCGAGCGGTCCAAGGACGATTTTTGCGTATCATAGTAACGGAACATAAATTTGTCTGCGTCGTATTTTTTATAAACTTCTTCAACTGGATAGTTTACTCAATAATAGCCAGTCCTAATAGAAAAACATGCATATTTTCGTAAGAATATGCTAATTAGGTAAATTTTAAGTGGTTTGCTTATTTAACTTCTTCAACTTTGATATTTGTGTTCGTTGTGATCGACTTTAGAAATGCAATATATTTATAAATTATTTTATATCATATTGGGATAATAAAAGTACAAAATGACTTAAGAAGGAAAGCATAATTGAGAGCAGGATTCAAACCCGCTACTCATGGAAGAACCTTTCATAATTATTACTTAGCTGTCATCGATAGTACCCAATCATAAAAACCATTACGACATACATTTGTGGGTTGTTAGTATTCGTAACTGCTGTGATACTTGTTATATTTAACTGTGTCGGTAGTCTCGCAGTATACGACTGCGGATCGTGAGGTAGTTGGTTTTGAATCTCAGTTCGGCCAGCAAATATTTATTCGACATTTGCTTCAAAATTCCCAGTAGCAGCTCGGAGCTAGGAAGTTGATAGTGTTTTATCCATGTGCCTCAGTATGCAAAGGCCTTATTCATGTAGCTGATCTCTCTTCTGCCCCCTGAGGCAGAATGTCATATTTCACGTGTCGACCGTATCGAGATCACTGTGATTGGTTGAGAAACCGACGCGTGATGTCACAATAATCCGTTGGCCAATCACGGTGATCGTACAAGTGAGACGATACGATCGACATGTGAGATATGAAAGTCTGCCTAACCCCCCTGTTCGGACTCTGAGAGTAAGGAAACAGAGGACACTTGTGTTATCTTCCGAGCATAATATTCATGATGTAAATTATATGGGTTGTAACGAGAGAAACGTCGAGGTAAGTTATAACAAAAATAATTTTGATAAGTATGAAGCGTGTATACAACCATTGGATTTGTTTAAAGTATACAGAAGGTATGTTACAAATAATAATATTAATTGTTAGTGGGTAGTGTTGGTCGGATACACGTTATTGTTTATCCAGGCCGGGTGTGCCGCATGCACCGGGAGGCTGACCGCTCCCTGCACATCGAGGGGAGCGAATCTACCCCAGGCATCCAGAACAGGTTTTGTACAAGTACACTAATTTAAATAAATTCTCATACGGATCGCAAGTGAATATTTGAATATTGTTTATGCATTCGTGTACTGCTCCAGGAAAGGAACTGTTCAACATGTGTAGTTTTTAGAAAAACATTGTTCCATAATACTTATATAATTAACTGTTCAAATAAATGACTTACTATTTATATTTACAATAACCATTAGTAGGTAGTAAACATTCATTAAGGCGCGAGCGGTTTTTCGTTCGTCATTATAATATTTTGATAATAATATGTTTTACTGTAGTGCACTGATAGTTTAGCGGTAAATCCAAGAACTGCAAAGACTGCAAAGTGGTATTGAGTTCGATCCCGAGTCTACGGTTCAAACCCTTTTAACGTCCATTGCTGGACATAGGCCTCCCCAAAGGGGAGATAATGCCGTAATCGCCACGCTTGGCAGGCGGGATGGCGATCGCAGTGGATGTTGTTAATACTCGAGGGAGTGCTGCTGTCCACTCCTCCGATATTCCCTCAGTCGGCTCTTACGACTCCCGTGGGTAGAGAGGGGTGGGACAATTCTAAAGCCAGCCCCACACGCCCTACACATCTGATTTTTGGGGATATTTAGAAATTACATGTGAATTTGTTTACAATTTATGACTGCTCGATGAAGGAAAACATCGTGAGGAAACCTGCATGCCTGTGAGATTTTCTCGACGGCTTGTGAAGTTTGCCAACCCGCACCGGGCCAGCGTGGTGGACTATGACCTAATCCCTGACACCATGAGATGCCGACCCGTGTGCAATATCGGGACAGAAAAAGGAATTAAAAAAACATGTTTTACGGACAGATTAAGCAGATGAAATATGTCATAATATAAATATTTATTTAATGAAATAGAAAGTGAATAAAATTTATCGAGGTAATGAATTATTAAAAAAAACCGGCCATGTGCGAGTCGGACTCGCGCACGAAGGGTTCCGTACCATTGAATAGGTAACACTATTCTCTGTAAACGTGGTGTTTGGCTGTTATCAAATTTCGCAAGTAAAATTTGACCCATTTCGTGGTTTTCAACTTAGACTTAAATGCGCATAACGAAACAGATTTATATTTAAGGACTTATATTACCATTAGAGTCATTCAAGGTAACTGTGCGCAGTGGGTAAGCGTGCGCAATCGCATGTATTTAGGACTAAAATGAATGGGTTTGCGCACTTTTACCCACTGCGCACTTAAGACTCTAAAGTAGGCGCCATCGTGGATGACTTTTTATAGTGTTAATTCCATCAGCTTTTTAAACTTTTATTATTATCTGTAAGGGCGTAAGAATTAGGTAAGTAATATAAAGAAAGTGGTGTTAACAATTACTTGATAGGTAGTAGGACCGCCCACTTTTGTTTATGATTTTCAGTTAAGTACCTATCTACTTAATTTGCCTCTGTGGTGCAGTGGTAGTGTAAGCGACTGCTGATCATGAGGTCTCGGGTTTGATCCCCGGGCCGGGCAGTGCTATTGAGATTTTTCGTAAAAAAAGAAAAATTCTCAGTAGCAGCCCGGAGTTTGGAAATGTGCCCGGTAGTCGTCAATAGGCTCGCTCCCTATTACGTGGGACTTAAACATAGCTGGCGAGTCGTGGGTGTGTAATACACCTCTGCGTACCCCTTCGGGGAATACAGGCGTGATGCTATGTTATAGATAATATGGGAGCCCCCCTTAAATAACTGTTTTATTTTAATTTAATTCTTTAATTTTAAAGTGAATATATAACTAAATATTCTGTGATGGGAGCACCCCTTAAATATTAATTTAATTTTCATTAAATTATTTATTTTTAAAGTTAATATATCGCCGTTCTTGAGATACAGCCTGGTGACAGACGGACGGACAGACAGAGCAAAAACGAGTAAAGAAACACGTTTGTGTATGGGAGGCCCCCTTCAATATTTGTTTTATTTTAATTTAATTATTTATTTTTAAAGTGAATAGGTATATAACTAAATATTCTGTGAATATTTCAAGCGTCTACCTGTTGTCGTTATCAATAGCGAGCAAAAAAGGGCAAAAAAAAAACCACGTTTGTTGTATGAAAGCCCCCCTTAAATATTGTTTTTTTTTTGTTTTTAGTATTTTTTTTTTATTGCAGGTAGTGGCAGACGAGCCACGGTCCATCTGATGGTAAATGGTAACCGTCGCCCATGGACTCGACTATACCAAGAGTATTTTCAAGCCGCTGCTTACCAATTCATTTCTCAGATATGAAATGGAATATAAACGGCTATATCCTGCTACAGCCAAAACGCAACGATGTGCTTCATGGCCGGTCACACGGGAGGTGGTGGTACCAACCCGCTCGGGCCCGATGCCAAGTGAGTACTCCCACTTGGTGCCCAACCCTACCACCAGTCATGCAATGGATGACAATTGCATACTTCCCTTAGTCGCCTCATACGACACCCATGGGAAAGAATGGGGTGGTGACACTTGTATTCTTAGTCCGTCACCACACAGACAAAACAAATTTGTTGTTATAGCGACAACATAAATACATCATTTATGAAAATTTCAACTGTCTAGCTATCGCCGTTCTTGACATACAGCTTGGTGACAGACGGACGGACAGACAGACGTTGTATGGGGGCCCCCCTTAAATATTATTATTTTTTGTTTTTAGTATTTGTTGTTATAGCAGCAACAAAAATACATCATTTGTGAAAATTTCAACTGTCTAGCTATCGCTGTTCTTGAGATACAGCCTGGCGACAGACGGACGGACAGACAGACAGCGAAATCTTAGTAATAGGGTCCCGTTTTGACCGTTCGGGTACGGAACCCTAAAAACGCTTAACATTATTTTTAAATTTACTTATTCTTTACGTTTGCATGGACAAACAAAGTCGTGGGCAGAAGCTGGTTTATAATGAAATAGATTTCAATCTTGATGCAACTCGATTGAATTTGTCTAGAATTTCTTATGCCACGCACTTGTCTAGTTCTCACGCTCATTCCGTTCTCTTCAACGCCAGGTTAATTTTGAACATTCTATATCAATTAACCAGACATAAACGTCTCCATCAAACAGATTGGCACACAATGTAATGAGTTATAAACGAGTCAACTTGTGCATATGTAATTGGCGCAGTGTGTAACTGGTAAGGTGTTGATCGCCAGCAGTCGTTAGCATCGCTGGGCATAATAGGGTTGTCGCGCTTACACTATGTGCTATGAATTTCTACTTAACATTATATTATCCTTAAATATTTCTTGGTGATATGCCTCCTTGGTTTCTCGCAAAATATCAGCAAGTACTCATGGTAGATTCTTATCATTTATTTTTTTTAGTGAGAGATCCAGCGCCACCCTCCAAATTTCTCCCTTTTCTATGATTATACCTATGAATATTATATTTTTTTCCCTGGCAACACATAAATGATACCCCTGGTGTTGCTAACATCTTCAGGCCACGGTTACCACTTACCATTCGATGGACCATGGCTTCTCTGCCACCATAAGCAATATAAAATCCACATCACTAACTGACATATGTTTCAATTCAGGGAATCGACCCTCTTCACAGAGAGAGATTTTGTTCAAAATATGTTTATCGTATTATGTAATTCATCAATAAGCAGTGCCTCGTGGTAAAACCAAGGAATGCAAAGACAATAGTATCGAGTTCGATTTCCAGTCCAAGAACACGGCGCACACTTTTAACTTTTAGTGTTTTCAAGAATACCTATGTGTGTATTTGTCAAATTATGCAACAGGCGAAGGAAAATATCTTGAGGAAATCTGCATGCCTGAGTGATTTTCTCAACGAGTTGTGAAGTCTGTCAACCCGCACTGTGCCAGCGTAGTGAACTAAGACCTAAATCCTTTTCACTATGAGAGGAAACCCGTGCCCAATAGTGCAACAGTACAGTAGAAAAGGGTTGATATAAAAATCATGTAATACTTTTTTAAATATAGCAACAACTTTTATTTAATATAAAACTTTTTGGCAGCCCTTGTCCAGGCATTAATCACGCGCGGACGCACGTCGGCCCGCATTGATCGCTGGCTGCGGCTGCTTTGCGTTTTGTCAGCGTAAGTAGCGCGTTCCTCCGTGTGCACATGCGCTTATTATTTTGTTAATTATAATATTGATATGCTTTATACCTACATATATTTGGAAACGATCTCGTCTAAAACAGTATGTTCCCGCGTATCTGGACTTGCTAAAGAGCATGAGCATCGGTTCGCACTTACGGTTACCTGGGACAATAAGAAAAATATTAATTTGAAATTTGTTTATGACGAATATCTGATTTCGGTAAAAGGGTAAATTTTCATATTTAAATAGATATAGATTATGAAATCTTCTAAAATGCAAACATACATGCACAGTGTTATATTCAAAATTTACAAAAGTTCTTAGTAGTAAATGAAACTCCCTCTTCCCGACTATATCATTAGATACTTTCTTATCATTGTCTATCTGTAAACTCATTGAGACCTTTATTATACATCTGCTATAACTTGGTGAGACAGTTGAATATCGCCATATCTAGACTCTAGGTGATGTTTTTTTTTTTAATAATAAATAAATATTCACGGACATTTTTCACACAACGTCCTCTGGTCCCAAACTAAGCTTAACGCTTGTGCTATGGGTACCAGATTACGGATATAATACATATACTACTTTTTTTTGTAAATACATACATATAATAGATAGAAAACACCCAGACGCAGTACAAATATCTGTGTTCATCACACAAATAATTGTCCAGAGTGGGAATCGAACCCACGACCTCGTGCACGGAAGTCGGTTACACTACCGACTACGCCACGAGGCCTGTCGTTGGTGTCGCATTGTATAAAGATTACAATGTTCTTTTATCACTGAACTATCAGAACACTGATTATAAACTCAATCAGACTGTGGAAGGTGTTCACATCTATTCATCAACTAGAAAATAGTTGATAGTAGATATACCTATACCTATATGTACAGACTTATTAAAAATACTTACGGAAAGTCCTCTAGAAATAAAAAAAAGTAAATTAAAACCTATAAGTATAGCCATTTGAAATTAATTTAGTATCGGGTGCTACTAGGGTTGCTTTAATAACTATCATAAAAATGAAGTAGGTACCTACTAATAACATAACAACATAGTATCACGCGTGTAATAACCTCCGAAGGCGTAGGCAGAGGTATATTATTTGCCAGCTATGTTTTGAGTCCTACGTAATAGGGGGCGAGCCTATTGCCGTCTACCGGGCACAATTCCAAACTGCTGGCTGCTACTGAGAGTACCTGACCCGGGGATCGAACCCGAGACCTCATGATCAGAAGTCACTCATTCTAACGCTGCACCACAGAGGCAGTTACCTGCTTAATATTTTTATAAATCGTTTTTACCCTTGTAATTCAACTGATCTATTTAAAAGCAGCAAATCCAAAGAATGCTAAGTCTTCGCAGACCCATCATCAGCGGGAATAAAATGGCAACAGCCAGAACAATAACCAGGTAAGTAATATATCATGCAAGCACCAGGTAACAATCTCTGTATCACAGGGGACCTCATAAATATATATTTTACGGAAACAAACTACATCTAGACTCGGAACAATCATCTGTGGATAATACAAAAAATAACCTGTGTGGTAATCGAATTCGCAATACTTGTTTGTCGTGGTAGATTGGTACCTAAACCACTCCACTATCCGTGCAGTTAAATATAATACTATAATGGCATGGTTCAGTATAATCAGCTATTGATAAACGCATATCGATCAAAGCTATTAAATCGTTATTTTAAGTGCAGCATCCTTCGTGAAACAATAACGCACCACGTTCGCTGCAACTCCCATATGGACCTTGGGACGGCTCATTAGCGTCACGCGACTTGCCCTGGTCAAGGCGCACAGCTTGCGATGTTCAATGCACGCAAACATCGCGATCTATTGACAAATATAAAACTTATATTGGAAAGGCCTTCAATCAATTTTGGATTAGAATAAGAAGAAGAAAGAGTCCTGCTGATTCTAGTATGAATGACCAAGGAAGTTCCATCCTTTTACTGATAACCCTGTAAAGTAGATGCAGGCGTAACTAGTGCTGCGATTTGTTCATTGAGTGAAAATTATGCCCTATCTACTTTCTCTTTCATTATTAACCCTAAGGTCAAATATGCGTGAAGACTTTGGTGTTGCTAGTTCTAAAGGCTACGGTCACTCCTTGTCATCGGATAGGCCGAATGCTTCTTTGCCAGCCTACCTATATAAGAAAAAAGTAAATATTCTTTCAGAAATTGATTTTATAAGTGTACATCCGCTTGTGTCTGCCATACCTTTTTCTTTGTTTAGGCGGGTAAAGATGTTCCTAACCGCACACCCCGTCGCTCGGGGCAACGAACAGGGTAGTGTGGGGTCCTCAACCACTAAAGAAACCCGCCGTGTGCCGTCTCTCCGCCTTTTTTGGTGGGCCACCGGAACCATATTACATTCCTTCAGTGGTCCGCCGGCGGCTTACCCTTACGGATACCCTCAACGGTGCGTCGCACCTTCGCGGAAGGCTTTGCGGGTGGCGGACGTTCCCCGGTCCATCCACCCGCAGCCTCTGCTAGGGTGGCATTAGGCGCAAATACTCGCGCCCGCGCCGCCCCAGTCGCTGGCGGCAGTTCGGGTCTGCGGAAGGATCAGCCTCCCTGGCTCTCTCCGCTGCTTCCTTCCGCGAGATGACCACCTCGCAGAAGGCAGCGACCGCGGCCCAATTCCTGTCGCTGCCAAGCATCGCTCTAAAGACGCTCGGCAGCGAGAGGTCTCCCCCTATTGCCGCGACGAGTTCACGGCGCTGCTCGGCCCAAGCCGGGCACGACTCGAACGTGTGCTGCGCCGTGTCCTCGTCGCAGCTGCAGTGGTGACAGCCCGGAGTCGCTTCTCCTTGCGACTATGTGCAGATATCTGCGGGCCTCGCCCTGCCATGTGGCCACCACGCTGGGTGGGGGACGTCCACCCCCCTCCCGCGCTTGTGATGCCCGCCGATACACCTCGGCGAGCACCCCCGCCTCCAAGTCCCACGGAAGGGTTTCGAACAACGCGCAGGCCGCCTCCGTTGACACCGTGCGGTATCCACGTATGACCCTGGATGCGACGACTCTCTGTGGCCTCCACAGAAGAGCCCTGTTCAGTGCGTCGTGTCCGGCCGTGTGGGGCCGGCACCAAGAATAGCTCCACCCCGTCTCTTCCTATGGAGTCATAAAAGCCGACTAAGGGATTACCGGGGGACCGGGCAGCAGCGTTCCCCTGTGTACTAAAAACATCCACTGCGATCGCCAACCCGCCTGCCAAGCGTAGCGATTATGGTAAAACTCCCATTTTGGTTAGGCCTATGTCCAGCAGTGAACGATGAAAGGCTGATGGATGGATGGATTGATGGATGATGTACGAAGGAGATACTATAGTGTACAAGTATGTGTGTACAAGTATATTTCCTCACTCATAGCCTATATTTTTTTGTTAAGGTGGGAAAAATTGTCCCAACCGCACACCCCGTCATTCGGGGCAACGAATAGGGCAGTGTGGGGTCCCCACGCACCAAAGAAACCCACCGCACGTCGTCCCTCCACCCTTATTGGCGGGCCACTGGAACTGTGTTACATTCCTTCGGTGGAAAGTGGGACCCACTTTCATAGCCTGACCCGACCGGAGACAGAACAGGCGCAGGTCAAACGGCTTTACGTGTTTTTCCTCGGTACGGGTCACGTAGACATGTTAGATGTTTTATAATGGTAAAAAGTATACGTACCTACCTACATAGATTCACGCCTGATTTCTTGAGGGGCAAGCAGAGACCCAAAAAAGAGTAAAAATACTTTGGAAAATCCAAAACTGCACGCCTCATAATTTACATTTTTCACAATAAAATTGATTATTTGATAAGTAACTAATAATGTATTGGTCTTACTAAGTAGTTTCCAATAAATCACATAGATAGTCACATAGAATCTAATTTCAAAAAGTACTAATGTGGGTTTCATGTCTTATACGCCATCTAGCGCTAATTTTAAGAAGTACTTATATATTGGTCTACCTCTCAGTTCCGAGCCACGCGCACGCCAAGAACACGCAAAAAAAAGGGCCCCGCGCCGCTAAAAATATTCCGTTGGTGTGTTATTATTTAAGTGTGTTTAATGTTTTTAATTATTGTTATGGATAAAATAGTTATTATACTTGACAAATATCATCAGTTCGTCAAGCAAAGGTAAGAACTTTCTTTTAACAAAAAACAATGTACCGGCCGGGCGAACGACGTTCTGTTGACGATAGTAAAACCACCGGTAGCTATGCGTACGTAATAAGGTAGTTCTCATGAAAGGCGCTGGTTTTAGTGTCGGGTCGAGCGTAAATATTCAGTATTTTTTTTGTTTATTTAATAACAATTAAACCACATCGAATCAGATCGTGAAAAGTAATAGGGCTCTATTCCTAATCATAATAATTCCTAAACGAAAAAAGAAAGACTCGATTAGTAAAGTATTTTGGCCGTTATCGTGTTAACATACATTACCTACAACTCACGGACGTCCAAGTCAGATTCTTTTCAAACAGTTTTTTAACTAGTTTAAATAACAAAAATGGCATCAAAAATATCATGAGTGTTAAAAATAGTGTTTGTTCTTTATATGTGTGTGTAGATATTATTTTACAAGTGCAATATATCATAAATAGAGACATTTTAAGTTTGAAAAATCAGTTGTGCCGCATAAAGCGGGAGTAGAACCCACCTTAACGCTTCGCTTATGAGGCATGCAATAGAGTCTAGAGGCAAGATGATAAAATGTCAGTTATGAATGACCTATCAGAGTCAAATCAATACTGGACTAACAATGGCCAGTTCCCACGTTTACTTGCCAATTATCGCAATCATTAACTGCGACGGATGTGACAACTTGTCAGATAAAATTACTAATGTGCTTTTTACAAGGCTTGTGTGCATTCACTCTTATTTTAGAAAAACAATTATAATGCTACTTCTCTTAAATTTCTGCTTGGACGTTGAAAATGGTTAAGTATTTTTTTATGTTAAGCACAAAGTGAAAAATTTGAAATCGAAAATAACAGTCACGAGCAGGATTCGAACCTGCATCTCCTGGATACCGTCCAGATGCTTTGCCAATTCAGCAATCGTGACCCTTGCTCCTAACTGCTAATTTCGATAACACATTCATACTTAACGTCTTTGGGTGACGCCTGCACCATCTGTCGGAAGTATTTTCATACATTATACCGACCAGGTAATCTTAATTTTACAATTAAGATTTTACCTAATTATGACGCAAACCCAATAAATATTTAGATATTTTTATATATATTTTTAGCATTTGACATGCTTAGCAACATACATTAAACTTAAAGTGAAAAATGTGAAAAGCATCTGGACGGTATCCAGGAGATGCAAGTTCGAATCCTGCTCGTGACTGTTATTTTCGATTTTACATTTTTCACTTTGTGTTTAATGTATGTTGCTAAGCATGTCACATGCTAAAAATATATATGAAAATATCTAAATATTTTTTTATGCTTAAGTTTTTGGCAAAGAAGCATATTGCCTGTGCATGTAATGACAAATGGATACTTTAGCTTAAGTATATGCGCTTGCGACAGTATAGGAAACAAGTACCTATTGCCAACCCTAATGAAAGGAATGGAAGGCGGAAAGATAAACAGATTGGATAAGGAGAGGTTGAAGTAATACAGGGCTTTATCATCTTGATAGGCAAATATTTAGGCTGTCAGTGTACAATTCATAATAATATCAAAAAATTAGTCTATCTTTCTGAGTAACCAAATCTTTAACTATATTTTTTGCCATTTTTGTGACGCACGAATGTTAGTTGAACCAATAAGTTGAAACAAATCTCAACGCTCGTGATCACCGTATAACATAACGCGATGAAAAATTATTATAAACCAAAATCGCTCAAAATCCACAACGATACGCCGTGTTACGCGGCTTTGTTCGCCTGTCGCGGAATGATTTATCGCTACCAGGATTCGAACGCCATGCAAAATGTTGCGTCACGCTGCTTACAATATACGCCTACAACAAATCTCTATTTCACAGAGCAAATTTGTTTGAAGTTAATTCATTATGATACTTAAATTTTGTACTAAGAATTAACAGGGATATATTAGGCTGTGGTTACTGTAGTATAGTGATCGCTCCGTGTACACGATAGCTATAAATCGAACGAATGAGACGTCATTCCGATTCGTTACGTATCCACAGCGCGGGGGACTTAATGTTAGATGCTGAATGATTAAGTATACCTATTTAGTGATACGTAGATTATAGTTTTTCTAGTCCCCGTATTAAAATATTATGCTTTATTGTACAGGGTAATGTATTAATAGTAATAAGTAGTGATCGTCGAGGCACGAAGTGTCGCGGCCGGTACAGACGGGCAACTTTATGTTACGACTGAATTTATTAGTTGTTGGTATAAAATCTTCTAGTTTATTGCTTTGCGTTTACCGGTATTAAATATTTTGTATATGCAGAGTTACGATTTGCTTTTAGTAGATTAAATTGGCTATACCTATATTATCATGGTGGATGAAGTATTGTACTCAATAATAATAGTGGATGCATAAAAAAAATTTAATTGTTCAAAGTACGTAGGCATTTTGAAGTCTTAAGTATCACAAAATTCAAAATTATACTGATTCATATTGTGTAGTTTTCGAGACGTGGACACGCACAGTGGGACTAGTCCACAAATTGAAAGACGCGGTGCGGGCTATGGAGCAGGCTATGGAGCGGGCTATGGAGCGGGCTATGGAGCGGGCTATGCCCGGCGTCTCTTTGAAGGATAGAATACGTAATGAGGTAATCCGACAAAGAACCAAAGTTACCGACATAGCTAGCAGGCTCAGTACGCTAAAGTGGCAATGGGTTGGTCACATCCAGAAGGACCGACGGCCGATGGAGCAAGCGTGTCCTAGAGTGGAGACCGCGACTTGCTAAGCGTAGGGTAGGATGGGCGCCAGCTAGGTGGACCGACGACCTGAAAAAGGTCGCTGGGACAGACTGGATACGGAAGGCGGAGGACCATGTGCAATGGCGCGTGTTAGGAGAGGCCTATGTCCAGCAGTGGATTGCAATAGGCTGATTGATTTGATTTCATATTGTGTAGTTTTATATATGTTGGTCTGTTCCTCTGTAGTTATGTACTTTTCTAACTCAAAAATGAAGTAATGAAACTGAAGAAATCTGAAACGATTTTACTGAAAATCAGTGTGTAGAAACAACACGCCTTCGGATACTTAATAGGCTATACATATATAAATTGTGTAGTCTAAGATTCCAAGTCACCAGATCTTACTTCTTCAGCTAAGTAACATTTGTTTTTAAGATAAAAAATATTATATTGGCTATTTAGACATCCCTGAAAATAAAGATTTTTTCTGCTTGTTAGTACGCACATCACGCAACAACTATAGAAGCAATTTTATTGATTGATAGCTCTTGATAAATATAAAAACTGGTATACGTTTTATCTCGCTACTTTAACGGGAACCTAAGATATAACTTAAAAACTAGCTTTTAACTACGGTGGAGCCGCGGGCGTAGGCTAGTAAAATATTATTGTGAGAATAAAAACATAAAATCCATTTTTCCGTTTAGTATGTTACTAATAAATGCCCTTTTGACGATTAGTAGGGAAGCATTAACCGCCTATCGGGCTCTTAATAACAGAAGCCCAGTTAAGATGCTGGTTATCCTAAAATTTAATTTTAACTGTCTCGATGGTCTAAAGGTTATACGACTGCGGATTATGAGGTCTCGGGTTCGACTCCCGAGTCATGCCAACAACAAGAAGTTATTGGGATTTTTTGTCATGAAATACTCACAATAGCAGCCCGGAGTTAGGAAGTTGAAGGTGTTTCGAAAAGCACAAAAAGCCGTTGTTCCTGCGCCCGATTTCTCTGCGGTTTTTATCATCATGCGAGTTAGGGAAGAGCGTAAACTTCTTTATGCGCACACACTTGTGCACCATCATACTCGTATCTCCTGCGTACATAGCTAGTATCTATTGCCTCCTGTGGAGGGGGCCTGTCTTGTTCGGGGATTTAGAGTACTGGGAGCAGAAACCCCCTTCTAATATCTTCATTACCATCTTTTCAATCATCTTCATCATCTTTCTTATTCTTGAGCTTAGCAGTTCGGGAGTGATGCTTTTGAGATTGCTAGCGTGCTTGTACCGTAACTGCTCATCACCTGCACTGCACCATCGGGCGGGCCGTATACGTGCTTGTTACACTTGAGAAAAATAATAACCACGGGTATGTTGAGCTCATAGAAAATGCTTCTATATCATTGAATACCGTGCGTAGCTGACATGTCAGTCACCATTGTTTATATAAGGCGTCACCTACCGGCGCGATGGTGGACGATGGTAAAATGTGGTACATTGTGGTGGCCGGCGGTACAATAGTGACACGTACTGCCTGCGCGGCGTGCCTAATGTGAACGAATGCTACTCGGAGGAGCACAATGACATACGCAGACAAAACTGTTGCTCGATGCGCGTGTTCGTTGTTGCCTGGGAAACTAATCACTGATTATATTACATTATAAATTGTATCAATCAAAAAATTATGGATGCCCGAGGTCATAATATGGTGAATATCTCAGCGATGGTGATTCAGCGTTAAAAAAAACCATGACGAGATACCGTATTATAAACAGTTGCTTACCTTCTTATGTTTCATAAGTAGATTTTTAGTTATTTAAAATATATTTTTATTCTACAATTTAAATTTTCAATTATTTTCTTTTTCATAATAATATAATATTGTGATTACAATCAACAAATTATAAATTTATTACCGGAAATAGCTCATGTTGTGGATCGATTTTGTCGACCCGGGTTTCGAACAACGAGTTACCGGCCCCGCCACTGCGACATAGCCCTGATGATGAGAATCGAATATGCTCGAGACCCGGGTCGACAAAATCGATCCACAACGTGAGTTATTTCCGGTAATATATTTCTAATATGTATCAAGCTCACGATAATTTCAATACGAAAATCAACAAATTGTTGTCACTTTTGCGTAATAATAATTGACATAAAAATACTGATCGGAATTATGAGTCTTTGAATGAGTCTCAATTTTTCCGCACTGTAAAGTATTATTCTCGATTGACCTTTTTTATTTGTCAAAGCGGGAATAAATGTACCTAACCACACACCCCGTCGTTCGGGGTAACGGACAGGGTAATGTGGGGCCCTCATCTACTAAATAAACCTGCCGTGTGCCGTTGCTACCGTGTGACATTATTTCAGTGTTCGGCCGGTGGCTTAACCTTTCGGGT
Source organism: Leucoma salicis (assembly GCA_948253155.1). Lineage (NCBI taxonomy): Eukaryota > Metazoa > Arthropoda > Insecta > Lepidoptera > Erebidae > Leucoma > Leucoma salicis. Next base: position 28,710,882 of record OX411810.1, on the reverse strand, counting down.
ACCCTCTACTGCGTGATGCTTCCTCACAGCAGAGCGAACCTTCGCAAGGTTCTCTGTTGAACTGAGTTCATAATAAAAACAATTCGCGAAAGACAAGTAAAAGTTGATATTCCGTGTAATTGTGGGCTATAGACATATGTGTAATTTACAAAATGTTATCGTGTGACGTGCGACAAGGGAACTGACTCACGGCACACCACGCCGCTTCTACACTATTCGGCTCACACGTAAGCTGTTAGGAACGAAGCGGGATAATGAATACAAATACATGGCTATTTAACTTCCTCGGTCAGATCACGAGAATATTAAATACTTTTAGTTGAAGCCTTTTATTTTAAGAATAGTTACAACTTAGGGTAAGTTTACATGCCGCTAGAAGGCAGGGTTACCACACTTTGTTCATCAAAACTCAGAAAAGGACGTATGGTAATCTTTATTCCGCAAAAATAGAGGATTCCTGCAGAATAACAATTTTTGCATTCAGATAATTCTTGTGCAGAAGAGTGACGTATTAATAATTCTTCACCCAATATTAGAACAACGATGTCATAAACATAATATAGATATATTTTTAACTCCATAAGAAGTAGGCATTTACCTATTGATAATGGACTTCATACAGATGAAATCGCGGCCAAAAGCTAGTTTGCCTATAAATTAATCGTAAGTATTATGTTCATTAGTTTGTTTACAATGTTGTATTGTAACTTGATATATACTGTACAAATAGTTACAAGATGGCCGTCGAGGACATCGCGTAATGTCCTCGTTCACTTATAGGTACTGTTCTTTATTGAGCTGATCAATATCTAAGCACGTATAAGATTTGTTTCATTATAGCCCCATTAAATATTTGGTTTACGCACACGTGTACCTGTAAACACTAAACAGATTTAGATAAAATTTTGTAAAGATATTTATAATGATATTTAAAAGCAAGTAATTGATACTAGGTCAAATAATCTGCAATAAATGAGGGGTAACATTTTATTATCAAGTCAGGAACATTAATAGCTTTTGATATTTAAATTGAGATGCAAACTAGATTGGGTATCTCAACGATTTTGTATATTTTTTTGTACTACGTGAATGTCAAACAGGCACAGAGCCCACATGATGAACAGTTATCGTAACTTATAGGCACTAGTATCAACAGAGGCATTACTCGCGCGTCGCCAAATCCAAGGAAAGAGACAGGAGGCGCAGAAGAAGAATATAAGGAGAGGATAAGAAGGGGTTTTGGGCCTCCGGCGCCCTCACTCACCACAAGAAACACAAGTTCTATGATTATCTAACGTTGTTTCACGACTATCGTCTGTGAGAGGGTGGTGCCTCCTCGATCGGGCCCGCCCATTCATGTTGGGACAAGTGATTCTCTACCACTAGATACTAAAAAGGAATTTCTTATAAAATCTAGTATCTAAACAGGACTTGCAGCCATATTTCTTTCAAGCATGGTGGTGAATTAACACTTATCATCTGGAAGGTGTGACGTTAAAATTAAGCCAATTTGTTACAAAGCTGGTGAATAGATTTCAAGGAAGATATGATTTTTGCCAATTACCTCAGTAACCTTTAACTTAGTTATGGAAAAATATAGAGGACATTACTTTTTGTAATATTAATCCGCCCACATATCCTTGATATGTGCCTTCTAATAAGAAGAAGTTGCTTTGGTGGTACAGAAGGAATGTAGCACCATATGACCATTGCGTTAGGCTCTCCATAGACGCGAGGCGACATTGCGGCGCGCAGTTGCGCGTGTGTGACCCGCATACATATAGACTAGAGGTCATTGTACCTTACTGGTTATGTTAGTGGCTAGGTACCTACTAACTGATAAGCTATTATCTATCATTTCCTCTGTAAATTGCCTATATGACGCAGAAATGTATACTTACAATCTTGAAGTATAACTTCTTAAGACATGGTAGCACAGTGCACAGTCATGGAGTTAAATTTTCTACTGGCATTGGAATATAAACAGTGGAAGTGTTGTTCTGACTCTCGCTCGCAATTGTCTAATACGCGTCTACCAGAGACTCGAAAACGCGCATTCCATGTAGCCATAGCAGCCTGTGTGGAGTGAGATCAGAATTTGTTCGGCCTAATAGGTTTGATGACTACTCAGTGGGAGGGATATCAGGCTAATCTATTATACATGTTAAAACTTTTGGCAAACGATTTTGTTTCAAATTATTGGAGAATTTTAAAGACAACCAACGGAATATCGCGTGAAACTCCATAAACATACAATTTAACGGACACAAAGTACACCCAGACACAGAACTTTCATTTTTGGATCACACAAAGATATGTCAAGTACTGGAATCTAAACCTATAACACTTTACACATAGATGGAAGGTCGGTATCTGTGCAGTCAAGTTTCAGGGTCAATCCTTATCATCCCATGAAATTAAATGGTATAATGATGTATGTCGTTAACTCATATGAAAACTGTTGATTCAAATTAGTAAACGAAAACTCTCAAGCTCGCAAGCTTCCCAATGATGTTTTCTTATCGTTGGTATTCCAAAGAGATCACATTTTATTGTTACGACATCAACGCATTTACACCGGCAGCCCAGTAATTGTAGCATATAAAATAGTTACTTAAAGATAGGAATAAACTTGTCACCTTACGTTGTAGTTTTCAGATCACACCAACATAGTTCCACCCTCTATGTAGGTTGGCAGGCTTTACAAGTATTTGAAAAAATTCTTGACGATTTTTTCCTACACTGATCAAGGATAAGTCGATGTTGACTCATATTATAAACGTGAAAGTGAGTTTGTTTTTGTTATGATTTATGCTGTAACTATTGAACCCATTATCATGATCTTTTGCATACATATAATGTGATGTCGTAGGCTACTGGTGGGATAGTTATTTTTACATAGGAATAATTAATGTGTCGTAAAGTAATGTATTTATATTCTGAAGTCTAAGCGGGTGGCGTCGCGTCTATAATCTAGTATAATACAAATAAGTTATTACTGCCTCGGTGGTACAGCGGTAGTGTGTGCGACTGCTGATTATGTGCAACTGAGAATTTTTCTTTTTACGAAAAATCTCAATAACACTGCCTGACCCGGGAATCGAACCCGAGACCTCATGATCAGCAATCGCTTCCACTACCGTTGCACCACCGAGACAGTTAGCAGACTATATGTATGAAAAATTTTGTGAGGATCGTCTTAGTAGTGAAAGCTTTATAAAGCGTGAAAGCTTTATAAGCTAACAAACTTATTTACATATTTGTAATGTAAGTGAGGACACGCAAAGAAGTATACGCCTTACAAGGACTTGCCCTCAGACCTCTGTTCATTTATTTATTGTTATTATTTTAATTAATAATGCAACAATTGTGCCTATCATTTAACATTTCATTATCGAACTTTGTGTTTGGTACCCCCGTCTTCGGCCTTTTATTCTTCAAACGTTTTCTGTAAATAAAGATCATTCTTCAATTTCTAATAGATTTTTTTCATCGGTGATATAATCTATTTATAGAGTCTAAACGGCATTACTAAGTTCCCACAGCGCGACGTGACACAGAAAAGTGTGACACGTACCGATGTTTCCCAGAAGCGCTGTGCGTTGTCCCACGTTCGAACCTTGGCCACCGATCACGCGAACAATTTACGCTGGCTTTATTGTCACAGAGTACTAACTAACCAAGTAGCCAAGAATCAGATTGTTATCTACAAGCTACGCGTAGTACCCAACATATGCACTGTATTGAGATTGTAGAGTTCACAGAAAGAAATCCGCAATCGTAACCTGACTATTTGTCAAAATTATTAAAAACGAAGGTGCCAATAAAAAGATTTATTTATTTACTTAAATAAAACTCCACTTAATTTTTGTTAATTTTATCTTAATATTACTTAACTATGAAGTAGCTGGCTTTTAGTTTATATTTCAAGGTTTTGATAAAATCAATTCAGTAGTTTTTGCACAATGCGCGAACAAACAAATAGACAAACAGACAACAATTCTAAAAACTATGTTTTGTGTTCGGAGTTGCCAAAATGGCGTCTAATGCAGCCATTATTGTTGTTAATGTTTTTAATAAAATAATTTGGTCAGAAACTGCATTGTTGTTTTACTACTCTGTCAAGAAAGTTCCGGGAAAATATCAATAAGACACAAAATTTTTGTTATTCATCTAAATTTATTTTAACACCTTCAAAGAATGCTCTTTCAGAAACGATAGAATTATGCCAACGAATAAAAAACATTTTTAAACGCTGTTTCCGGAATTGAGTTCAGTTCTTCCGCGAATTCTCCTTTATGTCTTCTACCGATTGAAAACGGGTGCCACGAAGTGGTAATTTGAGTTTAAAAAAGAAAGAAGTAGGCTGGAGCCATATCTGGTGAATATGGTGGTTGTTCGATGATATTTGTTGAGTGTTTGGACAAAAATTCATTCACAATGATGGCCTTGTACGAAGGTGCATTATCGTGGTGCAACGTCCAAGAATTTTCTTTCCGCAAATCTGGCCTTTTTCGTCGAATTTGCTCTCTTAAACTACGCATAACGCTTAAATAATATTCTTTATTAAACGTCTGACCTTCTGGCAAGAATTCCGAGTGCACAACACCGCGATAGTCAAAGAAAACAGTCAATATGACTTTGACTTTTGATCGACTTTGGCGTGGTTTTTTCGGTTTCGGTTCAGTTGGAAGTCGCCACTCCGAAACTTGTTGTTCTAGCATGTCCTCAGCGACTCTCATGCGATTGAGTTTTTGGAGAAAATTTAGGTCTTTTGGGACTAGCCGAGCGGAAACATGTTTCATACCCAAATGATTATTTAAAATGGTACGGATCGACTCGTGAGACACAGAAAGTTTGGCGGCTATCTCTCTCAAAGTTGAATGAGAATTTTCAGTCACTATTTCCTTCACTTTTGCAATGTTAACTTCAGTTGCAGACGTTGATGGCCAATCAAAGCGAGGCAAATCTTCCATCACATCTCGACCGCTTTTAAACGCTTTGTACCACTCATAAGCACGTGTTTTTGATAAAGTCGATTCACCGTAAGCCTTTTGTAACATTTTTAGTAACTCCGAACACAAAATTCCATTGGCGATGCAAAATTTACGAGAAACTCTTTGTTTGATGTTTTTGTCCATTATGAAATTCGCAATACACACTAGATATGATATAACTAAAATAGCACTGTATTTAATATAAATAACAGATGCAACTCAAACTCCGCGCCAAAATGGATAACAGTTGTGCCAATCTAACAACAACAAAAAAAAAACAAAAATTTGAATTTTGAACCATAAACAAATCATCCATTCCCAATACTTTCTTGACTGAATGTATATTACTTCCATCCATCCATCAGCCTTTCAACGTCCACTGCTGGACATAGGACTTCCCAAGAGAACGCCACAACGAGCAGTCCCGTCATGGGGAATATTGCCGTAATCGCCACGCTTGGCAGGCGGGTTGGCCATCGCAGTGGATGTTGTTAATACTCGAGGGAGTGCTGCTGCCCACCCCCCGGTATTCCCTTAGTCGGCTCTTACGACTCCCGTGGTTAGAGAGGGGTGGGACAATTCTAAAGCCGGCCCCACACGGCCAAGTATATTACTTATTAGTAATAAAATTAGATTTATTTTATTCCCAGCATGGTATATATATATAACAGAAAAACTACTATATATATATATATATATATATATATAGTTTCATATAAACCTTCATTGCGTTTTTATGATAATGGAGCGAATCTTGAAAATTAAGTAGAACTTTCACTTGTAAAAAAAATAGTTATACCTATATGTAAAAATCTAGATACAACGAAAATATATCAATATTAATATAAAAACTTAATAATATTTATATATATAAATTATAAACAATATAACCTATAATATATCTATATAACTATGTTTCTAGTTCTTTGTACAAATTACACAGTTCTATATCAAGTTGTTTTACTGCTTACATTTATCATGTGACATTATCGTTGCAAGTCGCTGGGCAACGCTTGCTAATTGCGCTATTAAATAGCTAATAAGATAAACTTACGCGATCAAACAATATCGACTACAAACTAATCTACTTTAATGTGCTTTTGATTTACTTTTAACAAGGCCTTAATAATGCAGTACCTACATTAACATTAATTGTCATGCTGGGTTATAAAGGAGATAGTAGCCAAGTTGTGTACTTGCAGTTCGAACGATTGGCAAGGTTAAGCAGCTTGCGCTCGACTGGCTGTCAGATGGGTGACCAAATAGTGACACCTATTTGTGGACACCTTGCCTGCTCCGTGCTTCAGAAGGCACGTTAAGCAGTGGGTTCCGGCGGTCAAATAACATCCTGGCAGTCGTTATAGGTTGTCAGTTCTTAATAAAAATCTGACTTCGGTCTTGTTCTAAGGTCGTTTAGTTGTCCTTAACAATTTCGTTGGTTGGGTCGTGGAGACCCAGTCCTCCATGTAAATACTGGTAGATTAGCTAAAACCGATCAAATCGGAAGCCGACCCTGATAAAAGTTAGGAATAAGGCTAGGGAGATGATCATTTGGGAGATGATGACTATTTTTGTTTGTTTTTCGTATTGAGTTATAGGTGAAAATGGAATATCGTACATTGCGTTCATATGGGTGTCTTCAAATAAATGCTTGTAAAGGGAAGTAGAAATTGATTACTACGGCTAATCTTTAGAAGGCAGAGCAACTTTTGCATTTACAATATAATCTGCCTATACTATTATAAATCTATAACAAGGTTGTGTCTATACATTCAAGATATTTGAGAAAAAATGGCTGTAATAAGCTATATAGGCGTGCCTAAACCCAAAACATTTTTTTTTGAATTTTTGTCTGTTTATCTATTTGTTTGTTCGTGCATCACACAAAAACTACTGGACAGAATTTTATGCAACTTTTTTATTTGAAAGGCCTTGATTAGACTTAAAAACTGGTATACATTTTATACCGCTACTATATCGGGAACCTGAGATATAACCGAAAAACTAGAAAATTAATTTAAGCTATATTTTTTTTAGAATGTATTTAAAAAAACTACTGGACGGATTTTGCTGCAATTTTTTTTATTTGAAAGGCCTTGTTGTACTTAAAAACTGGTATACATTTTATCTCGTTACTATATCGGGAACCTGAGATATAACCGAAAAACTAGCTTTGGGCTGCGGCGAAGCCGCGGGCAAAGGCTAGTGTATAGATATATTTATTATTGACATTAATTGTGAGTTCCTATTTGAGTATATAAAACTAAATCCACATACAATACCATAATAGATATATCAAGTCGTCACACTATAACTGAAATTAAAATTATAAAATTAGCATATTTTATAATAATAATAACTTGTTTTTTCGGCTAATTAACTATATTTTTTGTAACATTATATTTTATGCATAATATTTTTGTTTTATTTATCAAAATTAATGAAACATACATTTAATTTGCATCAGATTCATAACTTTCAAACCACAAGATCTTCTTTTTGATTTCCGGGTCCTACAGTTAGTAACTCTATAGTATTTTTTGTCACTAAATAGCATGTAGCTATGTTGAAGTTCTACAATGGGAGTATTTTATATCGGAAACTTGTGAGTGACGTCTCTGCCTCGTACTTTAGGGAAAAAGCGTGATATTAAAAATATTCAAAACTAGTTTGTGAGTGAATTTACAGCTTTAGGCATTTAATACATAGAACAGATAAAACTATAATTACTATAATAAATCTCACAGCGGGCTACCTTGTTAGGAACTCGTATCAGTAATTCGCTAAGAAGCAACTGATATGTCCAGCTTTTTTATAAATTCATACGAAAATAGCAATAAATTGTGGTTGAATTATAAAAATTACAATTAAATTAATAATTAAATATAGTTGTGTTTAAAAGTTGATGCTTGATTTGGAAGTTTTAATAACCTCGCTTAAGATTTCACGGTAGCGCGGAGTCGGCCGGTGAACACTGCGCATTGTTTACACACAATACTCTTATAAGGAAACAATATTTTAATATAATGTTGCAGGAATGTGATAATATCATACAACGTTATTTTTATGTTGCATTTTTTACAGCAATCGGCGCTGGACCAGCGTGGTGGAATATGGTCTTTTACTCTCAGAGGCGCGGGTGCCTCATACATTAAATTACCTTCATTTTTTTATTGCTTATTGCGGCAGACGAGCTAAGGCCCACCTAATGGTAAGTGGTTACTGCCGCTCGAATGGATGGACGAGTATCTCCCGCTGTTACCAACGCTGTAGTACCGGCAGAGCCTTGCTTATCCCAGCCCAAATGGGCCGGCTCGGTCGGGGGTATGTACCACCCTCTCACATAAACTCAGCGTGTAACAACGGTAGTTACTTCTCCGTTGTGTTTCGTATGGTGAGTGAAAGCCCTGGAGGCCTGAACTCCCTTCCCTATCCACTCCTTAGTATCCTACCAATCTTCTCCTTATTATTCTTCATATCCACCTCCTATCCCTTTTCTTGGAGATGCCGACGCGAGAGTGATGCCTCTGGTGTTGCTAGCGTCTATAGGCTACGGTAACCGCTTACTATCAGGTAGACTTATGCATGTTCGCCACCAATGTAGAAAAAACATATCAAGGTGGTCACGCGGAAGACGGCAGTACTGATCCACTCGCGCCCGATAAGAAGTGAGCTTACACCTTGATACCAAATCCTACCAGCAGTAATGCGCTGGGTGATAATTGCTTTACTACTTTAGGAAATTGTTCGTGTAGTGACAGACTAAGAATACAAGTGTCACCACCCCATTCTTTCCCACGGGTGTCGTATGGGGCGACTAAGGGAAGTAAGCAATTATCATCCTTTGCATGAGTGGTGGTAGGGCTGGGTACCAAGTGGGAGTACTCACTTGGTATCGACCCCGAGCGGGTTGGTACCACCATTTCCCGTGTGACCAGCAATGAAGCACATCGTTGCGTTTTGGCTGTAGCAGGAGATAGCCATTTATATTTCATTCCATAGCTGTGAAATGAAATGGTGAGCAGCGGCTTGACAATAGTCTCGGTATAGTCGAGTCCATGGGCGACGGTTACCATTTACCATCAGATGGACCGTAGTTCGTCTGTCACTACATGCAATATAAAAAAAGAAGGGATGGTGACACATTTATTTTTTAATCTGTCACATCTTGGAAAACCACTCTGCATAAGATTAGAGTTCGAACTCGTTACGTACCACGGTCTTTGCTGTCCTTGGTTTTGCCACCAGACTATCACTGTTTTAGTATTCCGTTGAAATAGTAATAGAGCATGATTTTGTGTAATATTTCGTTTCAATCCAGTGAACACACACGTGTAGTTTTTGCCATAAAGAGCGATGGTGAGCGGTCATTACCCGAATTCGGGTGGGAGGGAGACGGACGGAACCGCAAGACAAAGAAAGTGCATTTTCCTACACAGTAATCGTATATTTGGAGCGACATACATTATTCATAAGGCTATGATACGTGGAGTAAGGTTCAGGGAGTACCGTCGGCATATTCAATTTAAGTTTTGTTTAATATACTGTTATAATAGAGAGAGTTTAACATTTTCACGTTCAAATCTATTTTTTATATAAGTGGTAGAGCCTAGCTTATCCCAGCATCAATGGGAGGCTCTATTGCAGAGGTACCACCCTCTCACAGAAGATCAGCATGAAACAACGGTAGGTATTCTTACCGTTGTGTTTCGTATGGTGAGTGAGAGCGCTGGAATCCTAAATCCTGTTTTTATTTTTTGCTATTAATGGCACCGATAGTACCTACTGTCAAGCCACTGCGCCCCATTTTATTTCCCAGATATGAAATGAAGGAATAAACAGCTAAATCTTCTGCTACAGCCAAAACACATTGACGTGCTCCATGATTGGTCACACAGGAGACGGTGGTACCGACCCGTTCGGGCCACATAGCAAGTGAGTACTCTCACTTGGTACCCAGCCCTACCACCAGTAATGCAATGGTTGATAATTGCTTAATTTCCTTAGTCGCCTTGTATGACACCCGTGGGAAAGGATGGGGTGGTGACACTTGTATTCTTAGTCCGTTACCACATGGACTGACCTACCCTCCCTGTCCGCTCCTTATTATCCTTCCTAAGCCTTTGCTTGGAGATGGCGACGTGCGAGTGATGCCTTTGGTGTTCCTGGCGTCTATAGCCTACGGTAGCTGCTTACCATCAGGTGGGCCGTCTGCTTGCTTACTACCCACGTTGTATATGTATAAAAAAAAGGTATCCAAAATTGGACATGAACCTCTGTTAACACGTTCACTGCGGATCACCCACAATCAGCCCGACGCTGTGCCAAATCACTACGGGAAAAATAGGTCTTTCTGGCTGGTGCGCAACCGGTTTTCTAGGCATTTTTACGAGTATGACAGAGACAAATATAGATTTCGATTTGTTACTAACAATGTAGAAATATAGCAATTTAATAACGCGGCAGGCCTGTTATGACCGCCGCCGCATAGAATTTAAAAAAAGTTGTCTCAGTGCGGGGGCGGGCCTGTTTTGGTGGATGACCGATAGCGACCTGTTGCCGCACTGTGCAGATGCGTACGCGTCAAGCTGCCAGTAGTGTTGTGCTTGCTACGATAAGAGGACGCGCTCGCGCTCTTGAGTTTTGTGCAAGCTCTTCTGCAATGGCGTATCGTAAGAGAAATTACAGTGTAAACAAGGAGGAATTTAATGGTTATTTAGATATTTTTAGCATTTTACATGCTTAGCACTATACATTAAACACAAAGTGAAAAATGTGAAATCGAAAATAACAGTCCTGCTCGTGACTGTTATTTTCGATTTCACATTTTTCACTTTGCGTTTAATGTAGAGTAAAATATTTCATAAACAAGAAGCTAGGCCATCATGATTTATCTAAGAATCATTAAAATTAAACAAAAGTTGACGTTATCTATCATAAAGTAAATAAGCCGTAGTAAGATAAGATACAGGGCATGAGTAATAATGAATGGTGTAGAACTAAGAGCATTTATTCCTTACTAAATCTCTGCATAATCTACAAATTTATTATGATGTTATGAACTAGCTACCTATTTTATCCTGTGTTTTTGGTAAATTATAATATACTTTCGGTTCAATTGCATTACGATAAAATTTCCTGACCGACCCTACCCTATTCTGTCGTGCCCTGAGCTGCCCTGCCCGGCCCTACTCTACCTTACCCTCCCATTATCCTTATGACATTCTTGTATTATATGGAGAAGGATAACGGTTAGGTACCACTTAACACCTAATTTGTTAGGTCACTAACATCTTGTGTATATGCTTTAGAACGGGACAAGTATATAAGCACAATCCTAAAAAACTTTTTTTACAGAAAATACCGGGGCAATAATAATAAATAAATAAAGCAATAAACCTATAAACGCATTTTTGAAAAGGGTCCAAAAGGAAGAAATTGTGCACAGTGCTACGAAAAGCTGAGGGTGACTTCCTTAGAAGCTAAGAAGAAAGTCAAAAAAACAAGACTGTCTGTGTCAAGTGCAATCAGTCTCTTTGCATAGACTGTTATTAAGCAGCATGCACAAATTTAAGTTTGGTTTTGATTTTTAGCTTTTTATTATTATGTTTAGTTTATGTATGGTTAACGTATTTATAACGCTTGGCTTGTGCTAATTAAAATTTTATAAAATTAATTACTCGATATTTTCTTTCCTTTCACTATCCCATCACTACAAAAAGTACACTTTGGTGCGGTATCGAGCCTCGTCGACCTGACACTTTCGATTGCTAATTTCTCATTTTCTGTTTGGAGAATCCAGAGGCGGAGCCAATGTATACATAAGTCATTAATGACGATTTTAATAGTACAAAAAATGTTATATACCATACGCCTTGACTAAGATAATTGAGCTTAATACTACTAAGTGGCGTCGGGCCGAAAAAGCCTGTCACGCATATTAAGAAAGTCAAGTGGGTGCTTTTTTGGACTGCCACCGCACCAGCTGAAAGTCACTGATTTTTGTTACGTAGTGAACGTGTTAAATGAGATGTACCTAACTATCCATCCATCCACCAGCCTTTCAACGTCCACTGCTAGACATAGGCCTCCCCAAAAGAACGCCACAACGAGCGGTCCCATCATGGGGGATAATGCCGTAATCGCCACGCTTGGCAGGCGGGTTGGCGATCGCAGTGGATGTTGTTAATACTCGAGAGAGTGCTGCTGCCCACTCCCCCGGTATCGGCTCTTACGACTCCCGTGGGTAGAGAGGGGTGAGACAATTCTAAAGCCGGCCCCACACGGCGCTCGCACGATGTACTTAACTATTTAGGTCATACTCCATGATATTGATTGACATTTCTACAAAATCGCGTTCGAGTCAGATTAAATCTCTCAGACATGCAGGTTTCCTCTTTTCATCAGGCAGCGTTTTGAATAAATATTAACGTTATTACTAAAATTCAGAGAGCGTCTTGAGAGGACTTGACCTCACTCTCAATATCTCTCGTTTCCGTAGCTGTCAATCAGAAAGCTTTTAAATATTTGTTTTTAGAAGAGTTCTCAATCCGTATAATACAAATCGATGTTTGTATGTATGTTTCCCTATTACACCAAAACGGCTGGACCGATTTTAATGACATTTGATAATCTTCAGATGGTCCAGCAGGTGTTCCAGTGCGTTTGGTAGCGAACGTATGAAAATACTTTATAATTTTGGTAATCTTGTGTCATATTTTGTTAGAGACTATTAATGTAAAGACGCCGCAGACGAAATAGCGGGCAGAATATAATTAAATATAACATTAAAAATATTTATAGATATTGTTAGTAATAATAAATTGTTACAACTTATTTGATTTATATATGAATGTTATTTGATTTATTACATTTTTTATTTATTAAAACTAAACTATCTGCCTCTGCATTGGTGCAGCAGTAGCGTGAGCGACTGCTGATCACGAGGTCTTGGGCTCGCACTGAAAGGGTCGGGCAGTATTATTGAGCTTTTTCGTAAAAAGAAAAATTCACAGTAGCAGCCCGGAGTTTGGAATTGTGCCCGGTAGACGGTAATAGGCTCGCCCCCTATTACGTGGGACTCAAACATAGCTGGCGAACCGTGGGTGTGTAATACACCTCTGCTTATCCCTTCGGGGAAAACAAGCGTGCGTTAAATATGCTTTTTTAATTTATTTCAATATTTTTTTAACAAGGCACTGGCCCTTGAAATATAGTGAACTGTTTCATGAATCTAACAGTTATCATACATTATTTTTTATATTTATTGGAATAAACACGTAATCTCGTAAGTACCTAATACTGAGTCTGGCCAGATTTTGTGTTCATTACTTATATGTTTTGCCTCCGTGCTAGGCAATAAATATTTTGCCTTTTATACAGGTGACTTAATGATACATAAAATTAAATTAAATATTTTAAGCTTTTTTTATTTTAATCTTTATTAAAAGCATTTTAGACTAATATTTTATTAAATACATTTATGTTATTTTCTTTTGCTTACTAACATCTAGGTTTTACAAACAATAACAACTATAGTGCCTATAAATACTCTAAGTAACAATTCCTTAATCGCGAGGGATTTTAAAAACATCCAATTAACGCACAAAACATAAGTCCCACAAAGAATTGTTATGTATTGGGATTGAATATAAAACATTTAGCACCACCACACTGGCGCAGACAATAATATTAAGTCTGAATAAGTAATTATGTTTGTTTGTCTGTCTGTACGATACGTGGCGTATGTCGGTCGGTATCTAACGTCGTGGCGGTGAGCCGGCGGGTCTTATCGCTTATTGTTGGTAAGTGTTTATTTAAATATAGCCTCTATATCGGATGTCTCGTAGATAGATGGTATGGTGCACCTTACTGACCGTAAGTTCTGAAGAAAGAAAGAAAGAAATATGCGAAAGTTTGTAAAGGTGTTTGGATGTTAATTGTCATCACCCTTGACTTACTCGTAATTACATTTATTTCTTAAAAAAATTACAGCACCCTGTACTGAGGAATAATAGGTACTCGTATAGCGGGACACTTTACAAATATATAATATAACGAACACACACACCCAGACTCAGTAAATTTTGTGGATCACACAAAAAATGGTCCGGATTGTGAATTGAACTCAAAATACTCGACACGGAGGTACCGGTATTTTAACCACTCCGCCATCTGCGTGGTTAATGCATGTTTTTGTACAAAATTTGGTTGATAGATGAGATACAGAATTCATATATTTTTTTGGCATATAGATCATAAAATACATACCGATAAAAAAATCCAGAGTCATAATTACAAGTAGCTATAATTATTATTGGTATAATTGATAGTGTCCATTTGGCTTCTGAAATGGTTACTTACCACTTAAGACATACTTTTGAGACATAGTTGGAACAAAAGGTGCTAACAGATTTTCCGTTCTCACTTCAGCCCAGCGCCAGGAGGGCTGATGCCGTTAGTGTCAAATGATCTATTCTCCCATCAAATGCGGGGCGTAGCCAATACTGACCGAACTACTACTAATTTGGTAATAGAACAACTAAAATTTCTAAATTTAATACTCTCATTGTTCGGCTGATATAGATTAAGTTCTACAAGAACTTATTATTTTGATATTTTTATATATTGTTTAAGCGTTTGACATCATGTATAAATACAAAGTGGAAAAATGTGAAATTGAAAATAATTGCCACGAGGAGGATTGAAACCTGCATGAAACTTTGTGTTTAAGTAAGTTTTATAAAAAAGAATTAATAAAATGACGCAAAGCCCATTAACACGTACAATATTAATTATAGGTATCATTATTATTGCAACAGCTAAACTAAATTTCATTGCAAAATATTAAAAAAAAATAGCCGTTTTCCTGTTCTATATAGGTAGGTATATTATTGTTAGTTCAGCTGTAGCTAGGCCAGGGCGAGCGGGCGTCAGGGCGGGAGGTAGCCAGGGCGGTAGGACGCTACGGCTGGTGGGAGCTACACGCACCCTCTACGTTTATTAAATTTTATTAAAAGAAAATTTAATTAAGACACTTTTTCTTTTTATTTCACACCCCAGATTTCATTATTGGCGCGGACCGCGCGAAAGGGTTTAGATTGTAGGGTTAGGAATTTATAGAACATACTGAATGAATTATTTTTTATTTATATTATAAAATAACGGGAGCAAACTAGTTGGCAAAACCAGAAGCATAACTCGCAGATTACCAAACCCAAAGGCCAGTAGCGTGAAAAGAAAGGACATTAGAGAAAGGATTAGGAAGTGGAGAGGAATGATGATAGAAAGGGGCTCTCAGGGGGCAAATGATGAGGCGCTTTTGGCCTTTGCTCCCACTCACCAAATGAAGATGAGTTTAAAAAATTATGTTCTCTACCTACCATTCTTTACGTCAAAATGCTGCGTGAGGGTTGTACACACTTTATAGCGGGTCAATTCATAAATATGTAGGTACTCTATATAATTATATTGACATGATTCTATATAATAATAATACATTTAATATTGTCAATTTTAAAGGTACCTCCATGGGTCATTCAGCCAGGATACATATTTTTATATATAATCTGAACTACGATTAATTAGGTACAATACTTTATTAATCCAGTAATTACTAATTTAAACTTATTAATTATTTAGTTATTTTTCCTTTGTGGCTCTTCGTCAGTCTACGCAACTCGGGCACGGTGTACGTGTATAAAGTGGAAAGTGAAATATAAAAAGTAACAACAGTTCGGTCGTAATTCGGGATCAGTTGTTGAGCTAGATTTACGATGGTGCTTATTAACAGTTCACAGCTACGATTTTATTAATACCGGCCCCTCGCGACACCGTAGAAAAAAAACTAATATTTTTGTCAAAATTATAACCATTGTGTCTCCTAAATAAATAATACAAAAGAATGATAAGATACAACATTGATTACTGCAAGTACTACCTACGATAGTAGTCATTATCTATGTAATGTAACGAAACACAGGTGATACAGTAGTATCATAAACTAATTCGTATCGTAAGACCTCACCGAGGAAGGGAATTAAGCAGGCGATACCAGTCCAAGAAAAAGACAAATCTAAAACTGTATGTGTGCTTGCCTGAACGGTAGGTCTACTTGCCTCGCATGTGAATGAAGTTTGTGTACACTTAATTTTGCACTTTATAGACTGAGGCAAACACAAAGCTGCACAGAAGTATCTGTGTGTCAAAGAAAAGATTTATGCGTGAAACATTTTAGCAACGACTTATAAAGTCTGCTAACACGTACTAGGCCTGCGTGGCGCAGTCTGAGGCAACCCGTAGTCAATAATAAGATTGTAATGGGCTGCAAACAAAATTACGTAATTTCAAGTAACTCAATAGTTACACAAAATAGAGTTGCTAATTATTATAATTATTTCGTAATACTTTAAAGGATTGCTAAAAGCAAAGGTGCATCGGTCAGATGTTACAATTCTATACTTTGTTGCAATATATTACACACTGTTGTGATCAATAAAATTTACGAGTCAATATAGCGACATATTACACAACATCATTATAATCTCTTAAATTATATTGAAAGGTCTTTCACGCACAAGCATTTGAATTCTAAGTACATTGTCAATATAAACGATGTATATCAGACTATAGTGTGTAATAAGCTTAATAAGCAGACTATAGTGTGCAGTAGCAAGTGCGTCGTATTAGGCCGGCCCAGATGATTGCAAACTCTAATTATATAGGGTTGATATAATATATTTTACTACAGGTAAAAACAGTATAGGATTATGGATAAGTTTTCGTGGAGCACATAAATAACAGACAGATGTCACAGGAATCGAATTCAAGGCCAATTACAGAAGAGATCTTTAATTAAACCACTACGCCACGACTTCGGATAATCAAGTCTAGACCTGACAAATTATAATTAATAGTTTTTTATTTATTAATTAATTCCACTAAAGTTACATAAACATACATTTATTGCGTTCATTTATTTCATTCCGGTTTCTACATTATTTATATATCTTAAAACACTTTTAGTAATAGTAATATTTTGTGATATTTATGTGAAAACTTATTAGACATCATAAAATAATTTTGAAAATGTTCTTTACTATAATGACTGGTGACCCCTGTACGAATACAAATGACTAATGCAAATATGCTTACGACTTTTGAAGAAATATAGCTCTTTATCACAGTATCTATTTTAAACTGTATGTATCTCAAGGTATAGCCAGCGTAAGGTATAAAGTAATTTGAACAAAAAACGTTTAATTTCCCACAAGTGGTTGTCCCAACGTTACTATATGGAAGCGAGAGTTGGGTATGCAAAAAGGAGTATGAGAATAAAATCAATGCAGTTGAAATGCAATCTCTGCGAAGAATCTGTGGAGTGAGGCTGACTGACCGCATTCGTAAAGACGACGTAAGAGAGCGAGTAGGTATGAAAGAGACTATTGGTGTAAAGATGCGAAAGGAAATACTCCGATGGTTCAGATATGTGGAAAGAATTCCGGACGAGCGACTGGTTAAGAAGATATATAATACGAAAGTGGAAGGATGTAGGTACAGGGGGAGACCGAGACTCACCTACCTAAACCAAATCAGTCATGTATTGAAGGAAGGTGGAGTCAGGAGTCTCCAAAACCGGCGAGTGTGTGTGATGTGATGATTATTGAAAAAACGAGAGATGTATGCAAGAATAGAGCCTCTTGGCGCTCTGTTCTCTCTGGTTTTCCCGCAAGGGAAATGGCGTGAAATTAAGTTAGTTAGTTCTCAAGAAAGTAATAAAGATGTATTGCTTTTTCGAAAAAATATCTATACAACAGTTAAGGCCACAGAATTGATTGTCGTATAACTATCCATAGTTTACAGTTCGCTGGTGAAAACTGCATCTTGGTTTAGAAGCAGAAACTATGTGAGATAGCAGACGCGGATTTACGTACTTTAAATTTTCGTAGCTGCTGTAAATAATTGTAAATATAATAAACAGGCTTATATTAGACTAGCTGCTGCCAGTGGCTTTGCAACTATGATTCAGATAAATTAATACAGGTTTCCTTCACCCATTTCCCCTCATAAAATGTGTAAATCCAAAAACAACTTGAAGTAATGAAGTTACCCAAGTGCCTCAGAAAGTTCGTGAAGCCACTGGTCCTGTGCCTGATCTCTTTCCCATCGTATCAGAGTGCCGTTCCATTAGACTAAGAGAGTGAATAACAGAGAGTGCACTTGTGTTTGTGCACATATTCCCTTACTATAACATCTGTGTAGGTGTCTAATAGCTATCGGCATTGGTCACCATGACCGAATTTGGTGAAGATCATTATATATCTGAAGTGTCAGTGCCATAATATTACATATAACATATGTGTCTGCAATACACTAATATATGTGGACTAGAAAGTAAATGCATGGCTGACACAACAGTTAAATATTTTAACATAAACATGAAATCACATTATAATATATCACCACAGACTATATATCAAGTTACAACTGAAAATACAGGCAAGGCAGTAACACAACTTTTTTCTAGCTTTATCAACAATCCCTATTTCTTTTTTAATTGTGGATCCATATCCGCATAATGCGGGGGATTCCAAACAATCGTGTAATTGTCCTGAGTGAGAATCGATACAACGTCATCTGAACATTTACCGGACGTTACTAAGATAATAGAGTAATAACCAAGTCTGAGTCCGCTGTAAATTGCTTCTATTACTTGCTACTGTTCAACATTTAAAAATGGAAATACAGTTAAGCCATAGAGAACTTCTGCTGCTGGTCAGAAACTAGCAGTGCCTCTTCCCTTTTTATTACGATTGTATGGTAGGTAAATGACAAAGTAAAATCTAATTAATTTTAGTCTGTCATCTTTACGAGTTTTCTACCTTGTTGACTTAAACTTTACATTTCAAGGCTGAAGAAAAGCCAAGACAAAGATTGCTTTTCTTAGTAGGTAGATAGTGAGTCACAGTAAATTAAATAGTAGTGGGTAGTCGGTGACTGGTGCGCCTTCTATTACTTTGGAAGTAAGTGACATTGTCGGAACATTGGAAATGTAGGTACACTTTATATTTGCTCCTCTGAGGATCACAGGGTAAGATTTAAAATAATAAATAGGGAAATAATGACAAAAGAACTACGTTAAACACAAAGTGAAAAATGTGAAATCGAAAATAACAGTCACGAGCAGGATTTGAACCTGCATCTCCTGGATACCGTCCAGATGCTTTGCCAATTCAGCCATCGTGACAATTGCTCCTGACTGCTAATTTCGATAACACATTCATACTAAACGTCTTTGGATGACGCCTGCGCCATCTGTCGGTAGTATTTTCATACATTATATTGACCAGTTAAACTTAATTTTACAGTTAGCAGTCGGGAGCAATTGTCACGATGGCTGAATTGGCAAAGCATCTGGACGGTATCCAGGAGATGCAGGTTCAAATCCTGCTCGTGACTGTTATTTTCGATTTCACATTTTTCACTTTGTGTTTAATGTATAGTGCTAAGCATGTCAAATGCTAAAAATATATATATAAATATCTTAATATTTATAGGGTTTGCGTCATTATTAGGTAAAAATCTTAATTGTAAAATTAAGCTTACCTGGTCGGTATAATGTATGAAAATACTACCGACAGATGGCACAGGCGTCACCCAAAGACGTTAAGTATGAATGTGTTATCGAAATTAGCAGTCAGGAGCAATTGTCACGATGGCTGAATTGGCAAAGCATCTGGACGGTATCCAGGAGATGCAGGCTCAAATCCTGCTCGTGACTGTTATTTTCGATTTCACATTTTTCACTTTGTGTTTAATGTATAGTGCTAAGCATGTCAAATGCTAAACATATATATAAAAATATCTAAATAAAGGAACTACGATTGACCTGTGAACGAAAACAGAGTTGCACTACTGCAAATATTTGCACTATGTCCTGAAACCTATTAAATGTTTCGAAAAAAATATTTAAATATGTGCAGATTTCTAAACACGATCCTCTGTCTTTTATTGTAAGATAATTTTAATGATCTAGAAATTTTGCAATAATATACTGCAAATCACAGAACATTATTAGAAACTGTGACATTTATTTCGACATTAGAATTTAATTTAGTGGCTAGATAAACAGTTGGGCAAGCGGGATGCGCCCGGACCGGTACCGGAATGTGTGATCACTGTCGCTTAGGTGAACTGGTAAACGTGTCTCGATATACACTGATATCGCTTGCTTATCAAACTCGTTAACTGAGAAAGCCCTTGGGTCACACATTAACCTAAGTTCAATGTTCTTTCTTCCAAGCGATCGGCAGATGCTCAATCCGGGAGAAAGCTCTGTCCTTTTAAATATAAAAATCTGTTACTAATCTTAACTCATTAGTATAACGATCCAGTTTAAATCGAATGAGAAAATAAGCATTAACATGTTAAAAATTAAAAAGGTTTAACTTATAAAATATGGTATTTCATTTTTTCAAAGACAACACTAAGGAATAATCCTTGTATCGCGGGGGACTTTACAAACATACAATTTCACGGACACAAACTACATCCAGACTTAGAACAACCATTTGTGGATCACACAAAGAGTTCTCTGTCTTGTGTGGGAATCGAACCCACAACACTCGGACGGGTGGCCGGTATCTAAACCACCTCGCCATCTGTGTAGTCAAAGTTGTGTGCTTTGTGTAATGTCATCAGTTCTTTCTTTTGGCAGCAAGAAAATATTTTATGCACGCAGGTTTCATCTCGATGTTTTCTTTCTAGATGATATAAAGGCGAAGTCTATGTAGATATACATAATATAGACCCAGTCATGATAGATGAGGGGAATCAACACAAAACGTAATTAATTTCAACATTATAGTTACGTTAAGACAAGCGAAGATGTCACTACATTAGGAAACTAGAATAATTAATAGTTAAGATGACATTTGGCGGCACAGAATACGTAATCGACGTCTTGAGCAACTACAGATGCTGCATCTAAATTATTAAAAAAATAGGCTCTGATTAGGTACTTTTAAGTGAAATACTGATGTTTTTAATTATTATAAAAAAAAATCCTATAATAATTTCTATTACATAAATGCTATGTTGAAAAAATTATAGTGGTAACATCAAGGATTATAGAAGAAGGACAGAAATGTCAAGTATGAGTTCGAGCCTTCATAAGAAGTTTTCAAAATGATGTGCCAATTTGTTTAAAATTTCGATAGCTCGAAAGCCTCGTGCTAATGTCTAATAGCATTTGTTCGATGGTTTGTCATTAGCATTAGGCATTTGCAACCGCGTGGATGCGACGATCACTAGTATAGAATCAATGGATCTAGTGATTTAGGATGTTCGGGTGAATCAATCTTGACAAGCATGCATAGGTATGTAGTTTAAGAGGTAATCTAATGTTTATAGTAAGCAAGCACTATACTGTATAGAACTCAATATTTCAATAATAATCTCTCAAATAAAACGGGAAATAATGCTTAAGGGTAACTGTATATCGAGGCGATAATAAATCGCGGTTGTAACCGATCGCACCTGACTGCGATTGGGAGAATTCATAGTTTATGAAGATGTAGGCCGATATACGCGGAGGGCAAGACACGGAGGGTTGTCAAGGGTACCGGAGGGGGAAACAAATGTACGTCATAAACCATATTCGCGGAATTATGCATCCCGAGTGTGTAGTAACGTGACTCGACGCGTCAATATTTGATGGTTGCTGCAAATCGATGCACGAGTGGATATGAGTCCTAATCTGTATTTACGATTCTTGAAAATGATAGTTTTTGTACGATGCTTTGGTGTATGGTACGAGGTATGCTATTGTTACTGTTTACCAATTTTAATATAATAACAATAGGCAAACAAATGTTGAATCTCGTTGAGTAGACGAGCGAGTAGGTGAAAGAGAGTATTGGTGTAAAGATGCGAAAGGGAATGCTCGGATGGTTCAGACATGTGGAGAGAATGCCGGATGAGCGGTACTGGTTAAGAAGATATACAATGCAAAAGTGGGAGGATGTAGGTACAGGGGAAAACCGAGACCCACTTATTTGGAGGACACCGATCATGTATCGAAAGAAGGTGAAGTCAGGAGTCTCCGAAACCGCCGAGCGTATATGCAGAGAATTGAGGAAGCGAGAGATGTATGCAAGAATAGAACCTTTTGGCACTCTGTTCACTCTGCCTTCTACTATGAGGTGGCGTGATGATAAGTAAGTATCTAGTATAGTATTGAAGTGTGTTGTAGTAGGATCGAAAGATAAGGTCAAAGGCCAATTAATATATAAGTTCCTAATGGGGCTTCAAGATGCAGAAATATTATCCTTGGAAAGCACATAAAGTTCTTGTGTCTTGCACCTAATAATTTTTGTTAAACAATTATTTGTGTTTTTTTATACCTTTATATTATTAGTTATTTATTTGTTTTTCTCCTAATAAAATGCCGACGAATAGGCTAAGTATACATGTGCACGAGTATATATTAATTATGATTGTATGTTACATATATGTATTATGAACAGACACTATTAATGCTATCGCACACGTTTTATGGTGGACGTCCATTAGGCCGCACACATGCGCCGTACGCATCGTATTAAACGCATTTGTCGAAAGGGCGCGTCCATTGCATCCGCATTTTGCTGATGTCAAAGTTTTGCTGATGAGGTTGCCATTAATTAAAAATTGGTTGCCGTGTTTTGTGGTAAAACTTGACAAATTGCCGTGTCTCATACAAATTTAATCACAATGTAGATTTAAACACACAATTAGATATTGTTCTTATAGTTATAGTGATTAAAGGATATTAAATACAAATATCTAAGAAGGATATAAAATACAAATATGTAATATCCATACAAAATTCATAAAAATATTTCAGATTAACAGACAGTTTTTAGGGGTAGTAGGCTGTTAGGTATCACTGTTTTTCCTCTGCATATTATATTACAATCTTCTTTCGCTATTTTCGTTCATGATTGTAAGTCTCGTAACAGTAGAATGAATATCGTAAGTACGTATGAAGGAACGAAAACGATCGATTGAAGAACATCTAATCTTCCGGGGAATTCTCCACTAGTGTCATGTCCATTATTAACTTATCATACCAGCGATGTAAATTCAATAATCAACTAAAGTGTGAAGTCCAATGGTGCTATAGGTTGTATTAAATTACGTTATTGAGTAGCTGTATCCCGCGACTTAATGGGTTTTGTGAGGGTCCCCTGATTGACGATTATAATGCCTTGTACCGTGTTTTTTTCAAATGGCACCAAATACCGTATAATACGGCAATTGTCTGTCAATGGCAACACTAGATTGTATACGTCTAGTTTGTATGGTCTAGGGTTGGCGATTCTTCTGGCGAAAGATTGATTTATGTATAAATTATTAAATAAGGTTGGATACCCAAAAAAAATAGAGTTTGAAAGGGCAATCTTCCAAAATCGATCCTTCTTTTGACTTGTTTTATTTTATAGCTATTTTAAAATATTATAATATGAACAACACGAATTAAGTACTTGGTATCAAATCAGACCACGTGACTATTACTTTTTAATTTCTCTCTCGCTCTGTTCCTGTACTTAAGTTATAGAAACGCGCCAGCTGAACCCGCTCGAGGTCATTTATCTCCAAACATTTAAATTCAAATTAAAAAATACACTACCGCTACACCACCGAGGCAGTTATGATACTAAATTTTTAATATTTAAATTAATTAATAAGAATATACATAATCTATAATATTCCATAAATGACATTTGGTTTTTAATATAGCATATACAATAATAAGAATTAAATTGGGTTATTGTCCGTATATTTATGAATTTAATTGAAAATACTAATTAATGTTCATATATTTTTTATTTATTTTTTGTATATATATTTGCATGTCTTTTATAGACAGAATATGGCAAGAAACAATGTAATACTGCTAAATGTTATCTGGTTGTACCTATATTTTTTGCAAATAAATTATTCTTCTTCTTCTTCTTCCTCTGCACCTCCTGCCCCTTTTCTTAGAAATGGCGACGCGCGAGCGATGACTGGTGTTGCTAGCGTTTATAGGCCATGGTACCGCTTAACAGATGGGCCGCTTATCAGCTGCGCCATATGCTTGTTTGCTACCCACGTAGTATAAAAAAGGTAGTACCTTTCTTAGGTACATTTACCAAATAATTAAGTAAGCATTTAAGGTAAGTAGTGTTATCTACTCAAATAACACTAAGAGTCTTATTTAATAAACTATCCCACTGCTGGGCACAAGCTTCTTGAATTTCAAGTAAAAGAACCGTCGTCAAGCAGATAGATTATTCGAAAATAACAAGGCCAGGACCATTGTGTATGCAAGTTCTCAGAGTCCAGTAACGAAGCAAGGTTCAATAAAATAAGCAAAACAGTATAATAGATGTAGTAAAGCTGGAAACGAAAAAGTTAAACTGCCAAATGTAGTGTTGCCGTGGTAGCGTTCAATAAAGAGGATTTCACTTGTGTATCAATTTACTATATCAATCGATATACTGATATAAAAATGTTCTATATTATTTTTCCTCAATTTTTTTTTATTAATTCTTTATTTTTGAATAAATGATTAATAATGAAACTAAACATTTAGTTTTAATTTTATTTATCAATCCAAATGAGCATTAATTCTATTATGAATCGACTAAAGTAATCGATTTCCTTCATCATTTCTCTTTTAATGTTTTTTCGATTTCTAGATTGAAAAATGAACTAGTTTTTTGAATTTTATATTAGAAAAATATTGTCAATTTTGCCAACTTGTTAACTTCAGGCCCAAAAATCCCACCACTGAAGGAATGTAACATAGTTCCAGTGCCAGCCAATAAGGCGTAGAGACGACACACGGCGGTTTTATTTAGTGGGTGTTAGCCCCACACTACCCTGTTGCCCTGAACGACAAGGTGTGCGGTTAGGAACATTTTTTCCCGCCTTAACAAAAAAAAAAGAAAGGCTCAAAAATCCCATTCTCCTTTCTTGTAATGTTTAAATTGTTATGGTATTAATTGTAATGGGAAACCAGCTTAATATGCCAATAAACCCTTGCTATACAAAAAGAGTACTTATAACGTGATACCAAGCATAAAATTAAATTTGCATTTTTTTTCTTGTTATTTTTCGTCATTTCTCATAATAAAATTACAATAAAATGTCTTTAAATTTAAAATAATATGACAATTGCGGTCCGCTTTCCTTTATATAGTCCCCTGTCTCCCCTCACGGCCAAAAGGTAGCAGACCCATGGCCTAGATTATAAACTAATTATTAAGTTTATGGGCGCGTCTCACCAATAAACGTTAAAGTTTGGCGAGTACATCGAAGCTTACAATATATACTATGTCACTGAGATAAATAAATTTAAAAAAAAAAACCATCTGGATATCAGAACAACGACAACCCTAGGTAAACCTAAGCGAAAAATGCTGATGACGTCATCCGCATTTAACCAGATAGCTAATATATGCCTGACTGCGGCGCGTGCTTGCGGAAGAGTGAACGCAGTGCTAAACAAATTCATACAAAGCGAACAAAAATGCGTGCCTGCGTTGCGTACGGCGCGGATAAATGGACGCGTAGCTTAAGTATATATCTGAGGTTTCAGTTGAAAATCAGCGCCAGACCACTACGGCTTGGCAACAGCTGAACTGGACACCTCATTACCGCATTGACACATTACCTTTTACACCATATTTATCATTAATTAATATTAAGTACAATTTATTTGATACGTTCTTGTTAAATTCGTTGCCTACTTTTAATTTTATAATATGTGTCTTGCATGTAATAAAAATATTCTTACTTACTTACTTATCATCAAGCCATTTCTCTTGCAGGGTAGGCAGAGAGAACAGAGTGCCAAGAGGTTCTATTCTTGCATACATCTTTCGCTTCCTCAACATTCATAACTCTCTTCATACACGCTCGCCGGTTTCGGAGACTCCTGACTCCACCTTCCTTCAATACATGACCGATTTGGTCTAGGTAGGTGAGTCTCGGTCTCCCCCTGTACCTACATCCTTCCACTTTCGCATTGTATATCTTCTTAACCAGTCGCTCGTCCGGCATTCTTTCCACATGTCTGAACCATCGGAGCATTCCCTTTCGCATCTTTACACCAATACTCTCTTTCATACCTACTCGCTCTCTTATTTCGTCGTTACGAATGCGGTCAGTCGGCCTCACTCCACAGATTCTCCGCAGAGATCGCATTTCGACCGCATTGATTTTACTCTTATGCTCCTTTTTGCATACCCAACTCTCGCTTCCATACAATACAATACAATAACGTTGGGACAAGCACTGCGTTGTGTATTGCACACGTGCCTTCTGGCTGAGGTGATGACTGCCGAGAAATTGTCCCAATGCTCCGTTCACTCTATTTCCCGCATTCATTCTTCTCTGTACATCAGTGGTGTACTTTCCATCCCGACTGAATCCACATCCAAGATATACAAATTCGTCCACTTGTTCTAGCACACCATTTCCTATTGCTACTCTAACATCTGTTCTGGCTTCTTCTCTTTCAAAAACCATTATTTTGGTGTTGCTCACATTCACACGTAGGCCACTTTTCTTACAATCTTCTGCCATTACGTCAACTTGGGTTTGTATTATTTGTTTGCCGCGGACTGCGCTAATAAAACCGCATCGTCTGTATATAGCAGAGACCTAACCACTGAGTCACCCATCTGAACTCCCACATTCGTTTCATTCAACCTTTGTAGACATTTATCCAGATATATGATAAACAGTCTGGCTGATAGAACACAACCCTGTTTAACGCCGATATTGACATCAAACCAGGGTGACATTCCATCATCCAGCCGCACACAAGCTCTGCAGTCCATGTAGTTGGACTGCACCGCTTGTAGCAGTCTACCGTTAATACCATATTCCGGCAAAATGTCCCAAAGTTCCTTTCGTACAAACGTGTCAAATGCTTTCTCCAAATCCACAAAACTGCAGAAAACCCTCTGGCCTACAGCCAAATGCTTCTCCACAATGTTGCGCAGAGAAAACACTTGATCCATGCATCCCCTTCCACACCTGAAACCTCCTTGTGCCTCACACAAAAATTCATCAGATACCATCATCATTCTCCTTTCAATAATCTTACCATACACTTTTCCTGCTAAACTGGTCAAGCTTATGGCTCTGTAGTTTGCACAGTCATAACGTGAACCCTTGGTTTTTAAACAAGGGTATTCTCCAGTCATTGGGAACCATTTCTCAGCTCCAACATAAATTGAGAAGCATCAGGAAGAATTCCCAGACACATGAGCCTCCAAGCTTGATCATCTCATCAGACACCATATCAATACCCGCTGCCTTACCATTTTTCAAACTTCGAATCGCCCATTCAACTTCATCCATACTAATGTCATCAGAGGATGCCGGTACCGAATGCTGATCTGTTAGACCACATGTGGCACTGGCATCACCCTGAACATCCGCATACATATCTCCAAAATATTCACTCCATCGGCTTAACACATCTTGTGCTTGCGTAAGAATGTCTCCACCTTTAGACCTTATTTTATTCATTCTGAAAGCTGACCAACCATTCCGAGATTTCTTCACCTCCCTCCAGAAAAGTTTGGTGTTGCTCTCGAAGTTTTTGGTCAGCCTTTCTTCTGCAATCATATTTGCTCTATCACGCTTCTCTTTCACTAAGGCTTTGGTGTCATTATTACGTTGCCGGTATATTTCTTTCTTCTGTTCTTTCATACTTGCACTCAGGTTCAAAGAAGATACATAGTCCAACCACGCTTTCTTCTTTTGGTCTACGGAAGCTGCTACTTCCGTATCCCACCATGCATCACCTTTCACTTTCCTATGCTTCTTTGAGCATCCACATACTTCTTTCGCTGTATCTACCATACTTTCTTTCAATACTCTCCAGCATTCTTCCATGTCAGACTCCGGCTGACTTGCCATTTTCAGCCATTCACGGACACCCTCTGCATACTTTGCTCTTACACTCTCTTCTTGCAACTTTTCAATCTTTATTCTTTCAAGCCCTCCGAAGTGGACACGCTCTCGCCAGTGTCTCTTGTACTTTCTGAACAGACCACTAAATCTCGCAATAACGAGATAGTGGTCCGTGTCGACAGTGGGATCCCTGTAGGCCCTTGTATCCAGAATTTTACTTCGGAGGCGACTGTGGATTGCAGGCTGGCAGGGATCGCGACGAGCACGCTCCGGACTATGATCACCCTATAACCATAAAAATATTCTTTCTTTCTTTATTTCTTTCTTCTTTCTTTCTTTCACCTGGCCGCTCTTCGTCATTGTCCGAATGCCGTCTCACCAAAGTAGAGAGTGACGGAACAGAGAGTGCACTTGTGTTTGCATATAAACTAGCACAGTATACTCTCTCTCCTGTATGTGATAATCACAAATGATCATTGCTTCATCATAATTAAAAACAGCATGCTTGAGAGGTTTTCTTGACGGCTTATGATGTTGTCAAACCCGAGTCGGAGCCCCCCTTTATTGTAAAAGAAGACTCGTGGCGAATCATGTTATAGTTATAGATCAAAAATGACTAGATATATCCTTAAACGTTAAACATCCGAACAATCCACAAAAGAGTAAAGAAAATCTGGCAGTGATTTCAGCGATGTGATAATTATAGGTATCGTGCGCTTACTGTCGTGCGTCGGCGCATTTTAATTACACGGTAATCACTTCGTCGCGGGATACTCGCGAACCGACAATTAATAATATGTATTCAATGATGTTGGCTGAGAAAATTAAGGGAAAATCTAAATTAATAATCGCAGCACACAAACCACGGTCCCCATGATGATAGTAAATATGGTAATTGCAGTTCTTACACCAGAGGGACACTGAAGCCTGCTGTGAGAATGGACTAAAGGACGCTAAGTGATAACATCGTCCCATAAAAACAATAGTACAGAGATAACAAACAATCAAACAATAGGTTAGTTCTTACATAGGCCTTCTTCGACTAATTTCTCCAACAATTTGACCTCTTCTGGAGTCGGGCAAGACTTTTATTGTGATTTAGTAAGTCAAATTATTACATTTAAGTCTTATACAAACAACCAAGGTCCAATTATCCTTTCTTTATTATCCTTCCTATCCTCTCTATAGTATACCTCCTATTCTGTCGTTGTTATCCATCTTTTCCACCACCTATACCTTTCCTTGGAGACGGCGACGCGCGAGTGCTGCCTCTCGAGTTGCTAGCGTCTTTATGTTAGGACCGTATGCTTGTTTGTCACCCAAGTGGTATATAAATAATACAATAATGGCGCGATGTTCGATATAACTTTGTGATTTATGTTTTATGCTGAGCTCAGACCAAATACAAGGGTGTCGAGTTTGATCTCCAGTCTGAAGTCAAAACACACACACACCTTTGACTTGCCGAAATTATGAGGGTATTTCTTCACAATATATCTGTAGACTCGTGCTCAACAGTGGGACAGTTATGACACATTGCAGATTCTATCTAAATTATGTAGATATAGATATTGCTTTTAATAATTTTCAACCAACATTATTGTTTTTAATGAAGGTTAAATGACTAATTTTTCTGCCAGAAAAATGTATGTTGATGTCAATTAGGATTATTTATAGCCCATATAGTGACTTGAAATACAGACACAAGAATAGCTGTTGTGTAACCTAGTTTTCACCATGTCACTTGAGACTAGTTTGACAACTTGGATGCATAAGAAATTATAGCATATAACTTTAGTCTTCTCTGAGAAATATTGCCTAAAGATATTTGTTGCTACGCGGTGACTTTCAGCTCAATTTTATGCAATGAATTGATAAATACACACATTAAATTAGACTTTTTATTTTTTTTAACGTATGCATACTTCAATATATTTACGATAAAAGACTTTTATAGCGATTAATACGGTATAAACAGGTAACATTTAAAATGCTATTTTCTTTTTATTAATAGCTATGAATAAAGACATGGTTTTTAATGAGTACTTTACACACATTTCGGCCTAATCTTAATATTGATTCTGCATGTTCCTGATGGTCTTGAATATTTAAGGCTTTTGTAATTTTCGATTCTAACTTTATGGATGTGATAGAGTGGACGCTTTCTCTCCATGAGATAATGTAATTTAAACTAATTTATTTTTATGCGAATTTCTTTTACATTTAAAATAATAGTATAGTTACTGATTATAAAGAGTTCTATTTAAAGTAGCATAAACGGGTCTTTTTTCGTGTATAAAATAGGTGAAATTATTAACTACCTTTTACCCGACGTTTAGTAGTTAATAATTTCACCTAATTTATACGCGAAAAAAGACCCGTTTATACTACTTTAAATATGTGTACAATTCGCGAATTTTTAAAAGTTAATAAAGAAATCTTTTGTTAGAAGAAGTAATGCCACACTTCTGATTCATTAGTGTACGAGTATACCTACCTACTCTAAGACTATCTATGGAAAGGAGCGACCGCACCCCCTGCACTGCACATCTTCGCCATCATCCTGGACTATTTATAAAATCGATCAACTTTCGATCTGTTCAGTTTTAGTTGATAACCAATATTTATACGAACGGCTTCGTAACTTACCTCCATGTCATAATTAGTTGTACAGCTGGTGACCGAAAAATCCGAATTACTTGGTTTATTCAGAAATCTGTCAACCCTTTTTTTTTTTTTTTTTTTTATTTTAGGTGGGCAAAAATGTCCTACCGCACACCCCGCTGCCCGGGGAGACAACGGGGTGAATGGGGCTCTCACCCACTAAAAACCCACCGTGCGCCTCCACCCGCCCTTGCTACGGCGGATCACGGGTACCGCGTCGTTACGACCGCGATCCGCAGGCGGCAGCCCCTACGGGCACCCTCTCTTGAGCGACGCCTCGCGCACTTGGGCGTCGCACCTTCGCGGTAGGCTTCCGCGGACGGCAGGGTACTCCCCGACCCCACCATCCGCAGCCTCGGCTAGGGCGGCATCAGGCGCAAGTAAGCGCGCGCACGCCGCCCCTCGCGCCGGCGGCGAATCGGGTCCGCGAAGGAGGATTCCTCACGGGCCCTCTCCGCCACCTCCTTCCGCGAGATGACAGCCTCGCAGAAGGCGGCGACCGCGGTCCAGGCCCTGTCACTGCCAACCATCGCTCGCGCAACGGCCGGCAGCGACAGGTCCACGCCTATGACTGCAACGAGTTCCCGGCGCTGCACATCCCATGCCGGGCACGACTCGAGCGTATGCTGCGCCGAGTCCTCGTCGCAGTCGCAGTGGTGACAGCCTGGGGTCGTCTCCCTCCTTGCGATCGTGTGCAGGTATTTGCCGAAGCAACCATGCCCCGACAAAACCTGCACCAACCGGAAGGTGAGGATCCCGTGCTGCCGCCCTGCCCATTCTTCCAAGATCGGCCGGAGCGCCCCCACGGTCCAGAGACCGGCTCGGGGCGCCTCCAGCCGAGACTTCCACTTTAGGACGGTGGCGCGGCGGGCATCTTCCCGCCACGATGACATTACGCTCGGCGAGTGGCGGCTGCCCCCCGCCCGCGCCGTCGACGCCCGCCGATAGACGTCGGCGAGCACCTCCGTCTCCAGATCCCACGGGGGGTTCCGGCCAACGCGCAGGCTGCATCGGTCGAGACCGTGCGGTACTCGCGTATTGCCCTGACCGCTACGACCCTCTGTGGACGCCACAGAAGGGCCCTATTACGAGCGGCCAGGGACTCCGCCCACACGGGCGCGCCGTACAGCGCCATCGACCGTACTACCCCCGCGTAGAGTCGTCGACACGCAAGACTCGGTCCGCCCAAATTCGGCATAAGTCGCCCGAGGGCGGACGCCGTGTTGACGAGCCTTGGCGCAAGACGGCGGAAGTGCTCGTCAAAGTGCCACCGTCCATCCAATACCAGGCCCAGATATTTGATGTGGGCCTGGATTGGCAAGCCCACCCCATTGACCGTTATCGAGGCGCTGGAGGGCGGGCCCCGTCGGCGCCCATGGAACAGTAGGGCCTCCGACTTTTCAAGGGCCACCCTAAGCCCCAGCGCCTCAATCCGCCTGACCACCTCCGCGGTACCTGAGGTGGCCAGCGTTGCCGCCTCCTCGAGGGTCCAGCCCCGGGCTGTGACGAGCGTGTCGTCTGCGTAGCAAATTACGCCCAGCCCGGGGGGGAGCCGGCCACGGAGGACCCAGTCGTAGCCGATGTCCCACAGGAGCGGCCCAAGAACCGAACCCTGCGGGACGCCGCACGACATAGCCCTCCTTACAACGTCCCCTTCCTGGTCCACGAAGAGGACGCTGCGGCCGTCGAGGTAGTCTGCCACCAGCCGCCTTAGGTAGAGGGGCACTCCATGGTACCGGAGTGCCTCCTTGATGCAGCCGAATGGCAGACTATTGAAGGCGTTGGCGATGTCAAGCGACACCGCCAACAGCACATCCCTCGAGGTGACGGCCTCCGCAGCCGCGGCCTTCAGGCGCAGAATGGCGTCGACCGTAGACCGACCCGCCCGAAATCCAAACTGGGCGTCGGACAGGTCGGGGCCGACCGCTCCTAGGTGCCGGACGATGCGGGCAGCGACTACCCGCTCGAGGAGTTTGCCCACCTCATCCAGCAACACGATGGGCCTGAAGGCCGAGACTGTGTTCGGAGGCCGTCCCGGCTTCGGCAGGAGCACGAGCTTCCCCTCCTTCCAGCAGTCAGGGAACCGTCTGGACATCAGGCAAGCGCCGAACAGTCCCCCGAGGCGGGGCTCGAGATGGTCGAGGACCAGGGCCAGCACTCGGGCGGGAACCCCGTCCGGCCCGGGGGCGGCGCCTCTCCGCATACGCGCTACCGCCGCCCCCATTTCCGTCGTCGTCACGGGCGGTACCTCCACGTCGTCGGCCTCCCGGTCATCATCTGGCGGAGCCATGACCGGGGGCGTGTGCACCGCCCGTGAAGGGAAAAGTCCCTCGACCACCTCAGAGAGGAAGCCCGGCTGGAGGGTCTCCGTAAGGGGGGGGCCCTGGGCGCGGAGCTTGTTAAGCGCCGCGCGGTACGGGCGTCCCCAGGGGTCACGCTCGAGACCCTCCAGCATCTCCTGCCTTTTCGCATCTTTGGCGCGACAGATGGCCAGCTTTAACGCGGCGCGCGCACTGCTGTACGCCGCATACAGCCGGCCCTCCCGCTCTTCGTCGCGGATTCGGCGACGGCGGCTGCGGGTGTAGGACCTCCGGGCACGAATACAGACCGCACGGAGGTCCGCCAGCTCCGGGGACCACCAGTAGACCCCCTTCCGTCGAGGCGGGCGCCGCACACGGGGCATGGCCGCATCGCACATCTGCGTAAGCATGCCGCGAATGCGGCCAGCCTCGGCGTCCACGTCTTCCGTCAGGGGGGGAGGCAGCCAAGATTGAAAAATGGCCGCCTC
The DNA here is from genome assembly GCA_948253155.1 of Leucoma salicis. Classification (NCBI taxonomy): domain Eukaryota; kingdom Metazoa; phylum Arthropoda; class Insecta; order Lepidoptera; family Erebidae; genus Leucoma; species Leucoma salicis. Next base: position 28,677,477 of record OX411810.1, on the reverse strand, counting down.
CACTAGCAGGTCCCGGTCGAGCCTACCCACAGCCCATCGCGGAAAAGCGGGAGTTCTGTCCGCCGCGTGACCCCTGCTGGCGCCCTGAAGGTTCCGGGAGACCTCTATCTGAATATATCTGTGGTCAGATAGGGTCTCGACCTCCTCCAGGACCCGCCAGCTCCTTACGCGTGCGGCGACACCGGGGCTAGCGAACGAAAGGTCCACTATCGACCCGCCCCAGGGTCGCACGCACGTTTGGGCGGACCCTCGGTTGAGTAACACGAGGTCCGCCGCTGCCGCCCACTCTTGGACCGCCGCACCTCGGGGGTCCGTCCTGGGGGACCCCCACGCCGTTGATTTGGCGTTGAAGTCCCCCAGCACGAGCACAGGGCTCGGTGCTATACGCCGTATCGAGGTCTCCAGGTTGTGCAGGAAGACCTCGAAAGCCGCCAGACTACGACTAGGGGAGAAGTACACGCCATACAGCGTGACCCCTCCCCATTCGGCCGCCACATATCCCGTGCCCTGGTCTTTGAGTGACAAGGGCGGGGAATGCGGCGCCGCCGAGCCGACGACCGCCACGGAGCCATCCCCGCTACCCGCCCAATTGGGGCGATCCGGGACTATGTAGGGCTCCGCGGCTACGGCAACACCGATCGACCGCTCCGCCATGGATTGCAGGAAGAGGTCCTGCGCCCTGGCGGAATGGCCGAGATTCCCCTGGAGGAGGATAGCGTCGTGATCCGTTATTGGACCACGATATCCTCCTCCATGCGCTGCGGCGGTCCAGCCGCGCCGGGTTGGGCAGCCGGGGCCGATTGGCTGCCCACCCCCCTCTTAGGGCCTGACTTGGCCGGAGGCCTGCACCCCACCCGCCCCATACAGTGGTTGGCGGGGCGATTGCCCGCCGCGCACGCGGGGCAGTGTGGGGTGGCAGAACAGGCAGCCGCCTGGTGCCCTGCCTGACCGCAGCGAAAACAGAGCCCGCTGCAGTCGAAGCAGTTAGTGCACAGCGGCCGGGTGTGACCGACCGCCATACACTTATAGCACCTGGCAGGCCGGGGCTCCAGCGCGATTACCCGCGCGGCGCTCCAGCCCACCAGAAGTCTACCGGCGGCGACCAAATCCTTGGCCGCCGCGACAGGGCACGAGACCCAGACGGCACCCACACCACCTGGACCTGGGCGAATGGTGCCCACCCGGACGGCGCTGCTGGGAGACCCGGTTTTCGAGACAATCGCCTCCCGGATCTCTTCCGCCGTCACGGAATCGTCCAGCCCGGAAATGCGCAGTTCGGCGCACTTCACGGGTCTGGCGACTCGAACACCACTCTCCTCTGGGAACAGGCCCAGCAGCCTCGCAGCCATTGCGTCGGCCGTCTTGGCGCCCTCTGGCCCCAGGTAATCTGTCAACCCTTAAGTGACGCCAGTGTCAGTTGACAGCCACGTGCCTTCCGAGGCACGGAATTACTATTAGGGAATAATTGTTTAATTTTAACGTAGCTACAAAATAATATGGAATAAAAACTTAATCTCGAAGGATTTAACGGTGCAACTTTGAAATATGGCTCTGTTATCTCATCGATAAAACCTCAGAAATGAGCGCCTTGTCGATCGGTAAACGTACTAAATAACTAAATACAAGCAATTAGTACACGATGTGATGGATCTGAACATTTATGGTCGTGTTTATGGCCACTCGGAATGATTCGTGAAGCTTCTTGTCATGCCGTGTGTGTGCTATATAGTTAATAATTAAAGATTTGATCTAAAATTTTATGAATGAATCAATTTTCCAAAATACTAAGAGCATTTTTGTTACAATTCATTACTGTCTCAGTGTTGAACAAGGGTTTGTCCCATGAATGAGAAGAATTTGGGCACAATCTACCCCTCTGGCCCAATGCGCATTGGCATAGGCCATAATCAAGTGAAGAAATCTTTCAGACATGCTGATTTATATACGATATTTTTCTTCACAAACGCATACAAAAAAAATGTAAGCATCAACTTTCAAAGTCATCACTGTTAATACACACAAAGCTTTCATCAATAAAATAAAGAAATACTCCGAACTGTCACTGATCTTATCTTAATTGTTATGTTAGGTCTTCTGGTGGGTACCACCGAAGTAATGTACCTAATGGTTCCGGTGGCCCGCCAATAAAGGCGGAGCGACGGCACACGGCGGGTTTCTTTAGTGGGTGAGGGCCCCGCACTACCCTGTTCGTTGCCCCGAACGTTGCACCCCGTGGTGTGTGGTTAGGAACATTTTTTCCCGCCTTAGCTATGAATGGTAGTTATCACTTACCACCAGATGTGGTGTAGCTCATCTGTCGATAAATAAAAATATAAGTACCGGTTATCCTAACTATTATAAAACTTTAACTGAGCTATGTCTGTACATTTGAGGAAAAAATCACTATTTTAGGTACACGCCTAATTCAGATTTGATGTATGTTCAGTTCAGATACTCATCTGAACACGCTACAATATTTTCTTAGAAATTGTGTCTGTTTGTTTGTTGGCACATGATGCAAAACTTACTAAACTGATTTTGATGATTTTGACTTCTTTTGTTTTATAACTCTTGGTTAGACTTAAAAACCGGAGTACGTACTTAGTAGTTGTCCAAAACCCACTAAAATGTTAGTTCATATTTGATCCGGCGAGTAGATACGAGGTTTTAATTAGATATAACTGTTAAACGCATTACAACAATTTTAATAAGGCTCGATGTTTGCAGCGTGTGCATGGGTCAGAACGAAAGCGTCGTTTTTAACTTACTTTGAAAAGATATAATTGTCAGGAATGCCTAGAGAATTACAGCTAACTGGAAATCATTGGCATCTGGGATTGTTTTTTGCTAAGCCGCAGAATAAAACTACAAATAGGAAATTGATTTTAATTTATATCACGTACGTCCGAGATTCCGTATTGAAGAATAAAGAAGTTTTACTGGTAAGTACACTAAAATAACTCTTCGCTAAATTTAAGTTTTTTTTTTATTACTTACAGTGGCGGTTTTGGTCTCAGCAACATCGGGAACACAGCCAAGCCCACCATGAAGATCAACCGCTACGCTTTAGAGGAGTGGGAGTCAGAAAGAATTTTCTTCTGCAATCAGATCAAGATGTTTCACGGCTGTTACAAAGAAGATGGTGGTAAATACCCATTCGGGTCTAACAACAAGTGACAGATTTCACTAGTTCCAAAGCCTGCATTTTTAAATGAACTAGATTAAAAAAATACCACTTTTCTGAAAAAGTAGCATAAATATTATCTATATATATATACGAGTATATATGCAAAATTTCACGATGTTCGGCTTATTAGTCATCGAGTGAAAGCATAACAAACAAACTAACGCATTATAGGTAATTAGTAAGTGTGAAATAAAACTACTCTTAAATATCTATTGCGTTTAATTAACTTTCAAATGGCAGCTCCACAAGTATTGAAAACGGCGGGATGGTAGAAAATTAAGTTAACACAAGAGATTCCATGAAATTAATTAGCGAAATTTTAGAAATAGGTATTACTTATTTATAGGTTATGTCTCAGATTCGCGCTATAGGATTGCGATGAAATGTACCATCTATCACCATTTTTTAAGTACGAGCATAATCAAGAGCTATCAAATAAGAAAAAGTTTCATCAACAACAAAAACTCTTTTGTGTTGTTTTGAAATAAAAAGGAATCTATCGCGTTTACTTGATTTTACTACTATCCCAACGTTTCGAATACTTTACAGAATTCATGATCACGGGTGGACTTAGATGATAGACGTCCAAGGCTGATATGTTATTTCAACGGTTTCATCTACCCATAGTATATGATTTTACAAAAATTTTTGGTTTATTTATTTTAACCCACCTAATATTCGTTTAGAAACACAGTGAAAATATTTACTTCAAATGTTTATGCTTACAATGTATGAGACTTTAAGTTAGTATATTAAAATGAGTATAATACTCCTCTTTAAATTGTAAATTTTTTGTTTTTATTTAGTCCTCAAAAATTCTACCATAAACTACCAATTACTACCAGTAAGAAGACAATCTTGGTTATTAGTTTATATTATTAAATATATTGAGTTTGCCAAAAGCTAAGACTAAGAAGCTACCACCGGATCGGAACGCGGCCTGACTGAGAAAGATCCGGCCAGAAAACTCAGTAGGCAATAACTGTTATGGATTATTAAATTTTGTACGGAATTACTGAGAGCTAAACAAGTTTAAATTTTTAAATTTTTTACAAAAGGCAAAGACTACTCTGGGTTTTATCTACACAATAAGCGCTAACTGAGTCTTGCAATCTTGTGGTGTGCCTTCTTGTATTCTGTTTGGTGAGGCCTATCACTGGGTTCCAGCTTGATGGTAAGACCCAGCCGTCTTCTCTATTGAAATTGGGATGTTACTTAATTTCAATAGCCTCACGTATCATTCTAGGGCGATATCGATGTTCTTTTGCGAGAATTTGAGGTTTGTCAAACCTAATGTAATGGCGCGTGTGGTCCTGTGTGTGCTCACAAATTGCAGACTTTGTATAGCGACTGTGCTTCACTTCAGCTATGTGTTCTTTGATCCGAGTTGTTATGGATCTCTTTGTTTGCCCAATGCAGGAGAGACCACAATCACAATCTTTTGTGTTGTGTTTGTGCCTAAATAGCCTTATATAGTATTTTTTCTCAAATATCTTAAATATACAGACATAGCGTTGTTACAGCTTTATAATAGTATATAGAAAACAGATAGAGAAGTGATTTTAAGTTAAAAATACTGATTCAATATAGAATATTTTAGAAAGGTTTCGCTTTTTTTGCTTATTTATACTGTAGCTAGTATTTTCAACCGCTAGCATAATGCCGAAAAACATTTTTTATTCAATTATTTCTAATCTTACACATTTTTCATTTCTCACTGGATACAACTTTGAAGTCTACAAAAACGATGTCGCAGTTATTTTTTTTTATAGGACTACGTGATAACAACTCGCGTGTCTCCATCTCCAAGGAAAGGGATAGAAGGTGGATAGGAAGGATAATAAGGAGAGGATAGGGTGGGGATTCAGGCCTGCCCCCTTAGAATAAAAAACGAAACGTTAGACCAACTTTCGGTTTGCTTCATTGTGATAGGTCGCCTGAATCACGTGTCGAATTCTCGCCTATTCAGGAATCACGCGTCGGACTGTTGATCAATCACAATTACTCGAAACGAAAGTTCGTCTAACGTTTCGTTTTTCATTCTAAGGGGGCTGCAGCAGTCTCACTCACCATACTAAACACAACGGTAGGCATAACTACCGTTGTTACACCCTGATCTTTTGCGAGAGGGTGGTACTTCCCCTATCGAGCCGGCCCATTCGTGCTGGTATAAGCAAGGCCCTACTAATAGAGAAGCTAGTATATCATCAAGCTTTTTATAATAATATATTCGTATGTATTTCAATTGACGCTATATTACCTAATTAGCTGCCTATATTAGTGGTGCAATAGTAACCAAAGACCCCGAGCAGCAATAACCAATTCTCTAAAAGTCGTAACATGTAACTTGGAACTGTCTATTACTTTACATTATTATATGTTAAATACAAATTCTATAGTCAAATACCATACAGGTTATGTTAAAACTTCAGTAGTCAAATATCAATTGAATTATACGAAAAATTTTCATCACAAGTTTTAGATTTCGTCAACAATAAAATTGATAAAATATCGTTTATTTTTGTTCAAAATTGAAATATAATATTGATTGGATGATTTTTGTTTCAACGCTTTTAACATAAAAATAAAATTCGTATTGTAATGTTATGGTACCGCGTCCAGGTCACGTGTGTAGATAATTTATCGGCGTGACTAAAATATCATTAGGTAGTAATGTATACGGTTTTAACCAACGATTTATTTAAACCCACCGCTAATGTTTATAATACGTGTATTAGTAATATATTTATGTCGAATTACTTTGCTATTTTAAGCAAAAAATACATAATTTTAAATAAATTGTCTAAAAATAATTTAAATAGAAAGATATTGGACCAAGTAAGATTCAAACCAGCGTCTTCTGAATACTGCTCATGGCTGTCATTAACTCGCTTTACATTAGCTTCTCCTATATCTATCTATCTATTTAACGGAATCTTTGAACATGAATTAAAACTACACAGCTTTTGACTTATCAAGGAGGCTTTTTATTATATCTTAAAAATAAATCGAGTCAAGCACTCCACACTATTTTACAATCATTATTATTGTTTAGTATAATATTATTGTCTGGTTTTGTAGATAAATATTATTATTTATATTTTAAATGGTTAGGCATGTCAGGTGCTTAAAAATGTATGGTAGAAATGTAAGCAACATTTTATTTGTTTAAAAAAGTATGGTATAAATGTTAGTAACGTTTTATTTGTTTAAAACGCTGAAGGCTGGCAATGTAATTTAGTTATAAAGTAGAGGTCATAGGCCACTGCCGAAGCCTATGAAAATGGTAAAAAGAGTGAGATCTTTTATTGAAAATTAGGGTGCTTTTTCAATATTTAATCAAAATAATAGGAAAAAAAATATATTTTGGATAAAAAAATGTGTTTGGGATATAAAAAGGTGTTTTTACCAAATTTCGAGAATTTTTATTTTGTGACAGTTAAAATTAGAAAACCAAAATGTCGGTTTTTGGATTTTTCGCATGAATTTTGAAGTTATGTGAAAAAAGTGTAAAAACAAAAGTTGTAGATCTTTTTATTACCTGTAATTTTACTATTTAACTTTTTTCCATAGGACTCTTAGTTTTGCCGGAAATCGTGATAAACTGTTTTCCACCCTTAAAATCTCACCCCCACCCCCTTCCCAACCTCAAATCGCCCGTAAGTTATTTCTCGTTTTATTTTTGTTATATTTACATATTTTTTTTGGTTTTGAAAATTACCCTGGCCTATCATGGCGTCTCATGTAATCATATAGCAGCTTAAGTTATAAGTGTCTGTTATCTGCATTCACAAATGATGTGAGGAAATACTAATGCATAGACTATTCTCAAAACAGTATCAATCATATGACAATTATTCTCCAATAAATCAAAAACCAATTGAAGTTGTCACCCATTCGAACGCCTAATAGGTCGTCTGATCTTTGTGCCATTGTTCCAAACTATCAGAGTGATCATGTGCAATTATATCGCTCATGTGGTGACAACCTATCGTATGGGACGTTCGTGGTATTTTCATTTAATGGTATAGTTGTGTTTATATATTATTAGGCCAAATGTCATCTGTCAGTCTTGCATTTAGTGAGAAGGTGTTATAAAAGATTATTATCCATTCGTCAGACCCACGAGTCAAAACTATGACTGCTCTGATGTATTTAATTCATTCCATCCATCCATCCATCCATCCATCAGCCTTTCGACGTCCACTGCTGGACATAGGCTTCCCCAAGAGAACTATGTCCTCATTATGGGGGATAATGCCTTAATCGCCACGCTTGGCAGGCGGTTTGGCGATCGCAGTGGATGTTATTAATACTCGAGGGAGTGCTGCTGCCCACTCCCCTGGTATTCCCTCAGTCGGCTCTTACGGCTCCCGTGGGTAGAGAGGTACCAACAATTTAATCAAATTTTAATTCATTACTACCTTCTATCTACAACTTCGTCTGTGTGGTACATCTTGCAAAAGATAGTTAAAAAAGTGTCAGTCGTTGAACTATCAAAACGTTATAGTAGAAAGCGTTGCAGTTTGTATATTTACGACTTTGACATTTTGAATAGAACAGATTTTATTTTATGAACGAAATTTTAAATTGTTTCATAATTTGAATGAATAAAAAAGAAATAAATATTCACTGACATTTCACACAACGTCTTCTGGTCACAAACTAAGCTTAGCGCTTGTGCTATGGGTACCAGATTATGGATATAATACATATATTATACTTATACATATAATAGATAGAAAACACCCAAACGCAGTACAAATATCTGTGTTGATCACACAAATAATTGTCCTGAGTGGGAATCGAACCCACGACCTCGTGCACGGAAGTTGGTTACACTACCGACTACGCCACGAGGCCCGTCTGATTGCATAGCTGATTGCACCTATGGCGTAGTGGTTTAGAAGCTGATTCCTCACTCTGTACATAGTGTTACAAGTTTAATTCCCATACAGGACCGCTATTTCACATGATCTCTAAATAGTTGTTTTGAGTTAAGATTTCTCTATGAAACAAGACAACGGTTACGGAAACTATCGCGGTTACTTGATTTTTTCTAATTATCTCGACGTTTCGAATACTTTACAGCATTTGTGGTCACGCGTGGATATTCGAAACGTCGGGATAGTAGATAGAAAATTAAGTAAACGTGGTAGTTTTATATCACAACGTGTAATATTCGCGTATTTGCGGCCGTGTGGGGCCGGCTTTAGAATTGTCCCACCCCTCTCTACCCATGGGAGTCGTAAGAGCCGACTGAGGGCATATCGGGGGAGTGGGCAGCAGCACTCCCTCGAGTATTAACAACATCCACTGCGATCGCCAACCCGCCTGCCAAGCGTGGCGATTACGGCACTATCCCCCTATGAGCGCACAGGACCGCTCGTTGTGGAGTTCTCTTGGGGAGGCCTATTTCCAGCAGTGGACGTCGAAAGGCTGATTGATGATGATGATAATATTCGCGTAAATATCAGAAAATGTTACGGTATTTACATATTTTGTGTCTAGTAATTATATGTAAGGTCTAACTAACTAACTAACTTATCATCACGCCATTTCCCTTGCAGGGTAGGCAGAGAGAACAGAGTGCCAAGAGGCTCTATTCTTGCATACATCTCTCGCTTCCTCAACATTCATAACTCTCTTCATACACGCTCGCCGGTTTCGGAGACTCCTGACTCCACCTTCCTTCAATACATGACCAATTTGGTGTAGGTAGGTAAGTCTCGGTCTCCTCCTGTACCTACATCCTTCCACTTTCGCATTGTATATCTTCTTAGCCAGTCGCTCGTCCGGCATTCTTTCCACATGTCTGAACCATCGGAGCATTCCCTTTCGCATCTTTACACCAATACTCTCTTTCATACCTACTCGCTCCCTTACGTAGATTGTTGCGAATGCGGTCAGTCAGCCTCACTCCACAGATTCTCCGCAGAGATCGCATTTCGGCCGCATTGATTTTGCTCTCATGCTCCTTTTTATATACCCAACTCTCGCTTCCATATAATAACGTTGGGACAAGCACTGCGTTGTGTATTGCGACATGTGCCTTCTGGCTGAGGTAGTGACTGCCGAGAAGTTGTCCCAATGCTCCGTTCACTCTATTTCCCGCATTCACTCTTCTCTCTACATCAGTGGTGTACCTTCCATACCGACTGAATCCACATCCAAGATATACAAATTCATACACTTGTTTTAGCACACCATTTCCTATTGCTACTCTAACATCTGTTCAAAAAGTCGCGTCCAATGAAAGGTTTATCACGTAAAGAAGAAAGATGCAAGATGGGGGGACGAAGGGATGACGAAGTGAGGAGAAAAGGCCAGATGATGCGGCGAAAAGGAATAATGACTGAGAGGATATGTGAACTAGGATAGGAAAGATGATCGAGAGGAAATAATTAGAAGAAGGTCCTCCCTTCTCATCATACTCCCTTATCTATATTTTTACCACCTTTTTCTACATAAGTTCGCCAGTGGTTATGGAGTAAGAACACATCACCACTCTGTTCTTTCCTGCGGATGGTGCGTGAGGCTACTAAGGGCAGTAAACAATTCTCACCTATTGCATTACCGGTGTTATAGTTGTATACCAGGTGAGAATGAGTGAAATCCTTATATGTGTCTCAAACAGATCAGTTTCACCGTCTCCCATATGACGGATCGTGAAACACCTCTGTACGTATTATTTGTAGCGGAGGATAGACGTATGATGACATGAGCAGAGGCTTGGAACGTGTGATCAGGTAGACAGTGACACGTCTGCTGCCAATAGTAATAAAAAAATACTGATGTAATTATCAATATTACCTACTTAGTTAGATCTGTATAAAAACACAAATATGATAAATTAGTCATAAACATAAAAATTTGGTGACAAGTACATCGGGCGTCCTACGCTCGCTCCGAAACACATCATTCCTAACCTGTTATCATTAATTTAGACTGGTTTGGGTTTATTTTTATTAGAATAGTTTCGCCTCGATACCGGTCGTGGAGGCTACAGATAACAGTACTCCTATGTTTATGTGACAAGTAAGGTTGGTAGTCGGGCGAGCCGGTGTGGTGTCCACTTCAAATATCATTGGTTCGTGTTTCATAATGAGTGGAACATGTTTTTTGTGGGACAGCGAAATCTGTCGAGCCGATACGGTATAAAACCTAGTTAAACCTTTTTAGATAAAAACAATACTTGTGTTATACAATGAAGAAATCATCATATAAATACTATTATTTTGTAAAATTCTCGTACAATTATTGTTATGTTCTTGAAGTCAGAAGAATGCTCTTCAATCAGAGTTATTCTACGTTCCTTAGATCTAATAAAAATAAACTCTAATAAATCAATTAATCGTTTGTTTCCGTGTGGTGACGGACTAGGAATACAGGTATCATCACCCCATCCTTTCCCGCGGGTGTCGTTCAAGGCGACTAAGGGAAGTAAGTAATTATCACCCATTGCATTACTGGTGACAGGGCTGGGTACCAAGTAAGAGTACTCACCTGCTATCGGTCCCGAACGGGTCGGTACCACCGTCTTCTGTGTGACCGGTCATGAAGCACGTCAGTGTGTTTTGGCTGTAGCAGAAGATAGCCGTTTATTCGTTAATTTCATATCTGATAAATGAAATGGTGCACAGCGGTTTGACGATACTCTCGATATAGTTGAGCCCATGAGCAGCGGTTACCACTTACCATCAGGTGGGCCGCAGCTCGTCTGCCATCATTAGTATTAAAAAAATAATAATAATGATCTGTTGAATTCCGTTACTATTAGTTCAGTTACTATTAGTAATCTTCCAATTTGTGCCACAAAACACTTTCTCATCCGGTATTTCCCAGCGCCTCATTCTGGTCTCCATAATACCCAGGCCCTTTATTCGACTTGATAAAGGCCCTTCAAGGATCAACATGCATTTTTGTTGAAAAATTATTGCATCAGTGATAAAAGAAGTCTGGATTTGTCCATCGGAGCCACGAACATAGCATTGCACAGACAAAATAATAGCAGATTTCAACGGCTCGGAACGATCCGGTTGATTGTGTTCGCAGTTATAGATTACCACGTCTACCGCGCACAGGAAAAACAACAACTTTTCATGCACAAGCTCGCATATTACCATACATGAGAACACGCTTATATTCTCGTGAGTACCTTCATATAATGTATTATCAATTGTATTGCTACTGTAATATGACACAGTTTGGATACATGCCGCATTGTTTCACAAACGTGATTATTTTTTTCTACTGATATTTATTATATTTTGACAGTATTAATGTATATGGTAATGTGCTCAATGACCATTATAATGCTGCAGTTTTTGCTCAGAAATTCTATTCTATATACCATTAAGCAGTAAAAAATATAGTTTTTGCTTATATATTTATGGAAAATTTTAAAAAGGCTTTTGTCCCAGTGTTGTGTGTGGTATGCTTCATCGTTGGCTGCCATCTAGCGGTGTTTTGTATATGAAGACTTTTTTCGCTTTTATTCACGTTTTTCATTCTTACTGAATGTGATTTAAGAGAAAATACTTGTTTTATACTACTAGACTGGGTAACCAGAGGCATCAACTCATGCGTTACTCCAAGGAAAGGGTTAATAGTTGACCTAAAAAGTAGAAAATAATATTATAATAAATAATATTTTTTGTAAAAAAGTGTGAGGTGCGTTTTACTATACTGAATATATCGGCGAGCGTGTATGAACAGAATTAAGAATGTCGAGGAAGCAAGAGATGTATGCAAGAATAGAGCTTCTTGGCACTCTGTTCTCTCTGCCTACCCTGCAAGGGAAATGGCGTGATGATAAGTAGTAGTAGTATTTATTACTACAGTCGCCATAATCTCCTTTGCGGAGTAGGTAGATAAAAGTAATAAGTAGATTATTATATCTTGATAACCATAATAAATCTTATAAGCAGATATCAATTACCTATTTATAACATTTGATGTCAAGCACCCTACAGTTTTTACAGGCATTATTATTCATTATGTTTTTCGACAACAACTACGCAGTACTTTTTTATATTATGTCGAGCAGTTTGCTCACACCACTGGCTCGGGTGGCTGTACTATCTACTACAAATTATATTTATCATCCATCCATCCATCAGCCTTTCAACGTCGCTGGACATAGGCCTCCCCAAGCGAACGCCACAACGAGCGGTCCCGTCATGGGGGATAATTCCGTAATCGCCTCGCTTGGCAGGCGGGTTGGCGATCGCAGTGGATGTTGTTAATACTCGAGGGAGTGCTGCTGCCCACTCCCCTGGTATTCCCTCAGTCGGCTCTTACGACTCCCGTGGGTAGAGAGGGGTGGGACAATTCTAAATCCGGCCCCACACAGCCAAAAATTATATTTATATCTAATATAAAAAAAAAATAATAAGTCAGCGTCGACTCTTTTACGTTCTCTGTCAACATTTTAGAGATTTCATTGAATGTTGTGTGTCCAAAGCGCGGATGAACGTGATATACTGATATTAGTTTTTTAGTGAACGCGCTCGTTAGCCGAATATAGCGAACTCTATCGCTATCTTTATTATATACGTAGTCAAATATATCGTGACAATTTACAGCCAATATGGATTTTGTGAGAATATCTATTAAACTAATAATATAACTTACAAGCAAATTTCTTAATTTTTATTTGTCTCTAATAATTTATTAGATTAGAATGTCGTAAATAAATATTCATCCAGTGTCTGTTATTGAGGTGATATGGAAACTTACAGACGTTTTGGTAACATTTGAGTTCTGACCTTGTGGGTATAAATTATGAGTTGACATACCAATATTTTAAATACGCAATAAAATAAATATATATTTATAAAAATTGCTCACTGCGGATAGGTCCCCAAATATCTGCAATAGCTTACCGGTAAAGCATATTTATGGAACGGAGTCTATGAGTCGCAGGTTTTTTTTTGTTACTCCAGTAAGGGACCAATTATGCCAAATTCTTAAAAAATAATAATGAATAACTTAATATTGAAATGAATTATTAAACTGTAATAAAATATTTAGCTATATAAATAGATAAAGTGATGTCTTTTTTTTTTATTAAGGCGGGAAAAAATGTTCCTTCCCGGACACCCTGTCGTTCGGGGCAACGAAAGGGTAGTGTGGGGCCCTCACCCACTTAATAAACCCGCCGTGTGCCGTCTCTCCACCTTTGTTAGCGGGCTACTGGAACCATATTACATTCCTCCATTGATATGTGAAAGACAGCCTAGCTAACTATTCGACCGACCATGAAGTACTTCGGTGTGTTTTGGTTTTAGCGCGAAATAGCCATCCATGTATCAATTTCCAACCTATTACCACGACAGATTAAACTAAGTTTTGATAAGTGGTACTTTTACTGATTTCATTAAGAATGGACGGCAACTAAACGCACTAAACAGCATCTGGACTGTTACTGTCCTGTCATAAAATATCTGCGTATTGTAACGGTGCTCCTGCTAAAGGGTCTTGTTTGGTCAGTAAAGGTACTAGACCCCTATTTATGGTCTCAGCATCTTTCTCCGCGAACTATCCTTATATCTGGAGTAAGCAAATTGTGAATGGTGGTAAGAGCGGATTTCTTTTTAACCATGTAAACTATGTTCGTCAGTCGAATACTTCATTACATTTTGTAGATTTCTAAATTTACTGAATTTTATGATAGGATCTCAATCGCTCGCCATGGATCCCGGCAAAAAATACACGCGCGAATGAGAAAAAAAAGTAAACAGTTGAATTTATCAAACGCAAAGTTTTTAATATTTCATTTGGTTGCCTCCACATCAAATGAATAAAGTTTTAACGTAGATAATCACAAGTGTATAATAAAACAGGTTCACAGTAATTGTCGTCAGATGGTGGAATCGGCCGCTTATCTATTCACGTCCAGGCATCGTATCGATTACTTTATATTATAGTTAGCAGTTGACATTTGTAGTCGTACGCGCAAATTGCAAGGTGGACCTCGTCTCTACATGTTATGATCATGAGATGACTCGCTATTTCAAGCGAAGCGTTGTGATTTTAATACAAAAGCATGTGTCTTCAAATAAATTAAAAAAATAACATAATAGTATTTACAAATTATATAAGTAGTCTAGCATTTTAATTGCAATAGGACTTTGCCGTAATTTAATACGAACCTTAATTGAATTGTATTAAAATTAGGTTTGCCTGATCGGAAAATCATATGTGAATCCATGCGTCTCCCAAGAGACAGTAAACACGGATATATCAATAAATATTCAGGTAGAGCCTTGCTTACCCCAGCACGAATGGGCCGGCTCGATCGGGGAAGTAACACCCTCTCACATAAGATCAGCGTGAAACAACAGAAGTTAGTTACTCCTACCGTTGTGTTTTGTATGGTGAGTGAGGGAGCCGGAGGCCCAAACTCCCTCCCTATCCTCTTACTAATATCCTTCCTAGCCCCTCCTATCCCTTTTCTTGGAGATAGCGATGCGCTAGTGATGGAGATCCTAGAGTCAATAGGCTATGGTAACCGCTTACCATCAGATGGACTGTATGCTTGTTTGTCACCCACGTAGTATAAAAAAAAACGTAGTAATCACTCCTAGTACTATTTGCGATATCTAAGAGATGTTCGAATTGCACTCATAGCTTTATTAACAATTCATTATTTTATATACATATTTATTTATTTAAGATTATGTAAACAGAAAAGAAAAGTTTTTTTTTTAAATATTGCATGTAATGGCAGACGTGCGACGGCCCGTATACACGAATAGAGCCTTTTGGCACTCTGTCGCTGCCTACCCCGCAAGGGAAATGGTGTGTGTGTAAGTAAAAGTCGCAGGTGTGTGTCTTACGAGGTCTCGACCTCAGACTGGGAATCGAACTCATCCTTGCTTTTACCGCTAGGATGTCACCGCTCATAGTTATCAATTTATATTTATAGCCCCTGACGCAAAAACAGCGGTGGTAGTTATCAGTCTACCTGTGAGTTGTTTGTGGAATTGTAGCTTTTAAACGGCTGAATGGATTTTAATATTTTTTTTTTGTTTTAAAGGTTTCATTGAAAGTGTTCTTAGCTATGATTTAGGAACATTTGTTTAGACGTTTGAAGACTATCAGCTCTTTTCTAAGTGATGAATAGAGAGTCCGAACTATCCCACGTCATCCGGATTACTGTTCCAGACGCACTTCCAATTGAGCCATCATAGCAGTTGTTTGGAACCATCAGTTTCTATGTCACATTCCTTCTTACCGTAATAGATTACCTCCACGCTATCTGTCGAATTTATTTGCATGCATTGTCTCAAAACAATAAGCTTATTTATTGCAATTATGATAACAAATTACGACATTACCCTATAAAATACTATTTATAAGTATACATATATTTAAGCATTATACGCGGCCAATTTACTGAAGCGATCTTACTTATTGGTATCACTAAACGGAGTGTTTATAGTGTCTTTGGGTATCAATAATAAAAAAACATTTCGGCTTATAATATATTATGTAATACGGCTTTAAAATGAGTAACGTGAGTATACAAGCCTGTAGCATTATTTGCCGACTCATTGTGAGATGCGTTCATAACATATATACTTTACGCTCATTGGCTCTGATTCAGTTATCGGCCAATGGTTTTGGTATCTCAATAGCGTGGTCACCATTACTATAAACAAGTTGACGTACTGCCAAGAGCCATCGACCTCCATATTAAGAACTACCATGTTACAAGGATGTGATAGAATTGTACGTTTATTAAGTCTTTTTGGCCTTCAATCTCTATTGTTTCGTTCTTCTGAAAGTGAATCCACTCCCCTAAATATTGCAGTCTCCTTCCAGCTTGTTATTCTTTATTTAAACTATTAGGGTGATAAGCAAACATAAGACCACAAAAGCACTCACGCATCACCAACTCCAGAAAAAGAGAAGGAAATTGGAAAGGGAGACAAAAGAGGGGATGGAAAGGGTTTAATGTCTCCGGCACTCTCACTAAATAAATGATAAAATTAAATTTTGATCTGTATTTTAGCACTTGACACGCTCAGCTAATTTAAAGAACCAATTATTTGTTTTTTAACTGCCTCTGTGGTGCAGTGGTAGTATGAGCGACGGCTGATCATGAGGGGTTCGATCCCCGGGTCGGGCAGTGTTATTGGGCTTTTTCGTAAAAAGGAAAAATTCTCAGTAGCAGCCGGGAGTTTGGAAATATGCCCAGTAAACGGCAATAGGCTCGCCCCCTATTACGTGGGACTTAAACATAGCTGGCAAGCCATGGGTGTATAATACACCGCCTACCCCTTCGAGGAATACAGGCGTGATGCTATTATTTGTGAAAGTGGAAAAAGAGAGTTTTAGTGCGAGCAGAGTTTGAATCTGCGTCCTATTCAATCTGGGGAAGTGCTCTGGACCGCTAAGGTATCGCAGTCACCTAATGGTGTCGCCCTATCTACTTCACATTTTTGTCTTTACAATAATAATAGGATATTCTTAGAGAAAGTAGTATTTATATGATCACCCCGTCCATTTTGGAATCATCTATATGAGGTGCAATGTCTATGGAGGTCAATCTTCATTTTTTTTAAGAAATCAGTGTTTTATACATACTGGTAAGTGTATTTGTAGATTTTAATATCGAGGCACCATTGCATATAACCAAACCTAATTACGTTAATAATGTTTTTGTCTCTTAGGGAGATGAGTCGCATGATATCCGGCATCAAAAACCAACGTTTGAGCCGCTGTTACTATGCTGTCTCATCAGTATGTACAGGGGTACAGTGCCGAGGAACAACGACACATGTGTAAGTAGCTGTCGCGTCCTGCGGCCGTGGTGAGGACGTCGACCTTGCGGGAAACCGTGTCAGAGAAAAGCTTTCCTTCTGTTTGTAACGAGTACGCCGGGTAACGTGCTCTACTAGGATCTATATAGCCTTTATACCGGCTACTAAACTAATATGTGCAGAACGTGGTAGGAGTGAAACCTTTAGGAAACTAAACCACGAGAGATTGAGACGAATAACGTAGCTACAAGAAATATTCTATCTCATTCTCTCACAGATCAAATCCTATAGAAGTATACATGATTGTGTTCCTTTTTAGTGTCGGTTTTTCGTTTCATAGATCTTCAAATCACAGTTGTGCTGAAGAAGTTAAAATAAACAACGTATTGTTATTATTATACGTTTGTAGACAACGTGTTTCACAGTCGACAGTGACCAGGAGAATTAAATGACTAGTCCAAAAAAAATTGCTCGCACACTGTGTACCACTCTACGAGGGTGTTAAATACTCCACCTGATGGTAAGCAGTTATTGTCGCTCATGGGCTCGACTATACCGATAGTATTGTCAAGGCGCTACAAGCCATTGAAATGTACTTCATGGACGGTCACACGGAAGACAGTAGTATCAACCCACTCGGGCCCGATAGCAACTCGTCTGCTCACCGTTTCATTTCGTGGAAGGGAAACTAATGAATGGATGGCAAAAATGGAATTATTTATTTTGTGCAGTGGTAAATCTTTTTTGTAGTTTTATTACATATACTCTGGTATAACAATAAAATAATTAAAACCTTTGATCGATCTTAAGTGTTGTAATAGCTTTTAGTAAAAAATCTGATCTGATTAATTCCATAATTAAGGGTTAGTACTATCGTTTACAGACCTTTGATTCATTCGCTTTACTTATAGGTAAGTATTTTTTCGCAATACGAATATTTATACTGAATTCCGGTTTACTTTACGTCTAATGAATTACTTACACACTACGACGTACAGGATTATATTAATTCAACAGCAATATTAATGTCTTCCTAAATTTAACATAACCTGTTCATTTGTAAAAGGAATCATATTATATTACTAACTGTACCCAAAGTTTCTAATTGTACATTTTTTTAATATAAAATTTTACTATCTATCTACCCGTATTTATACACTAATTGTTCTATTTTTGGGAGTTATAGTGTAATTTAAGATAATTTATATCCTTTCCAAATATAGTTTATAAAATACAAAAGTAATTGTTCATATTTGTCTGGTATTTCTGGAGATTAGGGCGTTCAACTAACCATTAAACGCAAACAAACACAGAAACAAATAAACTCTCTAAATATTTATAACTTATGGTTTTAAGTCTGTCGGTATGTAAAGTTAAATGTATTACGGAAGTGATACCGTTTAAGGATACGCCGTGTAATTATTTTATTGTGCTTGAAAGAAAGAGAAGTTTTGTGATTAAGATCGTATACTGGCGTTAATTACTTGATCTTTAGCTGCGTATGCGTTAAGTAATATCGTATTTTGAAATTTTTATTTATATTTTAATACTTGAGGTGCTTGGTCATTTATCGGAATACAAAATGAAGTGAAAACGATAGTCACAAGCAGGATTTAAACCGCTCGCGACTATCATTTCGGTTTCACATTTTCGCACTTTTTGTTACGTGGTAGTGTGGGTATTATATAGCACTTAAAATCGTCAAGAATACATTAATAATTAGCACGAACGCCTGAGGCGAATGCATTCGCAATAACAAAGTGGCGATTGCAATCGCCACAAGTGGCTGGATTCCGTAGTAAAGCCTTTCATTAGAAGAACCCGGCCAGAAACTCATGGGTCACTTTTTTAAGTTGCCAATTTATTACAGTTTAATATAATTAAAATGGCATGAAATAAATGCTGAAACCAAGATGACTTACTATATATACATAAAATAATTTTGAAAATGAATGAATGAGGAGAATTGCAGCTATTATTAGCTCTATTCGTCGATAAAGCTGCGGATACACCATCCGCAGCTTTATAGAAGAAGTCATCGAGTTTCAACACCCAAGTGGTTACTCTTAGTTGTATTCAGAATAATTATATGTTGGAGTTTATTGTGGTCACTTCGAGTTCCATTGTCCGCTTTTTGGTTTCATTTCTATCGTTAGGATTAAATTATTTTGTTCTAAAGATTTTTATCTGTCCAATAAACTTATGAATATTTATTAACTTATACAAATATACTTATCTTGAATAAGTCAATTAAATCCCTGTACGTTTGAGATCGTAATTCTGAATTCGAGTGTAAGAATAATCCGTCTTATCAGGTCTAGGTGAGAGTTTCCGCTAAAAGAAAGTGAACGAATTTCATTAAAACATTTCTAATTAGAAAATTACGGTAAATGTCTTATATTTGTGGGTTTATCAGTAGGTACCTACACTTCACCTGTCTAGCAATGCTGTGATATAAAAAAACAAGTTTCAACTTGTCTGCCTCCAATAATTTCTCTTGATTGTTTCGTATATTCGTATCATGCGGTTCTAGCCTCTCAAGAAACAAGTTCCATGTATTACATAAGCAGTTAATTTTGAGAGGCTGAGTATTAGGCAAATATTTTGCACGTGTTCAGCTGCAGCTTCGAAATTGAGTGATTAAGAGATATAATACAGCAATTTATGTAAATATTGTTATTATAAATACATTTTCAAGGAAGTGGTTTGGCCTTGTGCTAATGTGTAGAATAAATATATAAAAAATGGTCTGGTGTCTTCCTTATTGCTTATTGTGAATTAAACTCTTGTTGTACGAGAAGTGGATTTGAAACTCGAATCGTCTATGCTAGAATCGTCTATGTCTAGCATAATGATGTCAAGTTTTAAATTAGGCTTAATGCCTAATCTGACTACGTCGTTCATCTGCGGTTCGTAAGATGGCGGATTTACTGAGTTACTATGTGCCCAGCCTATGATCCATTAAATTGATGATGATTTAGTGTGTAATATTATGTGTAATTAGAAGCAAATGACGTAATCACGTAAAATTATCGTCCGTAAA
Organism: Leucoma salicis; assembly: GCA_948253155.1. NCBI lineage: Eukaryota > Metazoa > Arthropoda > Insecta > Lepidoptera > Erebidae > Leucoma > Leucoma salicis. Next base: position 28,657,475 of record OX411810.1, on the reverse strand, counting down.
CCGACTTTACAGACAACCATATATAGTTCTTATCCCGGAAAAGGGGATGGTTCCTGTGGGATGTTAATTTTTGTATAGACATCATTAGTGTGCTGTAGAATAACGTATTATTAAGTCCACGCGGACGAAGTTACGGTCAAGATTTAGTGAAATATATATTTTTGGAAGTTTATGTTTATTTCCGTACATATTGACTACTTGTGTAAAGTTATGTGCTTTACAAGTCGATCAAACATTAATAGACAACGTGGAAGATAGCGACGTTTGGAGTACCTATTCTAACAAAAAATCCGAGGTATTCATTCAAAATAGCGTTGTTAATTATTAACTTTCTTACAAATTATCACAGCTCAGTTTTCTGTTCTCTCTGCCTACCCCGCAAGGGAAATGGCGTGATGATAAATAGTAGTAGTTTTAAAATGATTGGTGGTAGGGCTGGGTGCCAAGTGGTAGTACTCATTTGGTATAGGGCCCGAGCGGGTTGGTACCACCATCTTCCGTGTGACCGGCCATGAAACACATCGTTGCGTTTTGGCTGTAGCAGGAGATAGCCGTTTTTATTTCATTTCATATCTGTGAAATGAATTGGTGAGCGGCGGCTAAAAAAACAAATGGGAGACCATGTTTCAGAATGGTTTTTGTTAAGGTTCCATCCATCCATTGCACTGCTGGACATAGGCCGTCCCTTGTTGTGGCTCCAGCAACCAACGCCTACATCCTCGCCTCTCGAGAACTAAATAAAGTTAAAAAGTATTGCTAATTCTTAAACCTAAAAGAGGACTACTCCTTATAACAAGTTTATTACCACCTATATAGATATGGGGGTATCCATTGTCCTATATTTTTGGGAGTTGGAAGTAAATCATTGTGCAACGTATTTGGTCATCCGATATGACGGCTAAGTGCCGGGATGCATCACGTAGGGCTGAACATCGGCTATCGGCCAGACGTCCGGTGCCGTATCGGGCACAGCCAAATAGAGCTACTTGCCGATAGAGCGCGTCGCGAACAGAATACTAATCAGTACCAACGCTTCAATCGATACAGAAAGAAATCCTTACAACTTAACTATGTTTTGAACATGTGCAAAGTTATTTTAAGGCTTGTATAAAATTCCAGTAACAAATCTATGTATCAGTTTTTCATTGTCAGCTGAACATAAGTCATTTTAAGCGAATGTTTTAAACGAGTTACTTTAAAAGAGCTTCATATGACATTTGTCCGTGTGGTTGACGGACTAAGAATACAAGTGTCATCACCATTCTTTTCCATGGGTGTCGTATGAGGCGACTAAGGGAAGTAAGCAATTATCATCCATTGCATGACTGGTGGTAGGGCTGGGTGCCAAGTGGGAGTAGGTACTCACTTGATATCGGGCCCGAGCACGTTGGTTGACCGGCCATGAAGCACATCGTTGCGTTTTGGCTGTAGCAGGATATAGCCGTTTACTCTTTCATTTCATATCTGCGAAATGAAATTGTGAGCAGCGGCTTGACAATACTCTCGGTATAGTTGAGTCTATGAGCGACGGTTACCATTTAGATACCATCAGATGGGCCGTGGCTCGTCTATCACTACATGCAACAAAAAAAGGATATCGTACTGGCTATATACTAGAATCACTAAGTCTATGGAGCGCAGTTATCAGTTATACCCCCCACTAGCAATAAAATAACTAAGAAATGGTGAAGAGAAACTCCGATATCTGTATTTCCGAGGGATTTCGGTTTAGTTTGACACTGATATGTAGCTTAAAAAGTTCTCATTCTAACGGATCTTGTTCATTGCTATGTACTATAATAGTATGGAATTAGCCTATACTTCGTCTGAAAATAAATAATTATTAAATACAAATATTAAATACAAAAGCATTCATAGATTGGCTCTTCCTTTGCCAGTACAATTACTTCGCTTTTATAGTTTGTGATATAATATTATATAGCTTATAATCTTTCTGATGAAATAGTCTTTTGAATGCCTATATTTTTTGGCATAAGTAATTTCAGAGATTAACTAAACAAAATACTATAACAGCTAATTACAACTACTTAATTACTTACCATTATGTGATCTCCCTTGCGAGGTTGACAGAGAGTGCCAAAAATTCTTACATATAGGTATCTCTTACTTCATCAACATTCATAATTCTCTTTACACACGCTCGCAGGTTTCAGCGACTCCTGATTCCACCTTCCTTCAATACATGACCGATTTGGTCTAGGTAGGTGAGTCTCAGTCTACTTCCGCATTGTTTATCTTCTTAACCATTCACTCGTCCAGCATTCTTTCCACATTCAATCATTGGAGTATTCCCTTTCGGATCTTTATACCAATACTCTCTTTCATACCTACTGGCTTTCTTACGTTGTCGTTAATTATAACTATATACTGATTAGATAATACATAACAGAAATACAGGTAGTTAGTATACTGGTGTATACTAACTACCTGACCCGGTGAACTTCGTACCACCATATTTTTATTTCATAAATATTTTGCAATTCATTAATAAAAAATACGTAATAAAAACGATGTTATCTTAGGTGAGCCAGCAAACCACACATTTAAAACGTTAAAATCGGTTAGATAGTTTCGGAGTTCATCGTGAGCAACAACGTGACATGAGAATTATATATAATAGATATACATTATACAATAACAGAAACACAAGAAGTCACCGTGACATTAATATAACTCTCGTTGGTAAGGAAATTAAGCAAAATAAAATCACAAGATGAGGAAAACTCATAGCAACCCTCCTGCCCAGCGTGGTATATCATCTCTTGCCCAACGGCGAGAAAAACACATGAAAACTTAAGAAAAAGATAAGTAAGTACGCCAGAATGTCAGGGTGTAACGTTGTCGAGTAAAGTTATGATGAAATCGAAATGGTTTTGATGTGTTTTCAGACTTAATTTATGAAATCGGTGATGATTATGCTATCGACCTTCACGACTGTATTGTGACAGGTAGACCTTAAACTTTGTGTTATATATACCTATATTTTAAAGCATAACTATATGCAAATGTTGCGCTATGATAATTTTATGTGTTCTTGGTCTGGTAAGTAGATACTAGGACTCGAGTTTAAACTTTTTCTAGTAATGTGAAGTAGATATGTTTCCAATTAAAAGTCCTAGTAACTGCCTCGGTGGTGCCACGGTAGTGTGAGCGACTGCTGATCATGAGGTCTCGGGTTCGATCCCCGGGTTGGGCAGCGTTATTGAGCTTTTTCATATAAACAAAAATTCTCAGTAGCAGCCTGGAGTTTCGAAATGTACCTGGTAGACGGCAATAGGCTCGCGCCTTATTACGTGGGACTTAAGCATAGATGGCGAACCATGGGTGTGTAAAATAAATGGCATGCCTACGCCTTTAAAAAAACACTTTAAATAAACAACTATTCCATTTCCTTCTAATAAAATGAAATATACAATAAACACTGATTGATGTCACTATTTATCCGTGATAAGTAGATAGAGATGCAATCCAATTTTTTATTGCAATTTATACTCAATAATTGTATTTCAAATTCACATATACATACTAAAAACCAAAGAATTGATTACAAAGTTCCCGAGAGCATATCATCATTAAAGTTGGTATTTCCAAAAATCCTATCTTAGCGGATACTTCCGTTATAGAATAAACCTACATTTGAAATTTCAGTTTAGTAGACTTAGCTTGGCTGTGCATTGATCGTTAATTAAGACAAGCATTTATTTATATACCGCCGTATGGGGCCGGCTTTAGAATTGTCCCACCCCTTTCTACCCACGGGAGTCGTAAAAGCCAACTGAGGGAATACCGGGAGAGTGGGCAGTAGCACTCTCTCGAGTATTAACAACATCAACTGCGATCGCCAACCCACCTGCCAAGCGTGGCGATTACGGCTCTATCCCCCATTTCTTGGGGAGGCCTATGTCCAGCAGCGGACGTTGATAGGCTGATGGATGGATGGATGGATTTATTTATACACCTATAGATTATTGTGACAAGAAACTACAGAGCTAATACATATTCTTGGTGGTTTGTGAGTGGAGATTGAGTCTATCTGGATGATTTGCATTTGTCAAAGAAAGCACTCTTGTTTCTTAATCGCTTGCTTAATTACATATTCAAACAAGTTCATAATTCTTAAAGAAGAATCAAAATTAATAACCACAATTATCCCAAATCTTATGGTTAATTTAAAATATGCTAAACTTTATAAATGCGTTTTTAATACGACACTACGAATAATTTGACACAATAACCAGAAATAGTTTAAAAAATTAAAAACACAATATTTTAAAGAAAATAAAATAAATAAAAACACATAAAAATGTTTACCTACGTCTTTAGGTAAAGAATTCTTCTCAGAATGAAAGGGATTTAGCGGCTAACCTAAAACAGACTTCACAGAGCGTGAGATCATAAGAGACATCTAACCATTTTTATTACGTCAAAGTAATTTCAAGATTACGAATTCTTAGATTCCATTAGCGGTCTGTGTAAGGTCACTTAGCGGCCTCTTATAATCACATTTATTTAATTATGCTAATCTATTGATTGACAAAATTCATTCAGGAAACTATGTGCTATATCTTGAAGAGTACGCATCATATTTTACTGCTTTATTTCCTTACTGCCTTCATTATCAGACATTCAAAATTAGGTAGTTTGCATCCTTGTATCACAGATAATATTTCCCGACAGAGTTTTACTTTAACACATAGATACTGTGACTCCAGCAGAAAAACTAAGCTCTTTCTGTGTACCTATTCTTCTGACTCCTCCATGAGGAGTGTACTAAGCAATTGATTGTCACCATTTTATCATCTGGACTCTATTCGAGTTCATCCATGTCACCTAGTAACACTATATTCTAAGACTTAACATTTTCAGCGATCTTTTCGTTCATATTTTGTAGGCTCGCCCCTATTACGTGGGACTTAAGCATAGTTGGCGAGCTGAGAGTGTGTAATACATCTTTGCCTACCCCTTCAGTGATACAGGCGTGAGACTACGTTATGTTAATTTGTACGAGTATATATGCATACTTACACTTATAGTAACTAAAGTTAACTGCGGTCACTGCGACGGTTTAGCAGTCTAGAGCACTTTCTTGGATTGGATGGGACGCAGGTTCGAATCCCGCTCGCAGTAAAATTCTCTTTTTCCACCATTTTCACAAATATTTTGTTCCGTAATTAAAGTTAAGACAAGTAATCCATCAGCCTTTCGACGTCCACTGCTGGACATAGGCCTCCCCAAGATAACGCCACAACGAGCGGTCCCGTCATGGGGATAATGCCGTAATCGCCACGCTTGGCAGGCAGGTTGGCGATCGCAGTGGATGTTGTTAATACTCGAGGGAGTGCTGCTTCCCATTCCCCCAATATTCCCTCAGTCTGCTCTTACGACTCCTGTGGGTAGAGAGGGGTGGGACAATTCTGAAGCCGGCCCCACACAGCCTAGACAAGTAAATACGTATAGAATTTGGGAGCATGAATGTATTAATTAAACAATATATTGGTACCTTTTAGTACTTAATAAGAGTTCCAGTATGTTGCCAGAGTCGAATTGACATACATAATTATATAGAGTTGAATAATTATATGATCGGCTAGGCTGCTGTCTTCTCTGCTAATTTTCGCTACATAAACGTTTCTTTTTATTGCTTATTACTGAGAGATCAGAGAGTGCACTTGTGTTTACACATGCACTAGTGTACTGTAATATCTCCTGCGTACAAGGCTAGTGTCTGTTGACACTGGGCGTCGTGACAAAAATTACGGCCTGGAGATCGTTAGTTACCCGCCTGCCAAGCGTGGCGATTACGGCATTATCCCCCATTTCCTGGGGAGGCCTATGTCCAGCAGTGGACGTTGAAAGGCTGATGGATGGATGGATGGATGATGGATGATCGTTATTTTTATTACAAGTATACCTTTAAGCAAGGGTCTCTTCGCAAAGAGAAGTTCGCAGTCCGTGTGGTGATGGACTAAGAATACAAGTATCACCACCCCATTATTTCCCAAGGGCCATCGTATGAGGCTACTAAGGGAAGTAAGTAATTATCATCCATTGCATGACTGGCGGTAGGGCTGGGTATCAAGTGGGAGTACTCACTTGGTATCGAGCCCAAGCGGGTTGGTACCACCATCTCCCGTATGACCGGCCATGAAGCACGTCGTTGCGTTTTGGCTGTAGCAGGAGATAGCCGTTTATTCTTTCATTTCATTTCTGTGAAATGAAATTGTGAACAGCGCCTTGACAATACTCTCGGTATAGTTGAGTCCATGAGCGACGGTTACCATTTACCATCAGATGGGCCGTGGCTCGTCTGCCACTACATACAATAAAAAAAAGGAGTTTGGGCCATAGTGCAAAATACTGACTCAATGAATTGTAGATTCCACCAGCCGTAGAGAAGTATCCCAGGCATGTAAGTTTTAATATGATGGTTTCCTTCACCAACCAGCGATAATTTATTTGACATTGAGTGGCATTAGTGTATCCATTGAGGTGTTACATGCTGGTTATTGCAGCTGATACAAAGCGATGAGTAATGTCTATGCATGCTTTGTTTAGCGCTTTCTGCGCTGCAACTGCAGATCTATGACGATACGGCTGAGTGGATACGCTGATAGTTCTTACGTGGAAACTACCAACATAATTACAAATCTTATTTATTATGTTCAGTTAATAATTCATAATAATAATTCATAAATTGGCACTTCAACGTTTTCCGTTAATTATGCGTGTACTAACATTTCGGCATTGTCTGTGAAAAAAGGATAAATGTACGTTAATAGCTATAAAATTGCCGATAGTTTGATAATGTACTAAAATACACGATAATAATAATATAGATAATATTCATCAAAAAACACATAAGCGGCAAGGAAGAAACTTTTGGCACTTTGAAGTTATTAGAAGCCGCATCATTAAAGCTTTTAAAAAGTACTTTAGGTAGCTATTTGTGTTAGTAAATAGGCTATATAATAGCAAACGCCTGTTTTTTTTAATTGCAGAATATAGTAGCAGAAGAGTTACGGTCCATCCAATGGTAAGTGTTAACCACCGCTCATGGTCTCAGTAATACTAAGAATATTGCCCAGCCGCTGTTGACCGTTTCTTTTCACGTAGATAGTACTCAACCTGACTACCAATAATCACACTGACTGTTTATAATCCATTTTCCATAAGAGTCAGCTTTCTTATTTTCAAACAACAAATCTACGTTTCGTTGTACATATATTCAAATTTATTTTTAGGAATTTGTTAGAGAAATGTATTTTGAAATATGTCTTAAGTACCTACATACTTTTCATACTTTTTTGATAGTTTACCTCTAATTTTGCTGTTTGCTTTATGTTTTCTACTATTTGTTTAAGCAGAAATGAGTAATTCATATACATATACTTATAAGAATACATCCTGTACATTTCCCTGGGGTAAGTAACGAGTAAAAGAACCCCTGGTGTTGATCGCATCTACATAATCATTAGGTGAGCTCTAGATATGTTTTTCACTCATGTTGAACAAAAATAAATCTTTAAAATGTCACCGAGATCCTACTTATTATTGATTGCTCCTCGCCATGTGAATTGACCACGTAGTGAAAGTCAGAGACAAGACACTATACCTATATACAGTGTCGACGTAGAAGTAATCTTTGTCGTTCTGTAGGAAAGATTCTGTCTATCAATAGACAATAGAAGGTGGAATCTGTGATATCAGTTTGTGCACGCGTAGTAGATGGTTCAATAAAAATCTGATAGACATTTTTCTTACAAAACTGCCATCGATCTGGTCTACTTTGTTAGTGTTATCAGTAGTACAGTCACGTCCTCTGTGCGTCAGTAACGACAACTATATATGTATACACACATACATACGCAGAGTTCGCCAATAATGGTTGATGAAGTTTTATTGCGACATTGTACACGCAAAACTGTTTCAAAATAAAACAAGCTTTTTAAAAGGTTGTCTTTATTAGAATAAATTCAAAGTCTCAAAAATGTCTGTCATCTCATACTGGCCCAGTTCTGTCTCAATATGACACAAAAACCGTGCCCAATAACAGTTTGAGAAAAATAGTGGAAAAGAATCGACCACAATGTCCATCACCGTTATCTAGAAAATTATTTGAATTAATTAGCTTTTTTTGAGTTATCGTGGTTATCACTAGTTGTACAACAACATATTTTTCAACACTTTTCTGTCATTTATGAATACATTATGGCATCTATCATAAGCGTTCAGTACATTTGCTGCCCAATTTTAAAGTAAAATTACAGTGTAATTATTTGTGGAGACCTGAACCTGACTCTCTCAATGCCGAGTTTTAAATCATAATTACAGATATAACATTTAGAAATTAAGTACTAATTGTTTTAAAAAATAGTAGTGATAGAGTCGGGCTTGTCTCAGCACTATTGTGCGGGCTCGATCTGTGAAGTATCTCTACCCTCACACAGAATATCTACTAGGTACTCTAAGTATTCATACAATTGTGCTCTCACCACGGAGACCTAAATCCCCTCCTCTTATCTTGACTGTCCAACTGGATAGGAATATTAGGGGCAACTTGATAAAGAACAAATGGGGAGGTCCTTATGTCCCTAAAACCCTTAAAAGCAGAGCAAAAATAAGCAAATCATACATTGTGCTTCAAATAATTTTAAGTTCAAATAATCAAATAAGCGCTGACAAATAATCTGACATCATAAAAATTAAACTGGACAACGAAATGTAAAATAAAAATAGCGTTTTTTAAAAAAACCTAGAGTAGCATTTACAAATGAATAACAAATAATCGAATTTCATATAATAGGTGGGTACAATGGCGAGGCATAACTAGTGTAAATATACGATTCGACCCGGATGCGCATTAGTAAGTAGTTGCGTATGTGAGCGGCGTCTCTACTAGAAAGTGTCAAGTAGACGCACTTACCCTGTATATTACCATTAGAAGACATTAACATTGTACCTCATGTATGCAACTCTGAAGTCACGTAGTCAAAAGAAACTCTTTACAAAGGTAATGTGACTAGTCTTCTTGTATCACCACGAAAATAATTCAAAATAGGTAATACAAAAACATGCAATAATGATATTTACAATGGTTTCGGTAATGGGGGCCAGTGTCAGAAGACGCTAACCCAAGCAGGAGATATTACAGTGCTCGAACCGAGAGAGCATTTTTGTTTGCGCACACAAATGCACTCACTGTTCCTTCATTTTCATAGTCCAATGGTTTTTTTAGATGGGCAAAAATGTTCTACCGAGCACCCCGCTGCCCGGGGAGACAAAGAGGTAGTATGGGGCTCTCACCCACTAAAACCCACCGCGCGCCCTCGCCCGCCCTTATTATGGCGGATCACGGGCACCGCGTTGTATCGACCGCGACCCGCAGGTATCAACAACTATACTGACTTTCCAAGGCATGGGAGTACTGACTACTACCTAAATCCGAGCTGCTACTGAGGATTTCTTGATGGAAATACCGAATAACTTTTTGTTCCCAAACCGAGATTTGTCTTGCATTCGCAATACACTATCGTTGGACCACTGAAGCAGTACTTGGATGAAGACATCTTATGTAGTTTACAATATGTTGCACAGGCTTGTATAGAAATTTGTTTCAAGGCCATAACTTTACTTATCAGCTCACACGACATCCATTAAACAGAATGGAGTATCAATCAATCAATCAGCCTACTGCAGTCCACTGCTGGACATAGGCCTCTCCTAACACGTGCCATTGCACACGGTCCTACGCCTTCCGCATCCAGTCTATCCCAGTGACCTTCTTGAGGTCATTAGCCCACCTAGCTGGGGGCCGTCCTACCTTACGCTTACCAAGTCGCGGTCTCCACTCTAGGATACGCTTGCTCCATCGGCCGTCGGCCCTTCTGCAGATGTGACCAGCCCATTGCCACTTTAGCTTACTGAGCTTGCGAGCTATGTCGGTAACGTTGGTTCTTTGTCGGATAACCTCATTACGAATTCTATCCTTCAAAGAAACGCTGTGCATAGCCCGCTCCATAGCCCGCTGCGCGACTTTCAATTTGTGGACTAGTCCCACTGTGAATGTCCACGTCTCGTCATGACAGGTAGGACGCACTGGTTGTAAACTTTAGTCTTTAGGCACTGCGGTAAAGGCGAAGATAAGACGTGGCGTAGTTTGTCAAATGCTGCCCAACCCAACTGGATCCTGCGGTTGATTTCTTTCTCGAAGTTGTTTCTACCAATTAATGCAGTATAATTTTGGAAATTATAATTTACTTGTGAAGTTATATAATATTGTGAATGAATACCTAAACTCAATTTTATGCCATCTTAGGAAGAAATTAAATAACAATAAATATACTTAATCCAAAGCGACTAAATGTAGCAACGTTTCCAAATGTACCGAATATATAAAAGAAAACATGTGACATATTTACAAGTGATCGCTGTTGCTCTAAGAACATCACAATAGTTTCCTCACCTACACAGACCACCTGGTAAGGCCATCCCACACAATGTCCGCTCCAACGATCAATTACTCCACATTGCTGAGTGTAAACCTCGCTAAAGATGTACATAGCCTTATAAAAAAGTAAAAAATGACTTGGTAATGTCAATATGCTCGACGCTCGCATCTCTCGAGACTGAAAAGTGAACAAAACGCATCAATCAGGAGCATCAAGCGCTACGGACATCGAGACGAATGCGCAAAAACTGCAGCTCCCAGGCAATAACTCAAACCTGCAAACATCCCTACTCGCTCGGCCACTGGGTAACTTACACTGCGTTTTTTAGTCTTCTTGTCACTCGTCAAACAGTCGTTGGCTCATGATGGGCTGCCTTCAATGCCTGCCAGCCTCCTGCCTACCAATGAAACGTCACAACTCACGTTTCTACCAAATAAATTTGAAATCTAAATCTTGAAAACTTAAGTTCAAAATCAGTTGATACCAATGTTACAAAAATACGTTATTGCGTGTTTAGTTGGCAAGTGGCAGTGTTTTTTTGCCCCCGGCGACCTGGCGGGCTCGACGGAACTGACTGGCCTATTGTATGGTAATACCCGGCCGGATTTCGTTCGAGCTCAATTATATTATGAAGCTTAACTGTAAGGCTAAAGTCAAAAGTCACCTAAGGGTCTTTTGTTGGCGTACAACGGGGCGCATATGTGTGTCTGAACAGCTCACTGTCGCCACACTCGCCACACCTCACACGCGTTCGCTCTTACTGGTACCTACACAAACGTTATAACAAAATTATAGAAAGGTTGATATTAATCAGATAAGATAAACTCGAAATAAAATCGTTTTTACTATCTTCACAATGAGAATAATTCAAGTCACAGTATGCAACACTGTCTCAGTTCTGGTTGGCAACCATCGTGAAACCTTATCAGGCCTGCAGGCTTTATCATGATGTTTTTCTTCACCAGGCAGTGGTATTTTTTAAGACAATACTCTGCAATATGGAAAAATCCATGTATCGCAGGAAGTCCAAATATACAATTTAACGAATACAAAGTACAAACACTAACAATAATTTATGAATCAAAGAATTATCACATACATTATGTGGGAATCGAACCCTTAACCTTCGCCTCGGAAGGTCGGTATCTAAGTAATCTGTGCAGTTTGGATTATAAAGGTAGGTACATCATTTCAGATGGAGAATAGAACCAGGTCCTCACACTCCTTGGTCTTATCTCTGAGCTATCACTGCAAAGACACAAAAAAGATGAATGTATATTTTTTTTCTTTGTTGACGGACTGCAAGAACCGATTGGATTAGAGTAAATATTTTTGTTTGTTTCGACATTATACTGAGAATCTAACTTGATGCTCTGATTTGGCATTATTAGCACTAACTACGACTAGTATGCAACAATGATATAGTCAACAAATACACACAATTTCGAAAAATTTGAGAAGTTTGTCTTGCAGGGTCACTGCCTCAGCTTTGGGATCCAACTCGATAGCACTGTCTTTGCAGCCCTTGGTTTCACTGCTAGGCTCGTATGCTATGTGAGAATATTTATCAAATTGTCAGTTCTAATACTCTAAATTATAAGAAACGGAAATATAAAGGATTAAAGGCAGATTCGACCAAACAAGAATAAATTTTATTCCTAGAATAAATCGCTACTTACTCGAGAATAAATCAATTTTACGTTTTAACCAACAACAATTCGAGGAATAGCGAGCCTATTCGGGAATAGTCACTATACCACCGATAAGCATCGAATAAGGAGTTAATCCAAGAATAAAAAAATGGCGTCATCTTTATCATCTTTGTCATATTTATCTTTACCTATACGTCAGATTGCGATTGAGATAACGACTGTTGATTCTTTAGAGAATAAAATCGTGGAATAGATTATTCTCGGCATAGTTATTCTTGTATATATTCGAGTTTGGTCGAATCCGCCCTAAGTGTAGAAAGTTTTTGTTTTGTCGTTATTGAGAATTCGTTTTATGGATCGCGTTTCTACAGTTCAGGAATAAATTCAATGTTAAACCAGTAATAAGCGACAGTGAACATATTCCTGTATGAATACTATCCGCTGTTGGAACAGAATCACCAGAACTATATAATAACCATTATTGGAGGTTAATACCAACTTTTTATGGACAATTTTTCAATATTACCGACGCGCACGTTGGAGGCTATTGAGGTTACAGAGATGAATCCCCCCGTGGGACTTGGAGGCGGAGGTGCTCGCTGAGGTGTATCGGTGGGCGTCGCAAGAGCGGGAGGGGGGTGGTCGCTCCCCACCCAGGGAGGTGGCCAGGTGGCAGGGCGACGCCCGCCGAGCTGCCATAGCCAGATGGAGGGCACGGCTGGAGGAACCCCGGGCCGGTCTTTGGACCGTAGGGGCGCTCCAGCTAGTGCTGGAGGAGTGGGCAGGGCGATGGCATGGAGTCCTTACCTTCCAACTGGTGCAGGCGCTGTCGGGGCACGGTTGCTTCGGCAGATATCTGCACATAGTCGCAAGGAGGGAAGCGACTCCGGGCTGTCACCATTGCGGCTGCGACGAGGACACGGCGCGGCACACGCTCGAGTCGTGCCTGGCTTGTGCCGAGCAGCGCCGTGAACTCATTGCTGCCGCAATGGTGACAGCGGCAGCAACGAGTTCACGGTTGGGGGGGACCTCTCGCTGCCGAGCGTCGTCAGAGCGATGCTTGGCAGCGACAGGAATTGGGCCGCAGTCGCTGCCTTCTGCGAGGAGGTCATCTGGTGGAAGGAAGAGGCAGACTGATCCTTCCGCAAATCTGAACCGCCGCCAGAGAGTGGGGTGGCACAGGCGTGAGTATTTGCGCCTAATGCCACCCTAGCGGAGGCTGCGGGTGGATGGACCGGGGAACGTCCGCCACCCGCGAGGCCTCCCGCGGAGGTGCGACGCTCCGTGTGTGGATGCGTCGCTCAGTATAGGGTACCTGAAAAAAGTAAGCCGCCGGCGGACCACTGAAGTAATGTAACATAGTTCCAGTGGCCCGCCAATAAAGGCGGAGAGACGGCACACGGCAGGTTTATTTAGTGGGTGAGGGCCCCACACTACCCTGTTCGTTGCCCCGAACGACGGGGTGTGCGGTTAGTAACATTTTTTCCCGCCTCAACATAAAAAACAAAAAAAAGGATACAGAAATGCGAATTACTTGACCCTTTATTTTGTTATACATTGTCCAAGTAAGAAAGGGTACAGTTGTCGTAGGTCTTATTTTAGTTGTAGCTTTGTAGTCCATGGTTTTACTACTAGGCTATCACTACATACACTACAATAATAATAATAATAATATCATAAAAAGTAATAATAAAGTGTATGGCAGAGCTCTATGGCAGGTTCTATCGGGTCTTACATGGGCCCGACGTAGACTTTTTATAGCTTCCATGCCTGGCTACGTTTTGATCATCTCTTTGGGTTTGTTCTGTGTAATTGCTGACAAAGTTATCATGACGAATACCATACACCAGGGACATATCTGTTGTGGTTGCGATCGTCCAGGTGAGTCCCTTAGGCATATTATCTCGGGTTGTTCTCGTCTTGATAACGGCGAATACTTGCATAAAACAAGTAGCCAGTATCATCCACCAACAGCTTGCTTTTAAATACAGACTTGTAGACGTTGAGGTGCCATACTACAGATATGCGGCAGAGCCAGTTTGAGGGACCGATCAATCATCACAGACATGACTGTTGTAGCAAACAAACCTGATATTGTGGTAGTTGATCGATTTGAGCACCAGCCAATGATTGTTGATATCACTATTCTACATGATGAAAATCTTGTTAAAGCTGAGAAGAACAAACAGATGAAATATTTAAAGTAGCATAAACGGGTCTTTTTTCGCGTATAAAATAAGTGAAATTATTAACTACGTCACGGGACAACGGGACAACCGTGTCCCGTGACCACGGCTGCTGCAACGCAGTTGAAACGTCGGGTAAAAGGTAGTTAATAATTTCACCTATTTTATACGCGAAAAAAGACCCGTTTATGCTACTTTAAATATGTGTACAATTCACGAATCTTTAAAAGTTAAAACAGATGAAATATGTGGACTTGGCCTGGTCCTTGTACAATAGTAGTTTCAGTTAACGGACTGATAGCCAAGAGCCCCGACTAACACCTTAAGAGGCTCGCTTTGGATGCTTGGGCAGTACTTTTGGACACGGCACGCATTGTTTGGAAGTTCCTGTCTCTGGGACCAGAACCAGGGCAGTTTTATGGGATTATATATACTATTTATATTTTTAAATATTTTGTTATTTTAGAATATAGGTTATGTTTAAAAATGTATCTAGTTGTTAAGATAGGTAATAAAGGATACAAGATAATAATGCATTATTATATTAGGCAAGGTTTGAACAAACGCACTAAACTTTCTGGTCTCGATATTTACATTCCGAGGGCAAAAAAATAAATAATCCCATATATCTTTACAAATTAGCTAATGTGTTAATTATGCAGAATAGTTATTTGCAAATAGTGTGTTATCAGTTTATTATAAATATATCGTAATTTTATTCATATAAGCGTGTTATGCTTGTTGAGGTGTTCCCTTGTGGAAGCCTACGTTAATCACTGAACATTGAAGTATGGATATACAAACATTTACACATTGGATAATACATTTAGTTAAACTTATTGCAGGCCTTATTTACAAAATTAAGGTCATCTCTAACTTGCCTAAATCATAAGATGACCTTCTGATTTAGGCAAGTTAGAGATGACCTCAAAATAAATAATCAAATTTATAATTATGTTGAATCTTCTGAATATAAATTTTTAGCACATAATCTGTCGATACGCTCAAGTTTCTTTTTATATATACCGAATGTGGCAAACAAGCATACGGCCCATCTGATGGTAAACGACTATCATAGCCTATAGACACAGAGATAGAACACCAGAGGCATAACTCGTCCATCGCCAACTCCAAGGAAAAGGATAGGAGTTGTAGAGGAAAGGTAAGTACGTTATACTATATCTATGGATAAGAATGAAGGGTTGAAGAAAGGGTATAAGTGGACTAATGAAAACTTAATTTTAGACTACGGTGCTTGCTTTAAAAAAAACGCCCTGCACTAAGGAATCATTTTTACATCGCAGGAGACTTAATAAACATACATTTTCACGGACACAAAGTACACCCAGACTCATAACAACCATAAAATTTGTGGATCAAACAAAGAGTTGTCCTGTATGGGAAACGAACCTACCATTTGGGCGGGAGTCCGGTGTCTAAACTACACCATCTGTGCAGTCAAATTTTAAATATTTATTGTGGATTTAAAACTATTGATGTATATTAGAACTTTATTCATTATAACGTTATAGCTGACATGTAACTAGTTATTTTGTAAAACGTACCAATAAACTGTTATAATTCAAATGATGTGATTTAAGTAGTTATTATATAAGAATCTAGTAACTACATAAGTTGCAAATCAAATTGTTTTCGTAATTAAAAAGCTACTTACTAATGAATAAATTTGATGGTATTTTTGAAAAAGTACAACTTCTAGGATATTATTTTGAAATAAACGCAAGGTAAATTATTATATAAATACTTTATTCTCTACCTACAAAAAAACATTACCTTAGATATAGGTATCTAGTGTACCTACAACACTTTCTTAAGAAATACATAATATTCTAAACGAATATGAAAGCCGTACCGAAGAAATAAGTGGACTGGCAAAGAGGGTGACTTTATTTTTTTTTCCTATTATAATATCTACTGGCTCTGATCTGTTACCTTAATGTGTGTGGAAGATGGCGAGCTTTGTCTATCATCCTGTACAGAGCAAGCGTGTTGGCCTAAACCTCTCTCTTTCTGAGAGGTAACTCTTGCCCAGCATTACTTCGATACATTATATACTCTAACTTAATTCACCTTTAACACCCCTGGATAGATTAAGCAATCGATTCACGCAAATCTACGTGTTCACTGCATATCCGTAACCACTTTTTTTTTATCAAAAATCGTAACTTTTATTGCGCAAAGTGTGAAGAGTTGCAAGTCGAGAATATCGGTCACGTGTTTGAACAAACATCGCACGGTAATAGGTATATTTATATGTTTGTTCTATCGTAAGCGTTAAAGGTATATTCTACAATACGTATTTAAAGTCAGACTGCACGGTGGTTATACCTGCAAATTTTTATGTTTGTGAAGTTTCCCGCGATTCAGGGATTATATAATTATGATAAGATATGATAGGTCAAGGGCCCCACGAATTTAGGACCACCAAGATCCATTTATGTTAGTGTTCATCTGAAATAATGTAGCTACATTTCTATTAGTGAAATATTTTTTAGACGCAGTTCAGTAGTTTCAAAGATTGCACTCTACAAACAAGCAATGTTTACCTCTTTATTATAATAGAATATAGATTGCGTTATGTAGGTATTTACAAATGCGTTGTAAATAATATGTCGTCTTAATCGAAAACAAAAACATTCCAAAATGTGGTACATAAACATGATTATCATGTTAAATGTTTTAGCGAGTTTTGCTTGTGAACAATAAATGTAAACTCGGGTCGGGTCCATACGTTGCCGACATACAATATATATGAACATCCAAAACATTCTGTAGCAATCTGGATAAAACGCACACTTCAAAGTTGACCGCGGCCATAAGCTACGATATTTATCACCATCGACGTACCGAGCACAGTAAAAAGGTAAGGCTTGTGATTGAAAAACGAAACGTTTCTCACACAAAAAAAAAAGACGCGTTCTCTCGATTCCCGAACGAACTATTTCGAGCATCGATTTCGTGTGTTATTGAAAAATATCCACCGATTCGATTCGGATTAGACCGAGTTATTTGGCTACTGTTACTGTTGATTCTAACTTATTGATCGTTTGATACGATCGCCTTACTGTTATGCTATTGACGAGAAGAGCATTTCTAAATTTTGTACCTGAATTACTCAAGCTTAATATAAATTAAGCTATACAAAATATACTTTAGTATTATGATTTTTTTAAGCATTTGACATGCCGGATTTTTACTAAAATATATAATTTATTGTGAAACTAGAAGTCATAGAAGTAAAGTAGAAATTGATTACTACGTATACAGTTTATAGTATTACTTTCTGATATTTACGAGAATTTATAGTAGTTCAGTGCCTAAAGCATTTTCAACAGAAAGAGATTCGAAGAACGTCGTTGCATCATATCAAATTCGTAAACGTCTTTAACGTTTTCAAACATTTTATACTTTTTAATTGGTAATATACAAAAAACATAGTGCTTTTC
Source organism: Leucoma salicis (assembly GCA_948253155.1). Lineage (NCBI taxonomy): Eukaryota > Metazoa > Arthropoda > Insecta > Lepidoptera > Erebidae > Leucoma > Leucoma salicis. Next base: position 28,639,701 of record OX411810.1, on the reverse strand, counting down.
AAACCACTTCTCAGTGTAAAAATTTATCACTTCGTTCATAAGACCATACAAAATCTTTAGTTACGAATAAAAAGCCTACCTAATATCTGGTTCAAAGAACTACATGTTGTATTTACGTAAACTTGACGTTAGCTCGTGGCTACCTACACGCCCTATTGATGTAGTATTCTAATAGTGGGTTTATAACTTTGTCTAGAGTCGATATTAATCGATAATTTACGATACATTACGAATGTTCCCTTCACTTAGAAGCAGATTTGAAAACCTCTGTCTTTTGCGTGTGATTTATTGATTGCTTGCTTAGTACAGACCTTTAATATTTGTTTCTGCAAATTAATAGCTAATATATTTAAATATTATTTGTTATATTAGTGAATATTACTCTTGGTTGTGTTACAAATGCGTTTAGTAGTGGAACCCTATTTGATTAACATGTCTAGTACATATAATAGGTACCTACGCTTGAGCGTACTTAATAATCACCACAAGGGCCAAAGGTACTACAAGGAAAAATAACTTCAATAGTGCTAGAACACTACAATAAAGCATAAGGGATCATTGGTCATCCCAAATATGTATTCTATTATAAACTATAAAGCTGTATTAATTTTTAATAAATGTGCAGGTTACGCCATCCTTACAAAGCGCTGCACTGCTATAAATCTTTGGTCTTGACTCTTGTTTGTCCAAGCATGAAAGAGTCGGCTCTATCAGGGAAGTATAACCCTCTCATAGAATATCAGCGTGAAACAACGGTAGATACTCATACTGTTGAGTTTTGTATGGTGAGTAAGAGTGCCGCAGGTCAAAAACCTTTTCCTTATACCTTAGTATCCTTCCTATTCAGTTGCTATTCCTGTCCTTGGAGTTGGTGACGCGCCGGAGATGGCTCTGCTTTTGCTAGCGCCTGTAGGCTACGGTAACAAGGCTACGGTAAACAATCAAGAAAATCTTTTCTTAAAAAATAGTTATTTGTTTTCTAATTAAAGACGCAGGATCAAATCTCATGGCTATTATTTTACATTTCGCACTTTGAGTTCTAGTTACAACTCTTTAATACATTAAATAAATAAATAAATATTCACGGACATTTTCACACAACGTCCTATGGTCCCAAACTAAGCTTAGCGCTTGTGCTGGTACCCTTACCAGATAACGGATATAATACCTATATATTACCTTTTTTTTTTTGTAAATACCTACATATAATAGATAGAAAACACCCAGACGCAGTACAAATATATGTGTTCATCACACAAATAAATTGTCCTGAGTGGGAATCGAACCCATGACCTCATGCACGAAAGTCGGTTACACTACCGACTACGCCACGAGGTCCGTCAGTGTCAACATTATTTTGTCTGTCATGGTGTGTAGGTGTGCCATAAATTTATTTCGTTACTTGAAATAAAAAAACTGAATTTAATACTAAAAAAATTTTTATATAAGAAAACAAACTGTACTTGATAAAATATCTACACGAGACTAATTCAATATTAAAAAGTTGGATAGAGGGCATAGTTTAGAATAAATAAGTTAAGAAACAGATAGATGCGAAAATGATTTATTACTTATATATGTACAAATTTGTTCACAGAGTAAAGGATTTCATTATCACTAACTATTCACACAAAAAGATAAATATATAAGCTCCTCTTCTGCTAAAGTCGATTAAAACAATGGCGCACGTATCATTCAGACCACCACGGTGCATCTTCAGTCAGACAAAACCCTCCTAATATGTACAGGATTAATCGATGTTTTATCGTTCCTAGTATTATCGATACATTGGCAGAACGAACAGAAATTCTTTTATACGGTCAGAGTCCAGCATTGTCAGTGCCAAATAAATTTTCCTTGAAGACGTCGGTTAAATATATTACTTCCTGGTCGCGACAAACGTTTGTAATTGAGCGATCATGAACAAACCATAACTCGTACAAAACTATCGAGTTACACAACCCTATCGGTGAACATGTCATTCTTTGAAGCTTTCTTTCTGTAAGACCATCTCGCTCACTCATTCTATAATAATGTAGCGTGAAAGGGAAAGAATATCGTTGACCATATTCGGTGCGCAGGTGGAAATGACCGCCGGTCACTAGGGTTATCAAATTACCGATAATGCTATGAGAAAATCAATTCGACGGTTGTATGTAACCAAGCAAACTAAAAATAATAATTCTCCGAGTGACCGTTGTCCGTCAAATCACAGCATATTGTCGAACGTGTGAATTGTATTAATTTGAAATTGTAATCGATGAATTAAATAAGGGTGAAAGGTCATTGTGAAGGGTAACGCGTCATTCTGCTTGTCTATTGTTTTTGCTCCGTTTTCCTGGTGGTAGCACGATAAGGTCATTCAAGTTCAATAGATAGCCCTTGGTAGTATTATTATTATTTATTCGTTCGTAAAACATTAAGGTTATGTAATTCAATAACAGCTTTTTCAAAAAAAGAATAAGTTGGTGATCTGGTTATATTTCTCGGGGCACCCGAGTACAGTAGCGAGATAAAATATAAAACAATTTTTAAGACTAATCAAGATAATATCTAGTTTATATACACATATGTATATGCTCTATCTGGATGGATTTCAAAATTCAAATACATCTAGCCGTTTACGCCTATCCCAAGGCTCATCATCGGGATTGAAAGAATATTCTATATATTTAAATAGGCTTTACCTTTACTGTACATCAAATCTCATTAATCTGTTTTCCTGTTAAGTTTATATATAAAAAATAGTCATCCTACTGGCACTATTCATGTTTTCGGGTTATCAATCTATTTTGCATTTGAGGGGAAATTCAAACACAAAGTACTGACATAACTACATAACGTTAAAATAACCGTTACTGATTAAAGCACAAAATGTAAATCGTATAATGTTAGTTAATACCTATTTTGTGCGGCTAAGACTTTGATAGTAAAGTAACAATGTGTATCCGAGATAATACGCATTTTAACAAAAATAATCCACAACGCGACATTACTCATTAGTTAAGTTTGAGTAACAATAAATAGTAATTATGTTACATAGTTGGATGACGCAATCATAAAAAATATTAAATCCTAATATAAATATCTAAGTTGGGCCAATTAGCCCCGAGACAGTCAGAGAGGTAACTCGAGCGGGTATCACGCTGCGCGCCACAATTTATGGTGGGCTCTAGCTACGCCGAATTAACCGATCCGAGCTTGGAGACTCAGCTGGGCTGGGGTCGGTTGCGACACAGCCTTCAATTAACTATAGTCGATAATTCAAACGTTATTTGTGTAGTTTGATTCGATGTTTCCGTAACTATCGAAAGTTGAAAGTTTATAATTCCGTACGTTATTTTGATTGGAATGTCTATTTGTTTAGCGTTGAGATGGCGGGGATGTGACGTCCTTCCATATTGTGGTTTCGATCATAAGATGAAAAATGAGATTCACAAATAAATTGCATCTAGGCGTACTCGTGTCTATTATTTATATACTTATAAAGTCCACAGAGACACAAAGATTTATTGCCTTGTATGGGAATAGTAATTTTAAAACAATAAAATATACCTTGATTATAATCTCATGTCTTGAAAAAGTCAGTGACAACAGGCAGTGGTTTATCTCCAGCGGTGAACTGCAGCGGGTAGATTGACCAAGTGACACGTTATTTTGTGCAAATGTGGACGTGACGTTAGGAGAATTCTTTGCCAGTGGATGTTGCGGGTATCGAGATTTCTTTATCTCAGATGATTCTTTAACGTAAATCAAGCGTAACAATTTAACACGTACCTACATACCTCTGAAAGTAAATGAGTGTTTAATCTTGTTTCTCTGGGTTTATTAGTCTCTCTAGTCAGCTAAAATGGTATACTTTTAACAAGTGGTGGTCTTAAGAAGTGGAAATAAATATATAAATATATAATATTCGCATTCAGCGTTCTGGTAAATGGCAGACCATGTAAAGTGCTTTAAATATACATAAAAATATCAAAGTTTGGATGGATATTTGTTACTTAATCACGCCAGAAAGGCTAAGCGGATCGAGCATAGATTATAGTCTAGAATAGCACATAAACTACTTTTTATCCCAGAAAAAAATACAGTTAAGGTTCCAGCGAGATAGATCACTATAACTACTCTATATATCATAGCATCACGCCTGTATTCCCCGAAGGGGTAGGCAGAGTTGTATTACACACTCACGACTCGCCAGCTATGTTTAAGTCCCACGTAATAGGGGGTGAGCCTATTGACGTCTACCGGGCACATTTCCAAACTTCGGGCTGCTACTGAGAATTTTTCTTTTTAGGAAAAAGCTCAATAAATTAAACACAAAGTGAAAAATGTGAAATCGAAAATAACAGTCAGGAGCAGGATTTGAACCTGCATCTTCTGGATACCGTCCAGATGCTTTACCAATTCAGCCATCCTGACAATGGCTCCTGACTGCTAATTTCGATAACACATCATACTTAACGTCTTTGGGTGACGCCTGCGCCATTTGTCGGAAGTATTTTCATACATTATACCGACCAGGTAAACTTAATTTTACAATTAAGATTTTTACCTAATAATGACGCAAACCCTATAAATATTTAGATATTTTTATATATATTTTTAGCATTTGACATGCTTAGCACTATACATTAAACACAAAGTGAAAAATGTGAAATCGAAAATAACAGTCAGGAGCAGGATTTGAACCTGCATCTTCTGGATACCGTCCAGATGCTTTACCAATTCAGCCATCCTGACAATGGCTCCTGACTGCTAATTTCGATAACACATCATACTTAACGTCTTTGGGTGACGCCTGCGCCATTTGTCGGAAGTATTTTCATACATTATACCGACCAGGTAAACTTAATTTTACAATTAAGATTTTTACCTAATAATGACGCAAACCCTATAAATATTTAGATATCGAAATTAGCAGTCAGGAGCCATTGTCAGGATGGCTGAATTGGTAAAGCATCTGGACGGTATCCAGAAGATGCAGGTTCAAATCCTGCTCCTGACTGTTATTTTCGATTTCACATTTTTCACTTTGTGTTTAATGTATAGTGCTAAGCATGTCAAATGCTAAAAATATATATAAAAATATCTAAATATTTATAGGGTTTGCGTCATTATTAGGTAAAAATCTTAATTGTAAAATTAAGTTTACCTGGTCGGTATAATGTATGAAAATACTTCCGACAAATGGCGCAGGCGTCACCCAAAGACGTTAAGTATGATGTGTTATCGAAATTAGCAGTCAGGAGCCATTGTCAGGATGGCTGAATTGGTAAAGCATCTGGACGGTATCCAGAAGATGCAGGTTCAAATCCTGCTCCTGACTGTTATTTTCGATTTCACATTTTTCACTTTGTGTTTAATGTATAGTGCTAAGCATGTCAAATGCTAAAAATATATATAAAAATATCTAAATATTTATAGGGTTTGCGTCATTATTAGGTAAAAATCTTAATTGTAAAATTAAGTTTACCTGGTCGGTATAATGTATGAAAATACTTCCGACAAATGGCGCAGGCGTCACCCAAAGACGTTAAGTATGATGTGTTATCGAAATTAGCAGTCAGGAGCCATTGTCAGGATGGCTGAATTGGTAAAGCATCTGGACGGTATCCAGAAGATGCAGGTTCAAATCCTGCTCCTGACTGTTATTTTCGATTTCACATTTTTCACTTTGTGTTTAATGTATAGTGCTAAGCATGTCAAATGCTAAAAATATATATAAAAATATCTAAATATTTATAGGGTTTGCGTCATTATTAGGTAAAAATCTTAATTGTAAAATTAAGTTTACCTGGTCGGTATAATGTATGAAAATACTTCCGACAAATGGCGCAGGCGTCACCCAAAGACGTTAAGTATGATGTGTTATCGAAATTAGCAGTCAGGAGCCATTGTCAGGATGGCTGAATTGGTAAAGCATCTGGACGGTATCCAGAAGATGCAGGTTCAAATCCTGCTCCTGACTGTTATTTTCGATTTCACATTTTTCACTTTGTGTTTAATGTATAGTGCTAAGCATGTCAAATGCTAAAAATATATATAAAAATATCTAAATAAGCTCAATAAAATTTTGCCTGACCCGGGGATCGAACTCGAGACCTCATGATTAGCAGTCGCACACACTACCGCTACACCACCGAGGCAGTTATATCTATATACCAACATAAAATTTAGCATAATATCTACTTAAGGTGCCGTAGATTGTCGTATTGATATTCTAGTAATATAATCAATCCAAAAGTGAGTTTATATGTTACACTTCCTCGCTGTCACCATCCATCGATCCATTCATCAGCCTTTTAAAGTCCACTGCTGGACATAGGCCTCTCCAAGAATGGGGGATAGTGCCGTAATCGCCACGCTTGGCAGGCGGGTTGGCGATCGCAGTGCATGTTGTTAATACTCGAAGGAGTACTACTGCCCACTCCCTCGGTATTCCCTCAGTCGGCACTTACGACTCCCATGGGTGGAGAGGGGTGGGACAATTCTAAAGCCGGCCCCACACAGCATCATGCTATAACAACTGAACCAATTCATTAAATTCTGCAAACATTTATTCCGGAGCCCAGACAAGTACGTAGGCTACTATTTTCTCTGGAAAATGAATAGTATCCGTGAGATAGCTGTTATACTATGCATAGAGATAATCAAAGAATCAATATTCTATTAGAATAATGACATGTTTTGTTTCCCAGAGGCTACATTAAACTGTTATTTGTAGGTAATGTGTATGAACAAACTGTCAAAAGTATTTCTTAGAATCAATACTGGACGCCGCGACATGCCGGTAGGCGCGATGTAAACAATAGCATAGCGCTTTAGTTTTATACGTAGGGTGTTCACCCTTCACGCTATTAAAATATAAGGTTTATTTTTTAAGACTGCACACACTCGCCAAAACTATTTCTTTTTTGAGTAGGCTAAAAATGTACCTAACCGCACACCTCGTCGTTCAAGGCAACGAACGGGGTAGTGTGAGGCCTTCACCCACTAAAGAAACTCGCCGTGTGCCGTCTCTCCGCCTGTGTTGACGGACCACTGATACTGTGTTGGATTACTTCAGTGGTCCGCCGGCAGCTTACCCTTTCGGGTACCCTACTGAGCGACGCATTCGCACACTGATCGTCGCAGCTTCACGGGAGGCTTTGCGGGTGGCGGACGTTTCCCAGTCCATCCACCCGCAGCTTCAGTTAGGGTGGCATGAGGTACAAGTACTCAAGTATTACTTACCAGCCTAGATCCAAGATCACCGATCCCCAAGAGCGTCGCTTGTAGCATCTTTGAAAACTGAAAGCTTTCTCTTATTCTAATTGGCTGAAGCACTGGTCATCATACGCACTAAAAAAGAGATCTACATTCATTACAAATGTAGCACATACGGCAGCTCAAAGACAAAAACTATTTGCTTAGAACGGCGGCGCAAGCGCACACAATATTTACACATATCACACAAGTTTCACACATTAATATAGCATCTATATATATGATTAAAAGAGTGATTTTCCTATGTTTTGAAGTTTTATATGGCGGTAAATATGAGAGTATGACAGTATGGTGTCAGTTGATGTAATATCGGTCTTGTACTTGAATAAACATGGGAGGCACGTCGCTAATCAAAGACACAAACTAATGAATGAATACGATTATGAAAGAACGATTGAATGAGTTGTGTAAACCTATTTGAGATACCTACGTATTACATCCAAGTAAAATTCTACAATACGAATTTGTTACTGACTTTTGGAACTTTGTTGAATTTCAACACAAAACTATTTTTTTTAGATTTTTTGTCTGTCTGATTATCTGTTTGTTTGTTCACGCATCACGCAAAAACTACTGAACGAATTATCATGTAACTTTTTTGTTTGATAGCTCTTGATTAGCTTAAGAGCTGGTATATATTTTATCCCGCTACTATATCGGGAACCTGAAATATAACCTAAAAACTAGCTTTTGGCTGCGGCGGAGCCGCTGGCAAAGGCTAAAAGATACTACGATAAAAGTATTTTCTGTCACCATGTGCAAAACCCATGGTAGAGGAATATGAAAGTGATAACTTAAATCTTAATTCGTAAAGTACGATGAAAATACTAGCAGTTCTTCAACAAAGTCACGTACGAATTAAGTTATTAAATCTGATAAATTTATAATAAGCGGTGGAGACTGTTACACGATAAACGATATTTATATCCATTAACTGCACCACCATCTCTGCGCTGAATTAAGGGAAATAAACATTATAATTTATGCCTCTAGTATATTGATAATATCAAAAATCTCAACACATACACAATATTAAACACAAAGTGAAAAATGTGAAATCGAAAATAACAGCCACGAGCAGGATTCGACCCTGCATCTCCTGGATACCGTCCAGATGCTTTACCAATTCAGCCATCGTGACCCTTGACCCTGACTGCTAATCTCGACAACACATTCATACTTAACGTCTTTGGGTGACGCCTGCACCATCTGTCGGAAGTATTTTCATACATTATACCGACCAGGTAATCTTAATTTTACAATTAAGATTTTACCTAATTATGACGCAAACTCTATAAATATTTAGATATTTTTATATATATTTTTAGCATTTGACATGCTTAGCAACATACATTAAACACAAAGTGAAAAATGTGAAAAGCATCTGGACGGTATCCAGGAGATGCAGGTTCGAACCTGCTCATGGCTGTTATTTTCGATTTCACATTTTTCACTTTGTGTTTAATGTATGTTGCTAAGCATGTCAAATGCTAAAAATATATATAAAAATATCTACATACACAATAATCAACTCCGATCAATATTATTGTGCGTAATCTGGAATATAATTGTGCGTAATATGGAATAATCAGGTGTCAATTTGACGTCCTAACATGCAAAGATATAACGAAACTGAAGTGAATCTTATTTTTGACTGCACACATGGTGGAGCGGTTTAGATACCGACTTCCCATCTTCGTGTTGTGAATTTGATTTCCTCACAAAGAACTCTTTGTGTGATCCACAAATGGTGGTTCTAAGTCTACGTATACTTTGTGTCCGTGGAATTGTTAACCGACTTAAAAAAAGGAGGAGGTGTTAAAGTATAAATTATTTGTGAATAAGGAAAAAGAGATTTTTAGTAGGAGCGGGAATCGATCCCGCGTCTTTTCCAATCCGGGGAAGTGCTCTAAGCCACTGAGCTATCCTACCGATCTTTCGATCATGCTAATATCCTCATCACATTTGTCTTACCACCAACGCCATCTATCGGCAAGCATTTACATGCATCCAATATAGTACCTAAGTTTAATTTTGCAATTAAAATTCATACTATTTGATGGCGCGATTTTTTTAAACATTTTAGATCTATATTATTTAGCAGTTGACATGCTCCGCTACTTTTTAAAGTATAAATTAATTGTGAATAAGGAAAAAGAGATTTTTAGTAGGAGCGGCAAAAAATCACTAAAAAGCACAAAATATAAAAAAAAATTATATGATTGTTAAGTCCCTCGCGATATAAAAATTACTTAATTATTCACTAAGTACTGTGTGTACTGTACGGGTGTTGTTTGTCGTCGCTGCCGATGATTAAATACCTAGGTTGTAGGCAAGTTTTTGTTGACAATGTTTAATTAATTTTAAAAATGACCTACAACGCGTTGATATATAAATAAACTACCAATAGATTCTGTTGTACAGAAAAAATAATAAAACTGAGCTAAGTAACCAAACGTCCAGTCCACCACTGTTAACAAACACGTCTAAGTAAAGATCAATAAACAAACATATTACCAATGAGTATGATGTCTTAGTATTGGAATGTGCGGAGGAACAGTCACTCACACAGACGAAGAGACATTCCTCTCGTTATCTATTTGCCCCAGACCTTGGCTCTCAGTACTCCGCACTTCCAATATTTGCGCACGCGCACTACACACATCACAGCCTCGGGGTACATTACGCATTTCACAAATGCAGTACCAGAGTTTCTAAATAGAAGTTACCCCGAAAACCTGAAAATTAATCAATATGGACTCCAATAAACATAGAAATAAAAAATATTACTGTGCTGATGATTATTCGTTTTCATATTTAATATGATTATTGGCATTATAACTGTGTATCCGTATGGTGGCGGACTAAGAATACAAGTGTCACCACCCCATTCTTTCCCACGGGTGTCGTATGAGGCGACTAAGGGAAGTAAGCAATTATCATCCATTGCATAACTGGTGGTAGGGCTGGGTACCAAGTGGGAGTACTCACTTGGTATCGGGCCCGAGCGGGTTGGTACCACCATCTCCCGTGTGACCGGCCATAAAGCACATCGTTGCGTTTTGGCTGTAGCAGGAGATAGCCGTTTATATTTCATTTCATATCTGTGAAATGACTTGGTGAGCAGCGGCTTGACAATGCTCTCGGTATAGTTCATGGGCGACGGTTACAATTTACCGTCAGATGGACCGTGGCCCGTATGCCACTACATGCAATAAAAAAAAACTGTGCTAGAAAAAGATATTAAATGCTAAAAAAGATCGTTAATTTTAAAGGATATTTAAAATGAGTTTTAGCTCTATTGATGTAAAACTGGTGAAGTATTTAGATATTTTTTTATATATATATTTAGCATTTGACATGCTTAGCACTATACATTAAACACAAAGTGAAAAATGTGAAATCGAAAATAACAGTCAGGATTAGGAATTGAACCTGCATCTCCTGGATACCGTTCAGATGCTTTGCCAATTCAGCCATCGTGACAATTGCTCCTGACTGCTAATTTCGAAAACACATTCATACTCAACGTCTTTGGCAGTCAGGAGCAATTGTCACGATGGCTGAATTGGCAAAGCATCTGAACGGTATCCAGGAGATCCATCAGCCCTCCATCGCCCACTGCTGGACATAGTCCTCCCCAAGAGAACGCCACAGCGAACGGCCCTGTGCCGCCTGCATCCAACGGCTGCCTGCGACTTTGACCAGGTCATCGGTCCACCTGGTGGGAGGCCGTCCTACACTGCGCCGTCCGTTACGCGGTCGCCACTCGAGAACCTTTCTTCCCCAACGGTTGTCGGTTCGTCGAGCGATATGGCCTGCCCATTGCCACTTCAGCATGCTGACCCGGCGGGCTATGTCGGTCACTCCCGTTCTCCTACCGATTTAGGTATTACGGATCTTATCACGTAGCACGCTGAGCGACTTTAAGCCTTGACATATCATATCTCCCTCAGCTTCCCGAACGCTGCCCAGCCGAGCTGGATTTGTCGATCGACCTCTTTCTCAAAGTTGTGTCTACCTAACTGGACAGTTTCTCCCAGGTATACATAGTGGTCGACAACTTCGAGAAGCGAGCTCCCGACCAGAACCGGTGCTGAAATGACATGGATATTAGACATGACTTTCGTCTTGTCCATGTTCATTTTTAGACCCACTAGTCGGGAGACACGGCTGAGGTCGTTGAGCATGGTACCAAGGTCCTCCAGCGATCCTGCCATGACCACGATATCATCTGCAAATCGAAGGTGAGTGATGTATTTATTATGTGCCATTTATGTTGATGTCTAATCCGGTCCAGTCCAAGAGCTTGAAAACATCTTCCAATGCAGTGGTGAAGAGTTTCGGGGACATGACGTCTCCCTGTATAACACCTTTCTGCAGTTGGATCGGTTTCGTGCTCTTGTCCTGAACTCGGACAGACATAGTGGCGTTTCTATACAAACACTTCAACACTTCGATGTATCGATAGTCAATTTGGCACCGCTGAAGGGATTGCAGCACCGCCCAAGTTTCGATCTAATCGAAGGCTTTCTCATAGTCCACAAACGCTAGACACAGAGGCCGATTATACTCCTCGGTCTTCTGTATAATCTGGCGCAGCGAATGTATGTAGTCTACGGTACTATAGCCTTTTCGGAAACCGGCTTGTTCGGGAGGCTGGAAGTCGTCGAGCCTGCGCGTGAGTCGATTTGTAATGACCCTCGAGAACAACTTATAGACATGGCTCAAGAGCGAGATGGGTCTGTAATTCTTCAAGAGGGTTCTGTCACCTTTCTTGAAGAACAGCACCACCAAGCTCCTAGTGCACGATTCTGGAACGTCGCCCCCGAGAACGACGGAATTGAATAGCCTCTGAAGGGCTTTGAGGACCGGCTTTCCGCCTGCCCTCAGAAGCTCTATAGTAATTCCGTCGTCTCCCGGTGCCTTTCCGTCCTTTAGTTGTTTGAGAGCCATTCTGATCTCGTACAGGCTGACGTCCGGGATATCTTCGGTATAGTGCCGAGTTAGCTTGGATCTGGGCTCATGGACCAAGCTGACAACAGGGTTCTGGGATCTGTATAACTGTCCATAGAACTCGTGGACCCAGGAGATGCAGGTTCAATTCCTGCTCGTGACTGTTATTTTCGATTTCACATTTTTCACTTTGTGTTTAATGTATAGTGCTAAGCATGTAAAATGCTAAAAATATATATAAAAATATCTAAATATTTATATGGTTTGCGTTATTAGGTAAAATCTTAATTGTAAAATTAAGTTTTTTTTTTCCATTCATCAGCCTTTCGTCGTCCACTGCTGTATAGGCCTCCCCAAAATGGGGGGTTTTACCATAATCGCCACGCTTGGCAGGCGGGTTGGCGATCGCAGTGGATGTTATTTGTACACAGGGGAACGCTGCTGCCCGGTTCCCCGGTAATCCCTTAGTCGGCTTTTACGACTCCCATAGGAAGAGACGGGGTGGAGCTATTCTTGGTGCCGGCCCCACACGGCAAATTAAGTTTACCTGGTCGGTATAATGTATGAAAATACTTCCGACAGATGGCGCAGGCGTCACCCAAAGACGTTGCGTATGAATGTGTTATCGAAATTAGCAGTCAGGAGCAATTGTCACGATGGCTGAATTGGCAAAGCATCTGGACGGTATCCAGGAGATGCAGGTTCAAATCCTGCTCGTGACTGTTATTTTCGACTTCACATTTTTCACTTTGTGTTTAACTGGTGAAGTGTTTATGCAGAAGGCGTAAGATTTTAATATTTTTTCTCTTATGAACATAAGGTGAATTTTAAGTATATTTTTTTTTATAAATTAGAGAACCGTTTCCTGAATGTCAAGATTAACTTTATTTTACATAAATGATGACCAATATTGTAATTCTGTAAATGGATAGAAGACATTTTAAGCGAAGCCATAAAATACTCGGTTGCCCAAGAGATAAAAATCTACTTCGATATCTACTATTTCATTAAATTGGTGTAGATTTTATCAATCTGCTATAGAAAATATATATGGACACTATTATATATAACAAGGCAGAATTACGATAAAAGTAAAACTCAAATGCATAATCACTTAGTGGTAATGACTACGTTATTAATAAAATCATATTTATAATATGCAGTGCCATTAATTAGACTAAATAGAGAAATAAGGATGAAAAGGTGGGACCGCAAATAACGCAGTTTGACAATATGTACACCCTTAAAGGAGCATTGTGGTAGACGAGCCACAGCCCATCTGATGGTAAATAGTAACCGTCGCTCATGGACTTAACTATATCGAGAGTATTGTCATGTCGCTGCACATTACTTCATTTCACAGATATAGATAGATAGATAACTCTTTATTAGAATACTAAAATATTACAAACAAAAAAGAAAATATAGAGCTAAGGCTTAAGTTAAATAAGTTTTCCAATTGGCGGTCTAATCGCTCAGAGCGATCTCTTCCAGGCAACCATGATATGAAATGAAAGAATAAACGGCTATCTCCTGCTGCAACCAAAACACACCGATGTGCTTCATGGCCGGTCATACGGAGGATGGTCGTACCAACCCGCTCGGGCCCGATAGCAAGTGAATACTCCCACTTGGTACCCCGCCCTACCACCAGTCATGCAATGGGTGATAATTGCTAACTTCCCTTAGCCGCCTCGTACGACACTCGTGGGAAAGAATTGGGTGGTGACACTTGTATTCTTAGTCCGTCACCACATGGAGAAGCTAGAAGACGAAGAAATTTGATCATCGGTCTAATACTATAATAGGTTTTCTATTCATCTTGGTACGTGATTACGAGCACAACGGGACATAGTTTCTGAAAAGCGTCCCAACCCACAATGTCAAGTTTAGAGAAAATTGAGTTTTTAGTTCAATTATGTATTACTTTCTCACATTTAGCATAATCGAGTATATGTCTTATATTATATATTTTTTACTCGATTATGCAAAATGTGAGATAGTAATACAAAATTGAACTAAAAACTCAATTTTCTCTAAACTTGAGATTGTGGGTTGGAACGTTTTTCAGAAACTATGTCCTAGCATTAAATGCTATCAAAAACTGTAAAGAGGTAAAACGGGGTTAAAGGAATTTCCTAATGCTAAACAGGGTAAATTAAGACATCTTTGTATGTGCGAAAAACGTAAAACATTTTTCATTTAATTTCGTGACTGTCGTTTATAGAAAAGTAATCTGCATAGTTTTATTGTATAGATATTTAAGGCTTAGTGAATGATTGCAGTATATTTTCACAGTCGAATAAAAGTTAACGGTATTTTAAGTAATCTGTTTCATTTTATGTCACTTTTATAGTTTTATCTAAAGTTAAAACTTTTCAGAAAACGTAACACGAACGTTCGAGATTGGATTACAGAATATCAGGTTTCTTAAATAAATCGTATCAAATTATGTTAAAGAATTTGGAAGAGTACTGTTGCCCTCGTCGAAAGGCCGTAACCAAGACTGACTAAATTTGTAGTGGAGAATTCTATAGATTTTAGTTTTAACTATTTAAATCATAGTATAATTTGGAAAGACTAATAAATTTAAGTATCCAATTAAACATTGTAAGATTGACATGCCCCAAGAGTAGACAGCTCGTCGAGTTTTTAAATAGAATAATAATATAATGAAGTGTATTTTGTTATAGCTTGAGGGAGGTTCTAACAGTCGTTTATGAAAATTGAAACTATTTTAAATTGAAACATCAGTGGTGCAGCTAGATGATCCATTACTTTCAGCGCGGACAGAACTAGATATTTTCACTTAAACTGAAACTCAATTCTTTACACCTAGTTAAAATGATGCAATTTTCTAAAGATGTCGTAAAATAACAACTTTCATTCAGCCGATATCAGATGGATGACCAAATAGTGATAAAAAGACTCTTCCTCCTCGTCCTGTTCTAAATTCGCCAATCAATTCCAAATACAATTAGTGGCTGATAAATATATTGGATAGTGATATTATATTCATTTTTTTTTATGATTTGCAGATTTATGAATGTGTTCTATTTATAATTCTAAACGTTTTTACGGGATTTATACCATGTAAATTTTTACTTACGAGTTTCCGATATTTCGGCACTGTTACAAGCGCCATGATCACGGAGCAACTGAAGTCCTTGCGGGTGGGAATAGTTTTTATTATTCTGCGGTTAGAAATATCTGTCTACCCGCTTTCTCACTCGTTTATGACACGCAACACTATCTATGGAACCACTACCACTGGTCTCACTCACGTATCGAGCTCGATCACGACACACAACACTTACGGTGTCGACCCTGGTTTCTGAGGTGTTTTTCTTCTTCTTTGTACATAGACGAATCACGGGACGCCAGGTGCTAGATAATTGAAAACCATCTTCACGGTTGAAATTTTTGTATTTCGTGATTTCAATGGCTTCTCTCACCAATCTGGGTATATAGTGGCGTTCTGTCGAAAGTATCTGAGGATTATGTAAATTCTCGATGTAGTGACTCGTTCCTGCCTCCAAAAGGTGTTGTGCTATCGCCGATTTTCCTGGGTCATTGTTTTTATAAGCCCTAATGTGTTCTTTCATTCGACATGCTACAGTACGCTTAGTTTGGCCAATGTATGAACTTCCACAGCTACAGTCCACTTTGTACACGCCTGGTCTTTCCAATGGGAAATAATCTTTCGGTGTGCGCAATAGCTGGGAAATCTTTTTTAAAGGAGTGAAAATCGTTTTTACTGAATACTTATTTAAAATATTTGCGACTTCAGTTGCTCCGTGATCATGGCGCTTGCAACAGTGCCGAAATATCGGAAACTCGTAAGTAAAAATTTACATGGTATAAATCCCGTAAAAACGTTTAGAATTATAAGTGACCATGAAAGTTTGAAATTCTATATGTTCTATTTATGTTCCAGACAACGGGACTGTATTACGGAATTACTACAGACGACGCACTTAATATCAAATAAATAGTTACTTGGCCGTGTGGGGACGGCATTAGAATTAACCCACCCCTCTCCACACATGGGAGTCGTAAGAGCCTGAGGGAATACCGGGAGAGTGGGCAGCAGCACTCCTTCGAGTATTAACAACATCCACTGCAATCGCCAACCCGCCTGCCAAGCGTGGCGATTACGGCACTATCCCCCATTCTTGGGGAGGCCTATGCCCAGCAGTGGACTTTAAAGGGCTGATGGATGGATGGATAGTTACTACTATTCATGTACACGTGTCACATTATTCGTGGTTTTTGGTTTCAGAAATTACGATGACAGTTGTGTAAATCTAAGATGAGAGTTTCACCTTGTTATGGCTGCCAAAAAACAACGTGACCAATACGAAAACTGATAACATCATGGAGATACATTGATGTTAAAATCAACGATAACTATCCGATTTCTACTAAATATTGAAAATTTCGATATAATAACAAAAATATGTTTTTTTTATCAAACAAGCATACGGCCCGTCTGATGGTAAGCAATTACCGTAGCCTATAGATGTTAGCAGCACCACAGGCATCAATCACGCGTCGCCATCTCCATAGAAAGGGTAGGAGGTATATAGGAAGGATAATAAGGAGAGAATAGGTAGGATACTAAGGAGAGGGTAGGAGGGATAATAAGAAGAGGAGAGGGGGATTGTTCTGGCGCTCTCACTTACCACACGAAACGCAACGGTAGGAGTACTTACCCTTGTTTCACGCTGATGTTTTGTGAGAGGTACTTCCCCGATCGAGCCGGCCTATTCATGCTGGTATAAGCAAGGCTCTCTACCATTAGAAGACTAACTTAACACGTAATTAAAAAACTGAATAATGTGTTCTAGTAGTAGTGTATTTAACAAAATTAGTTAAATTCCTTCCGTTACAGCAAGTTAAAATTAAACTATTTTGTAACACCATGCCAAAGGAAAGAGTTCAACGCGTAGGTGTAACACAACGACATAATCTATCGGGAACGTGGATGAAACATGAACTTTTATTGTCTAATAAGCCTAATATAAAACACAATTTATAGGCTGACAAAAATAAATACCGATAGGAAATATTAGAAGAAAAACCTGAACTAAATATTCTTACTGTTGAATTTCATGTAATGTTAAGTGATTATATTATTCATTCGGAAGCGAAACTACCTTGCTCTTACGTAACTTAATCTCGAATAATTTGTTACATAAGTTATCATAGGGTTAAGAGACATCGCCAAAAACCGGTAACATCAACCAATTAAATATTTACTATTAAAATCCAACATATCCATTAGAACGCTCATAAAATAAATCACTCGATAGTTAAAAACTGTTGTAACCTCGTCCATGACACGCGGACATAAAATTAAACGAGTTTGTCTCTGGCATTTTGGCAAATTAATGGGCATTAGACAATCGATAACATATAATTAATTTGCTATCAGAAAAAATATTTAGCTAACATTGTAGGGCAAGTATAAGGTCGACAAAAAAGCTAGAAACCGTTTCAAGAGTAAACAAAGCTTGTGGCTCGCGGCACGGCACTACAAAAACGTAAACTGAGCGACGATTGAGCAAACATCGTTTTACAATACAACACATACACCACCGATGTTTGCATTGTGGACGAGACCGGGCGATGTGCGCGCGGGCGGAGGCAGTCAGCTGGTAGCGAACGAACACTTGAGATGCCCGAAGATTATGATAATATTGGTCGACATCAACTCGGCTACCACAAAAACTGATTCGATCCAGTTTACGAAAGCACTAGAGACCAAGCCATGATCAAATGCGTAACTGTTAAAGAGAGATTCTCTGATAGACATTTTAAAAAACAAGGATACAAATTTAAAAGTGTCTATGAATGTGAGTTTTTTAATTAAGGTAGGAAAAAAAAAATACCTAATCTCATACCCCGTCGTTCAGGGAAACGATCAGGGTAGCGTTATAGGCCTCATCCACTAAATACACGTGCCATATACTGTCTCTCCGCCTGTGTTGGGTTTGGCGGACCACTGGAACTGTGTAACATTGCCTACTTAAACTTTGTTGACGCCGGGATGAAATTCTTTTAATATATAAAGTTCTGTTTGTTCATTCATATTTGATCAGACATTTTGTGTCTGATTTAGTAACAAATATCCAAATATCAAGTTTATATTATTAATACGATATCCGCGGAAGTAATTCAACGGGTCACGCACTTTATATTAAAACAGACTGTCATTGACGTAATTACCTACTGGAGCTACTTCTTTGATAATGTCAATATTTGAATTTTGAACATTATTAGCTTTGCCTTGTACTGTTAGAAAACAAATTCCTTCAACGACTGCTGTGTTTTAGAGATACGTAGAGTTTATACATTTTAAGGAAATTTACAATTTCCTAATCTGTGAAATACGTATTGACAGCTAAGAGATTTATAAGGTTAAACATATACATACAAAAATCAGTTCTTATAAAGTAATAGATGAAGATAAATATTTATAATATAATTATATAAGTAATCATAATTTATCCATAATTATAATGTTTTTCCACCCGTAACGGGTGCTCCACTGTTGGGTATAAGACTAGGTATATACGATTAGGTACCTATATATATGTAATGAAAATAATGCAATTTATTTTTTTGGCTTTAATAATGGCATATGGTATAGGTACTCAATTTGGATATTATTTAATAAGCTCACTCCGCATACACGTTGCTGTATTGAAATCGACTTCCACAAAAGCGCTCTTTCAGGCAAAATTGTAATGCATTTTGCTATAAAAAGGGGCATTGGAACGCTTAGTTATATATATCTTGTAAATATCTTAAGAAAGTTAAAACCTATCACGTTATGAAAGCTCACAGCTGACGCGTCATAATCTCGTTCTCTCTGTCACCGTCATGTCTCCGGACGGTCTTATACGAGTACCTATACTATACAAATTATAATCAATATAAATTTGATATCTCCATTCTCAGCCGTAAAACAATAACATAGTAGTTATTTTACGACATTTTTATAGAATTCATTGATTTAAATTTTATTGTTTCCATGTTACGGACGCAGTTTTGTAATTATTTCAACTATAACGGGTAAAATGATAGCCACTATCGAAACTCCCACTGTTTGTTTTAATGTGCACCTTCGTAATTTTATTTATCTAAACTACGATCTCTCACTTTTAAAAATTTTAAGAATGAAAATGTAATAGATGCAGTAATTGAAGGTATATGTGGGCCATATGTATGTTTTGAGGCTATGGCGTAATGACCACGTGTTGTGCAGTTTACGTCGGTTTGTATGCCATTATCATAACTTACTTACTCACGTGTAGTAAAACCTATATCTGATGCTGGTTCATTGCAAAGCAATGTATTAACCACTGTACACTCACACCGTTTGACATAAACAGCGCTGTGGTGAAACCGAAGACGGGTTTCTATGAATTCTTTACTTGTTTTTATGTGCAGTGTTTTTAAACACAGCCTGGGTAGCGATTAAAATCAAATGTACGAATTATAAATAACTTGTTGCCGTTTATAAATTAAAAAGTCGTATATAATTGATGAATCAATTTGGGTCAAACGTATCAATGATTGGTCGGTCGAAAGTAAACAAAACTTTTTAACGAAAATACGAAGATTTAGTTACCTAACCCGACGATAACAGTTGGAAATAATTTAGATAAGGCATTCGAAATTGAGATAAGTTTACGTAAAATTAGAGATATTTTACCTCGAAATCCCATTTACTAAGAAGTGAAGACACCTCATTACACGTAGAATTATACCGTTATGTAGAAGATAGAGTTAATTTGTGTTCGTATATAATAATCTTAGAGATAAGTTCAATTGCATTAGTGCCGGATAGTATTGAACAAAAAGGGATTTCTATAAATAGAGATATAACTGTAGTATTGAGATCCTTAACCTTCGTATATTATTATATTCTAGAACTTTTGCTCATTTCAAAATATTATAGGTATTCATCTATATGAACTTTGGATTGCTTTTAAACGTAGGTATCGTTCTATAAGTGACTCTGCAATAATTCGTTTTATTAAGTCCGATCATTATCTTTATTAACTCAAGAGCTAAGTGTTTTCTATAATATTCTGGCTTTTGCTATTCTGGATAACAAATAAATAATTTGTGTGAATATTAAATAGATAAATCGTTTTGATAAATATGTACTTAGCTGTTTTAAAAAATAGTAGGTATATATTTTCCAGCTTTTATTTAACAGAAACAATATTGGATGAAATTTATGATTTTAACGCTTACTTAGTTACTTTAATCACTGTGGTGACGGAATAAGAATACAAGTGTCACCACCCCATTCTTCCTCGCAGGTTTCATACCAGGTGACTATGGGAAGTGAGCAGTTATCATCCATTTACTGGAGATAGGGCTGGGTACCAAGTAACAGTATTTTTTTTTATTGCATTTAGTGGCAGACGATCCACGGCCCATCTGATGATAAATGGTAATCGTCGCTCATGGACTCGACTATACCGAGAGCAAATAAGCCGCTGCTCGCCATTTCATTTCATAGATATGAAATGATCATAGATATGAAATGAAAGCAAAAACGGCTATCTTCTGCTACAGCCAAAACGCAACGATGTGCTTCGTGGCCGGTCACACGGGAGATGGTGGTACCAACCCGCTCGGGCCCAACCAAGTACCAAGTCAATACTCCCACTTGGTACCCAGCCCTACCACCAGTCACGCAATGGATGACAATTGCTTACTTCCCTTAGTCGCCTCATACGACACCCGTGGGAAAGAATGGGGTGGTGACACTTGTATTCTTAGTCCGTCACCACACGGACAAATTATATGTATTACCTGGTTATCAGGTCTGAGAGGGTCGGTATTACCGTCTGCTATATTACTAACTGTGAAGCATATCGATGTGTTTTGGTTTTTAAGGAGGGGGTTTTGACTTTCGGTGCTTTCACTTACCTTACAAAACACAATATTAGGAGTACCTACGGCTATTTCACGTTGGTACCAGATCGAGCTGGCCCATCGAGGCTCTACCATTACTAAAAATATATTGTAGTGTGGTCCAACACAATGTGTAAAATGTGAAATCGAAAATAACAGTCACGAGCAGGATTTGAACCTGCATCTCCTGGAATACCGTCCCAGATGCTTTGCCAATTTTTCGATATAATTTCGATAGCACATTCATTCTTAACCTCTTGGGTGACGCCTGCAGCGTCTGTCAGAAGTAGTGTGGTGTAAAGATGGTTCTTTTATTACGGGTTTTTCTCACACCTGATTCTCACAGGAGTAAGCAAAGGCGACTTCCAATTGCTACTATCCTTAGTCAATTCTCTTACCTATTTACTCTCTTTACATTGTCGATGAGATCGTTCGGTGAGATCTTCCCTACCCAACAGCATCATTAACACTAACCATATATGAGTTACATAACTATTATCATTTCAATCACTGGGTGATGAGATGGAATTATGGCATTAATTTAAAGTCTATCATAACCTGTTTAAATTTAATACTAGCTGACCCGGTGAACTTTGTACTGCCTCAGAATCAATAAATTTTCTTTTTGTCTTATTAGCTGATTTACATACATTTATTAAAATACCCGAACTCAACATGAATAAAGTTTAATAAAATTAATGGAAATCAGTCAATCCTTTCTTGAGATATCACCAGAAAAGACTATCTTATTTATATTCCCAAATGTTTCAGAAAACATTCTATAATGTTTTTCGTGAATTTTTCCACTATTTTAATAGTTATTCTAGCATTCTGGGCCGAGACAAATCCAAAAAGTCAAAGTTCATAAAAATCAGTCTAGCCGTTTTTGAGCTATAAATGGTGTAACTAACCCGACTTTGTTTTATATATTATAGATTACCTTTTGTCGAGTATATTGCAATTAAAGAATTAATAGTAAATAGTAGTTTATGCAGGTAAGACAAGCAGACAGGAGTTGAAAGAAACTTGTTATCTTCAATGATATCAAGAGATCAACTGATAAGGGCGAGTTGAAACAGCCGGCTTGGACCGGCTTGTTGTTGATTATTGTATTTACGTTATATGCTCCCATTGTCAGGCTAGTTTTGCCGATCAGCAAGATAATTACTTATTTTAATAAAATATATCCTACGATAGTATTTTCAGTTCCGTGCCTTCGTTTATTAGTTTTTTCTATCACCTGTTTTATATTATATAGCATTGGAACATGGAAACGTATGAAATTTCTGCATAATTAAAAATACTGTTGTAATGTAATGTATGAAAATGTCTGCTATTTATAACAATTCATGATAAACATATTTAGAAATTATGTATAAATTGGCGAAGGAAAACATCATGAGGTAATCATGTCATAGATCTCTTCATCTCTATCGAGTGCTTGTGAAATATGCCAGACCGCATTGAGCCAGCATGGTGGTTTGTGATCTATATTCCTCTCCTTCCAAAATGAAACTTGTATTCAACAGTTGGAGTAATTATGAAATATAATTTATCATATATTATGATAAATTTAAAATATGTTAACAATAAGAAAGAAAACACGCATTTATATCCAGAGTTTTAAATCCGTATTTCTCTGTACTAAACTTTAAAAAGCACGTTTTTTCTCTCGTTTACCTCCGATAAAAATATCCTACCTACACTAAATTGGTGTAAATCTGAAGCAACTTTAAAGAAAATTGTTTTTTTTTCTAACATCTGAACCTTAAAGTTAAATAAACTGTACCATGTCGACGGAAGCCCACTATCGTTGAAGCTGTCATGTACTTTTTAATTTAGATACAGACATAATTTATGACACAGCTCAACCAACTTTAATTACTATCGCACAATAGTAGCTCAAAACGTAAATTCTCCAGCGGAGCTAATTACATTTCTTTATAAGTGAGTACGTCATATTGTTTAATTACGGTGACGGTGCCCATTCCTGGATAGCAGTGGGCTGCTCAGATAATGGAGCAATGTGGCTGATTTATGCTGCAACTGAAGAATGTCTTTACACGTTGTTTAGTATTTGTTACAATGGTGCACGATCTTTATAGCATTCTGGTACAGTGAGTTTGATTGCCTTTATTTTGGGAGTGCAGTGCTTATGTGAAATTGATTATGACCCGAGTTTTTTTAATTGTGCCTATTTTAGCATATTCTATTCTAACTAGATTTTAACATAGGGACGTAGTAGTAAGTATTTTTAGTTAGATATGTACTTATCCCTGTATTGCTATTAGATTATTAGATCTGTAACTTACAATTTAATGTTTTATATTAAATTAATTTTTTCTTCTTTTCAAGTTGTTCTCCCCAATGTCTGCACTTACATTTGTGTTTTACATTTGGACTAAGTGTTGTAGTAAAACATATTCAGTGATCGTAGTAGCATAAATTTTATTGCTGCAGACGAGTCACGGCCTACTTGATGGTAAGTGGTAACCGTTGCTCATGGACTCAACTATACCGAAAGTATTGTCAAGCCGCTGCGCACCATTTCATTTCTAAGTCATGAAATGAAAAAATAAACGGCTATCTTCTGCTACAGCCAAAACACACTGACGTGCTTCATGACCAGTCACAAAGGAGATGGTGGTACCGACCCGTTCGGGCCTGATAGGAAGTGAGTACCTACTCCCACTTGGTACCTAGCCCTATCAATAGTAATGCAATGGGTGATAATTGCTTACTTCCCTTAGTCGTCTTGTACGACACCCGCGGAAAAAGATGGGGTGGTGACACTTGTATTCTTAGTCCGTTACCACGCGGACATATATTTAGACATGTAAATAAATCTGTGTAGTCATATCTCTCTGTTTCGAAGCTAGTTGGAGTAAAGGTATTAATGCTAAAGAAATCTGTATACCTGAGATTTTTTCGACAAAATATAAGTCTGGCTATTTGCAGTAGGCGTTGTAAGCTATGGTATAAACGTGTATCATTCTGAGAGAAACCAATGACTAATATATCTAGTGAGAGTTATTGATGATGTTTTAGGAGATTGTATTAATAATCTTAAACGTATGGGTCACTAAGTTGTTTTGCAAGATGTATTTTTGTATTAACTAACAGAGTATAATATAATAAACATTCGATATAAACTGAACATGTTTTAAAATTACCAAGGTGTTGGACCGCAGTACGCTTGTTTTGAAATTGTTATCAATCAATAAATCAATGAGTTGTCTGCCAGTCGCGAGCCGACCACATTAACATTTGATTGATTATTATTGACAACTCACGGTTAAGGGAATCACTTCTGTTTCGTACAAACCGCATGTTTCATTTCAATAAGTTGATACTACCTCATAGATTTATCTCAAATATATACACTGTTGAAAAGATCTAAGAGGTTAATTGGTTCCTATAATATTTATTCTAAAAGGTCAACCAAGCTTCTAAACTTTAGCTTAGATGTATAGCGGACTAAGAATACAGCGTCACTACCCCATCCTTTCCGACGGATGTCGTACCAGGTACTCGTAAGTAAGGGAAGTAAGAAATGATCACACACTGAATTTTTGGTGCGTACCAAGTGGGAGTAGTCACTTGTTACCTGGCCCGAGTTTGTCGGTGGCACCGTCACCTGTGTGACTGGTCTTAAAGCACCTTAGTGTGTTTTAGTTGTATTATATATATAAGAACGACTAAGAAGAATTAGGTACATCCACTAGAACAAAGCATTTTATTTTTCATGCTCGTAATACATAAAGGTAATAAAGTTTTAATCGCTGAAATAAATTACAACTTGTTTTTGGTGTGATGTCGCCAAAGGCTGGAAAAATCAAAATTGAATGAAATTAAAAACACCATAGCGTTTCACCGTGTTAATTGCACAAATGGAGGATTATTGTAAATATTTCCGATAGGTAGGTATATCTACTATTTAATCAGTGAAGTGAGTTGCAGTCCCTTGAAGAGTTGTCAAGAGCCTAGCGAAGCGGAGTGGGAGCTGGGCCAGGGCGCAGGGCCGGGGTCGCCGAACCTGCGTACGCGCACAAACTCAAGACCCGAGCGGATACGCGCTCATACGAGCCGTTAATTACGATTTCGCCTGTCACGCCCGTTGCCCTGCTTAATGTTCGGATTAACTTTTATATTAAAATAAAAATCGTCGAGCCTCTAAGGCGTGGTTGGCGAAACTTTCTTTTTGAATCTCCGGATCTTAATGATTGCTAACAGCTAGAAAACTCGGCGAGTCTTCATATTAGGGCCTCGTTACTGTTCTTATTTGCATATATAATGACATCATATAAGTGGATATATTAATAGGAAATATATTACAATGTCATTATATTTGACAATAATAATGTTATGACATAGGTAATAGTTGATTAATACAGGCGTGAATTCCTCGTGATGCAGTGATAGTTGACCGTTTACGTTTTGAGCGTTTGTTACTTAAAGTACGTGATCAGATAGTCACCACATTAGGTTGTAAGGATAGATGATGGTGATTTCGTGATGCAAATGAAAGTAAATACCTACTTGCTGGAGATATTCTATATCTTTGTGTGATTTATTATTTTTATTTGGAGAAGATATTCATCTTTAACAGTGAAATTATAGTGTATTTACGATGATAATATTAAAAAATAAAGTTTATATTTGATTACATTGAAATGCCTACCGAAACATTAAAGATAAAATTTTGTGTAATTGATTATAAGTGAGTGAGAAGTTTCAAGCTTGAATTTCTGATTGAAATAGAAACAACTTCTCTGAGTTTTCTAAGTTACACTCTATGGCAAGACTAAAGAGTATTGAGTGAAAGATATTCGATTCTAACTCTTCGAAAGTACGAACCTACGAACATATTTGTTTACAAATGTAAATCTTGGAGAGGTTGGACCTGTGTTCCTACTCATTATTTTTAAGATAAAATATAGATAGAGTATCGTAAAATGGCCTAGTGTGGATTCACAAACTTCATAAGCTGTTACGAAAATCTCTCAGGCTTACACGCTTCCTCATGTACTTTCCTTCACCGAACAGTGGTAATCAATACATGTATTGTATAATTTTGAAAATTTTGAAAACACACAAGTATGTCCCATGCGAGGTTGAACTACAGACAGGGCACCAAACTCGATACCACTGACCTTGCTATCCTTAGTTTTACCTATATCATGTTGAGACTTAAGCAATTGACTAAAGCCTCTGCGCCTCTAACGCAATCAAGTTACTGAGAGTTGTTGTAAGTACACCCACATATAACGCAGTGCAGTAGCCACATTCATTCGTAACAACTAATTCATATCTGGATTGATATGATATCTGGCCTCAGGCAAACATTATCGCCGCAATTACATCTAAATACGTTATACATTAATATGTTAATAAGACTTTGCATATTGAATAAACGTATACAATGTGTAATGTATGAGCAATTAAGAAGTTGTTGTTGTATAATAGTTATACTATAGTTTACAAGGTGTTAGCTTCCGCCCGTAGATTCACCCGCATGCCATCTTAATAAAATATAGCCTATACGTTTCTTCAGGTAATTATAGTATATTTACGTAATGTATGTATGTTCTCTCTGCCTACCCTGCAAGGGAAATGGCGTGATGATAAGTTAGTTAGTTAGTTTACGTAATTTAAATAAAAAAAAATAAGGTATACTCTATTTTAGTTCCTTAACCAAAATGGGGCCGCTCACCTATTAAACCTGCCATGTGCGATCTCTTCGCCTATATTGGTGGACCACTGGAACTGTGTGACACTACTTCAGTGGTAAAGGCAGTAGAGAATAGTCCCTGTATCGTGGGAAGTTTTGCAAACATTTATATAACGGACAAGAATAACACCAAAACTCAGAACTTTGCGTAATCTACAAATGCGGCTCAGACGAATTATTGTCTTGTGTGGAAATCGAACCCACTATAATTAAAGTTTTTGCGACTTCTGTACAGTCTGTGTTTTGGTTTGATTAAACTTCTTAATTGTTGATTTTACGATATCTACTGGCAAAACTACTAAATATAAGAACGTAAAGATCACAGAGCTACCTACATTTCTTTAAATACCATACTACGGCTACTGGCCTACCATAGTAACCATAATAATCAGATAGATAATGCTATTATCTGTCTGTCTGTCGAAGTACCGTGACATCTTTTAAAACAGCCATCTAGTTGATTGAGATGTTAATATGAGTTCTCTGTTCCCGTCTACTAAAATTTATACAAGCAGACTAAAAAGTTTGTTTACCTTTTTGTTGAGTTTTTTGTTAGTCTGTTGCAGTCTAGTATTTCAGAAAAGTAAAAAGAAAATTGTATGTATTTAATACCATATACTAACTATTATAAAGCTGTAATAGAGCTGTGTCTGTACATTTAAGATATTTGAGAAAAAAATACTGTATTAAGCTACTGTATATAGGCGTGTTTAAACATAAAACAATTTTTTTATTATAACTTTTTTGTCTGTTTATTCGTTCTTATATCATAAACTATTGAAAGGATTTTGATGCAACTTTTTATTTGGCAGCTCTTGATTGGACTTAAGAACTGGTACACATTTTATCCTGCTACTATTTTGGCAACCTGAGATATAACCTAAAAACTAGCTTTTAACCGCATGGAGCCGCGAGCAAAGGCTTGTTCATATTATATAAAAAGATATTGAATATAACGATGTCACGCTAAGTCCATTAGAAGAGAATATGGCAAGTGCGAGTGGCTGGTGAAGGACAATGAAAAACTTTTAAATAACAACATAATAGAGACAGTAAGGTACCGTTAATATACAATATTTAAATGACTGTTTAGACTTTTCTTAAAACTAGATTAATTTAATTAAGGCTTGTAATAAAACAACATTTGAGCACATAACTTAATTAAGAGTATTTTTTCAGCTATCTCGTTTATGATCTAACCGCAAAGCGAGCGAGTCAAGAGTGAGAGGCGCAATCTCGACATTGGCGTGCCAATTAGACGATTATGGCATCAATCGTCGGCCCAAGAGAAAACACCATTCTGTCCGCCATACAGTAAATCTGCCGCTTGTTACTCAGTTGGAATTAATTGACCGTTGCTTCTCAGTACCAACAATAAACTCCCCAAACCGTATCGAGTCTCCAAAACGCACAATACATCACAGAAAACTACCAACACTGTGTTCTTTAACGTCCAAATTACTTGCCGTAATCCAGCACAGTGTTTAAAACTGCGCTTGTTGGAAAACGTATAAGCAACTTTTGACTTTGAGAAATTAATTGCCGTAACGGCAACGATTTTAATTACTTTAGTTTGCTTCAAATGTTCTGTTGAACCGGTGTGTGATGCGGTCATATTAGAAGCCTGACTCCATCTACCCACACATGTACATTATTACACTATTTATATTTATGTACTAGATAATATTCCAAGTCCCGTATAGCTTTTGAACGTTTTGCTCGAGTCGGTTTTACCTTAGATGTTTAATTGTCATGATAACAATAATTATCTAACTTTGTGCTTGAGAATATGATTGGTTATGGTGGTAACCGAGCCGTGGCACCTGACGGTAGCTGATGGACTTAACAACACTAAGAATTCTGCTAAGCCGCTGCTTACCATTTCATTTTGTGGATAAGGAATGAATTAATGGATGGCCATCTCCCGCTAACACGACAACACGGCGAGGTGCTTCATTCATTGCAAATCCTACTAGATAGAACCTTTTCGTCCGTGTGGTAACGGACTAAGAATACTAGTGTCACCACCCCATTCTTTCCCACGGGTGTCGTACGAGGCGATTAAGGGAAGTAAGCAATTATCATCCATTGCATTACTGGTGGTAGGGCTGGGTACCAAGTGGGAGTACTCACTTGCTATCGAATGGGTTGGTAACACCATCTCCCGTGCGACCGGCTATGAAGCACATCGGTGTGTTTTGGTTGTAGCAGAAGATAGCCGTTAGTCACAGTCTCACAGAGGAGGTCAAATGTTCATAATAAATGGATTTGGTTTCCCATCTTATACCGACCGAAGAAAAGCTGCTTAACCATGCTGATTATTAAAAAAATCGTAGTTTAAGGAAAAAACCATTTTCCACATACGTTTTAAAATGTCGGTGATGAAACTTGATTGGTGGCGCGAACTGTTGCAACTTGGTGTCGGCCTCGGCTGTTGTAACGACCAGTTTTGTGGCTCCATGTTATTTGCACCAGCGACTATATTTATATGTCTGTTAAATATAACGATACACCAATATCTTCAAACTTATAAGACATTAGCAGAACCTGCAGATTCCCTAACTTCGACTGCTATCAACTGCTCCAGAATTATTATTTCGATATTGACTTTTGCGTAAAGTGAAATTGAATTGTCATATTATGTCATATTATGTATGTGACTTATAAAACAAAAAATCCATAAAAAATATTATAAAAACCCTGGAACACGTCCGCAGCGCCACACAACGAGTCCATTTGTAAATTCATACAATTCCGAGTCCCACACAAACATTTTAACTGTACGGAGGAGTTCAGTGACAAACACACACACAGAAACATTATATACGAGTATAATATATTATAAATAATGTGAAAATAGAAAAGGTGTTTAAGGGTGTGCGGTACTTTAACCATTTTCAGTTGGTATGCTACTTCCAATATTAATGGACCAGCTCAACCTCAGAAGTACCACACTTCATGAAATAAGGGGGAAGAAGTATTAAAAACCCTCTCACAGAATATCATTACAAAGCTATGGTAGATGTTTCATGTGTGTAAGGTTTCGTTCAGTAAGTCGCCGCATACCCTAACTTTCTTCTCAACCCCTCTCTATCATCCTCAGACAATACCACTCCGAGAACCGGAAAAAATTAAACATAATTCAATGCACACCTGTCTAGCCAACCGCTATAATGAAATTTCTTTATAAAATCACTGTTTCAAAATATACTCATCCGTAATTTAAGTAAAGAGAACATCAAATATTCCAAATCTGTCAAAAATTCCTTTGTCTTATTCAAATTAAATTTATTTGTACAAGTGAATGTAATACTTTAAAATTTAATATAATTATTTGGAATAAATTAAAAATCTTAAAAATCGATCGCCCAACCGTAGAACTATAAAACAATTATATAATAGATTTATAGGGTTTTCCAATAGGAACATTGTTTTTTTTTAAATAAAACAATCAATTTAGATGATAATTATTCAATTTTGTTATTGTATTACAATAAGTAAGGTTTGGCAATTATGAATGACAAATAATATCTGATAAATGTCCGCCACGACCACGGTTACAAATGTCGATTCTTTCATCAGTTTTTAATCACTTTTTGACAAAATGGTGGGTTTATTTCGTTAATCACTTCACGAATTTTGAGTTTTAAGGCTGCAATCGATTCGATTGGCTTCGTATAGACTCTGCTTTTAACATAATCCCACAAAAAATAATCCAGCAGTGTTCAATCACATGTTCGAGCTGGCCACTTAACAGTTGAATTTCGTGAAATTATGCAATCGGCAAATTTAGTTTGCAATAAATTCATTGTTTCGGTGGCTGTAACCGTGGTCGTGGTGAACATTTATCAGATATTATTTGTCATTCATAATTGCCATACCTTACTTATTGTAATATAATAAAAATTTGAATCATTATCTTCTAAATTTATTGTTTTATTTTGATTTAAAAAACAAAGTTCTTGTTGAAAAATCCTATATATGTTTTCATACGTGGGTGGCAAGCAAGTATACGGCCCACCTCGTGGTAAGCGGTTACCGTAGCCTACAGACGTTAGCAACACCAGAGGCAATACTCGCGTGTCGCCATCAGCAAGAAAAGGGATAGGAGGTGGATAGGAAGTACATTAAGGTCAAGATAGGTAGGATACTAAGGAGAGGATAGGGAGGGGGTTCGGGTCTCCGGGACTCTCACTCACCATACGAAACACAACTACTGTTGGTACACACAAATTTTTTGTGAGAGGGTGTTCTCCGATCGAGCCGGCCCATTCATGATGGGATAACCAAGGTTCTACCAAAAAGTATTAGTACAAAAGTGAGCTTGTTTTTACGCTGTTATGCCGTAACTATCTAGTTACGGCGCAAAAGCGTAAAACAACGAGCGATAGAGATAATAATTAATGTCACATTGAGTGACTTGTTTATGAAAATCCACGTGAATGAAGTCAAGAGCAGGATCTAGTTTATAATATTAGTGAGGAAGTAACACTCTCTCTCTCCTCTAGTGACGTCCGAGGCGACTAAGGAAAGCAAGCAGCTATCACTCATTGCATTATTGGTGGTACCAAGTTGAAGTAGGCCTGAGTAGGTCGGTGTCGCTATCTGCTGTCTAACGGCCGTGAAGCTCCTCGATATGTTTTAGTTGTTGCGGAAATTGCTTCTAATCCATTAAAAAAAATTTCATTCCAGCACTTTTAGTATTTTAGTTTAAGTAGTAGTTTCGTTTTTGAAATCATTTGACCATTTCATTACAAATTATCACTGAACAAACAAACAAAAACTTAGCATCACGCCTGTATGCCCGAAGGGGTAGGCAGAGGTGTATTATTACACACCCACGGTTCGCCAGCTATGTTTAGGTCCCACGTAATAGGGGGCGAGCCTATTGCCGCCTACGGGGCACATTTCCAAATTCCGAGCTACTACTGAGAATTTTTCTTTTTAGGGAAAAGCTCAATAACATTGCCCGACCCGGGGATCGAACCCAAGACCTCATGATCAGCAGTCGCATACACTACCGCTGCACGACCGAGGTAGTTATTATCACTGACTAGGAGAGAAAAACATTATGTTGAAACCTGCATGCCTGAAAACTTTCTCGAAAGATTGCAAAGTCTTTCGACTGACACTGAGTCAGCGTGGTCGTCTAATGCTTAAATCCTTTTTAATAGGTACTGAAGGAGATCCCAATGGTGACTCTTACGGGTGGAATAAGTAATATGGATATTAAATAAGTCGGGCCAAGAAAGGATAGATTGTGAATACTTGATTTTTCCATCAGTGATTTAAAAAGTTAAAACATGCTTTCAACGGATACCAACGGTGGTTTAAGGAGTTGTTTGTGTTAGCGCCATGCGCTCGTCAAGGAGATCAACTACCACACCTACCCGGAACACAGCCAGGCTCACGAATGATGGGCGACAAATAACCTGTTAGCACAAACAAATTTAACGACTTGCTTATATACTAGCCACCGCTTCGGCTTTCCTCGGGTGCAATTACTAATGATTTTTGAAGAACCACAACTCCTTTATACACATCACCAAAGATTAAGCCAAGGAAAAAACAAGGCTCTACAAAGACAGTCACATCGATTACGATCCTCAGTCCATGCTCCTCACATAGTACACACCAAGAGTGGATTGTTCCACTATTGCGCATCACTATATGGATGAATGGGATGAAAAAAAGATACAAAAAATGGATCTTGTTTACAAAACATTGAATCCTAATTCTAACTATTATAAAACTGTTACAAAGCTGTGTCTGTACATTTAAGATATTTAAAAAAAAAATGACTGTATTAGGCTAATATATTTGATAGGTCTTGATTAGACTAAAAACTGGTATACAATTTATCGTGAACCTGAGATATAGCCTAAAAACTAGCCTTTGGTTGTAGCGGAGTCGCGGGCACGGCTAGTTTACTTATAACAAGTCTGAATGTATGCAGTACCCGCAAAATTTCCTTAGAAAAATGCCTGAATGATAGTGAAAAGTGTATCAAAATCCATTGTTTGGTTTTGTAGATGTAAGCGGAGAAATGCTTATCCTCTCCTTACTATCCATCCACCTCCTATCCCTTTCCTTGGGGATGGCAACGCGCGAGCGATATCTCCTAGTGTAGCTAGCATCTATAGTCTACGGTAACCGCTTAGTATCAGGCGTCCGACGGGGTGTATGGTTAGTAAATTTTTTTTCCGCCTTAACAAAACAAAAAATGTCTAGATTCTGCCCGTGACTCCAACGCGTGGATTTTAGAATATAAATTCGTCACTATATGGCAGGCTAATGATCTCTATGCTAAAATTGATTTTTATTTCCAACCCATGTTCTGTCCCACCATTGGGCACGGGTCTCCCCTAATGGTGAGAGGAATTAGACCATAGTCCACCACGCTGGTCCCCTGCAGGTTGACAGACTTCATAAGCCGTCGAGAAAGTCTCTCGGATATGTAGGTTACCGCTAGGCTATTACTGCATTATCCCACGGGAACTATCAACTTTTCCGAGATAAAGTCGGTTGAGTAGTTATGGATATAAGGTGTGTGTGTAGTTCGCGTTATCTATATAATTTTATAGTAAGAATTAACACACATACGATATATAATTGTATAACAATATAAAGATAATTCTTTTCCTTGAAGGTGGCGACACGCGATTGATACGTCTGGTAGGCCGTATGCTTGTGTACCACAGGTACGAGCAGTATAAATTAAAAATTATAAATAAATTAAATCAGTTACATTATAAATTAAAAAAAATATTTATTCATACTACAAACTCAATTATAATAATAATATAAAATAGTTAATAATATTAACAGTTACTTGTAGTTATTGCATTCTTTTTATTTATTGCTTGCCTATCTATTTACAGTCGTTAATAATTTATTGTTATATCTATTGTATGTGTTTTTAATTAACCTTTTCACGTACCTTTTGGGTTTCTGTCAGATGCGTGGATAGGGAATGGGATATTCCCGACAGTGCTTGTATGGTCGAAAGTTCGATTATGTAAGTTTTTGTACCAAAATGTTTTTTTTTTCTTGTCATTATTTCAGCTATTTATGTGATCATTCCATTAATTTTGTACACAATCAATTGTACATTGAGTGAAATATGTATGTATGTACTTCTGTTGCTTATTACTTTTTTTTTGTTTTATTTACGTGAGCTAGCTGCTTACGGTTGATGTCAAGCGTAAGATAGAGGGGTATTGCTGAAAATCAGCTTTGTGATGCAACCATCACAATATTTTCATTCTTTCTTTCTAAAAAAATGTGTATCGAAAATAGCCTTACAAAAATAATAGGTTTGATGAATGGGGCACTCAAATAAACATTTGACATATACGTAGTTATAACGTGAAATATAAAGTTCAAGTGGCCATTTTGTATCAATTACATGTCCTACAAATGACATTCTGTCAACTAATATAACAACAAGCTACGTGTTAAACTGCTAGGTCCTTGGACTGTCAACTTAAAAATCAGTGTCGAAATTTTGTGTCGTGTTTGTATAAATTAATTAACATATTTGTTTATATGCGGTAGAACAATGATAGTGCAGCGGTAGTTTTGAGACGGAGGTATTGAATTTGATCCCCAAGCATGTATTTAACTAAGATAATAAAAACAAGTAGATTACATGATTTCAATTCCTAATCTAATATTGTGGCCGAAACTTACGCATAAAAAGAATGAAATAATGATTAGGGCCATTAAATAAACGCGATATTTTGAAAGTGTTTTCATAAAAAAAAACTTAGCCCTCAATTCAACTTCACAATTTCTATGATTTTAATCAATATTTTCCATATTTTTTCAATACAAAACAATTTACTTAATGAAACTTCACATTAAAATTCATCCATAAATCTCAATTCTATCCAAATAACAAATAAGAAAGATCATAAAAGTATTCAATATATTACTTAACGTATAAATTTGATTCATTGTTTAAATATGATAATATGCATTGGACAATGATTTCATCATTTAAATATAAAAACCGTCAATCATCGTAATCAATCCACTAAAATTATTAGGTATATTGAACAGTGTGGGTTGGCGACCCGTTGCTATCGATACGGCAACTTGCCGCTACGTCAGAGCTCATACATATTATGTAGGTACAACAAATACTATAACTTAGCCACAAAAAACACCTATTAAAATCCCTTTTAAATAAATCTTCCGTTATAACAAATAAGATAATAAAACACCTTGTTCTCCTGACACCATAAAATGATTCACTGTTCCGAAATGTTAATATAATGGTGATTTGAATATCTTGAGCGCTATTGTGGACTGTGGTCGCTTGCGCACGCGCCGATGGAGTCCCTTTCCGGGTGTGTACAGTTTTTAATACAAGTTTGCTGCATGAATTGTAATGTATGCAAATTTTTCTTAAAGATTTGTTTGCTTTTTTCTGTCCGCTTAATACTAGGGCATTCTTAAAATCGAGTGCATTAACATAATTGAAAAAAAGTTAAATAATATTCATGACATGTTAATTTGTCGGTTTTATAAGTGTTAAAGGCGTATAATTGAATGTTGTCGACCCACGCCCATCGGCTCGTGGTTTTGTGCCTACAATTTTTACGAGTGTGTGAATATTTACATTTTGTGTTATTTTTTGTTTGTGTTTCTTGTTCGCGTCAGAACGATTGCCATATTTGCCAAATCCACTTTTCAACATCTGTGATACCATTCTAAAGATATTTTAGGTGTGACACCTATTACTTTCGTAACTGCAGACGTTGGTGTAGATTTCTAGACGTGCTTTAGCTAATGGGGCCAATTTGTATCTATCTATATATGGATAACTAACTTCTGCTAGCCACTTGATGTGTGTGGACTGTAAAATACAAATCTATTAAACCTCAGAGCGCCCTGCATCCGAATATGCACCGCGGTAGAAGCACATCTTTCCAAATATGACATTTTAGCGGTTAAGCCGTTTACGCGCATCCTAAACTCCTACTCGGAATAAAAAAAATTACAATGTGTTCGTGTTTATCTAAGCCATAATTAATTAGTATACCAAAGTTCGATCAAAACCATTTCGTCGCTAAGACTACGAGTATATTCTAAAACTACAGGTAGATACTCTACGGGAACTATTATTTTTTATTATTTTTTCACTGATATTCATACCCATCTATAGATCAGTAAGATGCCAGAATGACACCAAAAGCCTGAAATTTGAACCCACATTAAACTGATTTTCTAGACTCGATGTGTATCTCGATGTGTTTTGGTCAAATTCGCCTAGACTAGATGTGTATCACGATGTGTTTTGGTCAAATTCGCTAATCTTTTTTTCACCACTCGCAAGCGTAATAAATGATCTTAACGGGAGCCAGATCATTGTTTTTGCTGCTGGTTTAACCAGGCCTTTAGCGGCAGTTACTACTTATCAAGGGCTGTGTTCAACTGCTATCTATTTTTTCTCCACACGTCACTCTACTATTGGATATGGATCTTCTCCAGGATTACGCCATAGTCCACCACGGTCTTCCTAATACATCGAAAAAATCTCCAAGACACGCAGGTTTCCTCACGAACTTTTCCTTTTCTGAGCCATGATAACTTGTAAACAAATACACACATAATCATTCAAAATTCGAAAAACTGATTTCTGTACCACAGTACTAAGGTCTTAATTTCGAATGGCAGATCAAACTCGATACCATTGTTTACCCATGATTTTACTACTAGGCTATAGATATAAAAATACTTTGGAAAATCCAAAAGTTCACGCCTCATAATCTTCATTTTTCACAATAAAATTGATTATTTGATAAGTAACTAATAATGCATTGGTCCTCAATTCAAATCAATTCACATTCATTTATTGCGAATATAGTTATACATTGGTGTTATAAAGAAATCATAGCCTCGCCATATTCTGCTAAAAACATGCAATATTAGCATAAAAAACAATTTAAAAAAGATATTTAAAACAGTTCATTTAAAAATACTGTAAATAATAATAATATGTCAATTATTAAGTCAATACAGATATGATTTGGTAAGATTATGATACTTATGTCAATATTTTAATTACTAAGATACAATTTAATGCTCAATCAATAATTACTTACTATAATAACTTATCACATAAATACTCATTGACACTATAATAAGCCCTCTCAACTAATATCTTTTTTATTTTTCCATCAAATTCTTTACAATTGCTTGTTATTAGCAGTGTTTTCGGTAGATGGTTATAAATAATTGGTCCCATACATAGTATAATTTTATTGAACATTGCGGTTTTATGTGATGGACAAGAAATTTTAAATTTGTGTCGTTCACTACTAAGTTTAGTAAACATATTTAAGTTATCTCTTACAAACTTTATTATTTCATATATATACAAACAGGGCATTGTCAATAATGTCAGTTTTTTGAAAAATTATTTACAACTATCAGTATGTTGTAACCCGCATAAAATATTGCTCTTATGCACTTTTTCTGTGCTTTAAATATATGTTCGCTATCAGTGAGTATCCCCAACATATAATCCCATATCTTAGCTGGGACATTACATATCCGTGGTAGGCTGTTATACCAACTGACTGACTAACGACACTACTAGCATATACAATGCATAAGACTTTTCTATATGTAACTTCCAAGTAAGACCATTGTCTATCGTTAAACCTAAAAACTTGGTAGTTTCTATCATGCTAATGTTAGTCCCCATGCAGTCTGCTTTAAGATTTTCAGTAACCCCAGGTTGTCTATTTTTAAATGTCATTAAATAAGTATTTTCTATGTTTAAAATCAGAATTTGCGATGTCAACCACTTCTTTACCTTCAGTAAAGTATTATTTATGTCTAATGCTAAAGCTTCATTATCATTACCTTCAAAAACTATCGTAGCATCATCTGCAAACAAAATTGTTGGTCTATTTGTTACCTTTGGAAATTCATTAATATATATATTAAACAAAATAGGTCCTAGAACACTTCCCTGCGGGACGCCATAGTGAATTCCTCTGTATTTTGATGAGAATATTTTTTCTTTTTTGTGATTAGGACATATGCGTATTATCTGAGTACATTGCTTTCTATTTGTAAGATAGGATTTAATAATATCTAGCACATTACCCCTTTTGCCATACGCATATAATTTATCTAATAATATATTGTGATCCACATAATCATATGCTTTTTAAGGTCCATATATAACGCACAGACTGTTCTTTTTATCCACATTAATTAATACCTTTTGTATAAGATTGAATATAGCTATATTTATGGATTCTTACTAAGTAGTTTTCAATAAATCACATAGATAGCGCTAATTTCAAAAACTACTGCGGTTTTCATGTCTTATACGCCATGTAGCGCTAATTTTAAGAAGTACTTCTATATTGGTCTATAGAAATAGTTCTCACGAAATAAGGATAGCAATGGTTTTAGTGTCGCGTCAAGCGTAAATATTCACTATTTTTATGTTTATTTAATAACAATTAAACCACATCGAATCAGACCGTGAAAAGTGATAGGGCTCTATTCGTAGTTGTACTGTATCATTAAAGAAAAAAAATACTCGGTTAGTAAAGTATTTCGGTCGTTATCGTGTTAACATACGTTACCTACAACAAACGGACGTCGAAGACAGAACTTTTTTAAACAGTTTTTTAACTAGTTTAAATAACATTGGCATCAAAAATATCATGAGTGTTAAAAATAGTGTTTTTTCGTGATATGTGTGTGTATATATTATTTTACAAGTGCAATATATGATAAATAGAGACATTTTAAGTTTGAAAAATCAGTTGTTCTGTGTGAAGCGCAACGCTTCGCTTATGAGGCGTGCAATATTAAACTATATAACGATGTCTGTTTGTTTTTTATTACGTAAAACATGAACCAGAAGTGACGTAATATTGTGGTGTTATCTCAACAGCGAAGGTCGCCAATGACTATAAACCGCCAGTCCTCACGCCGGCAGGTAGGTGGTATGTCCATTAGCGAACTATAAATATAAAAGTAGTGATATATAATGCTGTTACCCTTGACGTTAAGTTGGGAGACCATGTCGACAGCTCGGCCGTTGTTTAATAATTATAATAATGTGTTTTATTATAATATTTATAATGCAGAGGCCTTGGTCACGGGAGTTTGTAATGTGCGCTCTAATTTGATTTTTACTTAAATGTTGAACTTGCTAATTTTAAATACTCAGCATGGAACTGGAAAAAAGTATTGAAGCATAGAAGAAACATTGTTATAAAACCCGTAATTCACGGAATACGGCTAATCTATAGCATATAGAGCTCACAGTAATCAATTCTTATCACATTTTCTTTATTATATAATCCTCTATTGGATGTCACTAGCGCCATTTACTCTATTTATAAACATACTTATTGTACAGATAAAGGAATTCTAAGTTTTGCATTTATTACAACATGATAGTAAGCGGTAACCGTACCCTATAGACGCTAAGACCAGACGCATCACTTGCGAGTTGTGTGAATAATAACTATAAATTAAGGAGGGGGTTTAGGCTTTCAGCGCTGTCACTCACCACACGAAACACAACATTAGGTTATTTCAGGTTGTTCTTCTGTGAGAGGGTGGTACTTCCGTGTGAACCGTCGAATAAATATCTCAGACATACAGGTATTTTCAGGATGTTTCGGATTTTCCAAAAGTCAATGGCCACGTGACTTGTCTGCAGCCTAGTGCTGTGCTAGTGATAGTGGACCAAACAGGCTATCAATGTAAATAATTTATGATATAATGCACTAGTTTTTAGAAATGAACTCTTTAATTTAAGTAATGCTCGGTTACTTAAAATCTGATAAAACACTAGAATGATTTATTGAAAGCGTAAGTCGCGAGGTGTCAGCACGAACTACTGATCAATAGAAATATTTATTATCTAGATCTAGATTTAATCAAACTTCAACCACTACTATTGGTTTCGTGGTTAATATAATAGTATCCTAACTATTATAAAGCTGTAACAGGGATACGTCTGTACATTTAAGATGTTTGAGAAAAACTGATTAGGTACATTAAGTTATTTTAGCATCTCTAAGGATTTTTTTAGAATTTTATATTCCGCATAAACTACTGAACGGAATAAAACTACGTTTACGGAATCTATCGCGTTTACTTGATTTTTATGCTATCCCGACGTTTCGAATACTTTACAGCATTCATGATCACGGGTATACTTAGATGGTAGATGTCCAAAGCTGATATGTTGTTTCAACGGTTTCATCTACCTACAGTAATATAATTTTACAAATTTTTGGTTTATTTATTTAATTAAAAATATCTACTCTAAGTTTTATGCTTACAATGTATGATGAAAAAAAAGAAAAAAAATTTGCAAAAATTTGTAAAATCATATTACTGTGGGTAGATGAAATCGTTGAAACAACATATCAGCTTTGGACATCTACCATCTAAGTCCACCCGTGATCATGAATGCTGTAAAGTATTCGAAACGTCGGGATAGCATAAAAATCAAGTAAACGCGATAGATTCCGTAAACGTTATTTCAAAATGTGTGAAATTCGCGTAAATGTTAGAAAGTACCACTGAACGGATTTTGATGAAATTTTTTCATTAATACATTTTGATTTTACTTAGAAAAACAAAAACTAACATACGCACACCAAGAAAGGCATGCACATATATAATATACTAACACACACACACATATATATCGCCTTATACCTTTATGAAAGAAAATAAATAAATAAAAACAATCTATACCAGCTATATGCACGAGTATGTACTATGCTGTCAGTTACTTACTTATCATCACGCCATTTCCCTTGCGGGGTAGGCAGAGAGAACAGAACAATGTAACATGCTGTTAGTTGACCTTCAAAAAAACGATGGAGAAAGCTTTTTAAGGGCTATTTTTATAATCTTATGTATATTTTAAATCTGAAAGTTTCTATGTGTATATATTTTCTAAACGATCACGCAATCGTAATAATACTTAAAATAGTTTTGTCTCGGGAAATGACATGAATGAAAGGTGATTATCAATTTTAGGCAAAAATTCTTAATTTAATACTCTAATTAAATTAAGAATTTTTGCCAATATCAAAAATTCTTAATTTAATAATTCATCACTTTAATGGAACATTTATACTGCAGTTGTTTTATCTTTTTTAGCGCAAATTATATTATGTAGTCTATTTTTTATTTCGTAATTTTTTAATCATTCCCACATTTTGAGTTGAACCTATTTCGAAGTCCACACAGATAAATATGCGGGCAATAACTAGTCGTGTAATAACGTAGTGTTCTATGGATATTTATGCAAATTTTATATACCTATACATAATGTCACTAATACGATCCGCTGTCGTATAACTAGGAAGGAAGTAAATTTAATGTTCATTAGTAGGATTTAATCTAACGTTAGCTTTGACAATATAATAAGGAAAAAAACAAGTTCCCATAAGTGCGTACAAGATGGCAGTCGAGCAGGTTACATACGAATTTAATAGAGGTGATTTTAAAATTTGTAACACCTTAGTTATTAAATGAATTGGATTTGAGCAGCTTTTAATCTATTATAACTGGCTCGGTGGTGTAACGATAGTGTATGCGACTGCTAATCATGAGGTCTCGGGTTCGATCCCCGGGTCGGGCAATGTTATTGAGCTTTTTCCTAAAAAAGACAACTTCTCAGTAGCAGCCCGGGATCTGGAAATGTACCCGGTAGACGTCAATAGGCTCGCCCCCTATTACGTGGGACTTAAACATAGCTGACGAATCGTGGGTGTATAATACACCTCTGCCTACCTCTCCGGGGAATATAGGCGTGATGCTATGTGTGTTATATTTAATCTATTGTAACTAAAATAATAACTGTATCATTAGTGGTAGGTCCTTGTTTATCTGAGTATGAATGGGCCACCTCGACGGGGAACGTACCACTTTATCACAAAGGATCAGCATGAAATTACAGTAGCCTCTCCTACTGTGGTATTTTGCATGGCAAGTGAGAGAAGCAGAAGCCTAAATCTATCCATTCTTTCCTTTATAATCCTTCCTGCTCAACTCATATCCCTTTCCTTGGAGTGGGCGATATAAGAGAGATGCCTCTGGACTTGTTATCGCCTTTACGCTACGGTTCACAATTATCCTTAGGTGAGAGAAGCTTAGGTCGTAGTCCACCGCACCAGGTTTTTATACCAAATTTTTTTTTCCGCTGAGCAGTGATAATTTGTGATTGATTCCTATAATTTCATAAGTCATCTTAATGTTGGGATATCGTTTAAATTAATGCCAATGACGATGATGTCAGCTAATAGTACCATAGGACGTAATTTGAGTCAACGCATCAGTGACAAATCTGTCATAAACCAAAGACTGATAGTAGCGGTTCTGTTCGCTCGGGGCCTATGCTAATGCGCGCACAGCGGGCTCCCGCGTTACGTGCGGTAATGGACCCACTTCTAGCCATTTCCACTTCGTTCCAGACCATATTATTTATATCAAACTGTAAGACATGCAGACAACTAGCTTTCTTGAGTGAGTATTAAAATTTTTATTGACGGCCAAATCTAAGGTTTTTGCTTAGGAAAATCGACACAAAGTCGACAATATGTCGAAATTATAGTCGGGATTGATTTAGCAGCATCAATATATTTTCTTACTCATATTTGCATCGCACATTTTTTATCGAATGGTTTTAGAATGTCTCGTGTAGAAGCAATACACATATTCTATTCGTATTGGATTTTCTGTGGTATGTTGCTCTTCAGTGTTCTGGGGATCCTACCATACATAGCCATATAAATGAAAATCGAAAATGGCAGGATCATTTGCAATTTCTCTTTGTGTATATTATTGTATGAATTGATTAATTCTATCGATTATATTGAGCTTTAGGCTTGAACAGTTGACATTGTAGGCAGAAGGTGAGCGAGAATTCCGCGATTATTTACTACGTAGTGTTGTGACAGGGCCTTGGCATTCCAGCACAGTTACACAACACTATCTCAGAGATATGTTGTTAATTGATGCAAGTCTGTGGAAGGAAAATAGACCTCCTCTTCGATACTCTCCAAAAGTTGGCATAAGGTTTTATTATCATTTTCATTCATTACTTTAGATTTTGTTCGCTTAATTTACTTTCTTTGTCAATTTATACCATAATTATTTTATGATCTTTTTGTTGATTTCAACACAAATGGGTCGGATCAACCGCGGAATTACCACTGTCTCACTAAACAATGGCGTATAACAACGCTAGGTATTCAAACTATTTAACGCGCACTATTGCGATTCGTCTAGTGAGAACGGTCACCGGATCGCTTCATCTTCCCCCTCTGTATCATCCTTCGATTCCATCTTCTTATCCTTCTGACATGGCATGATGGCGATGGTGATGCTACCTTTACTTGATCATCACAGGGCTATAACCCTAATATAGTAAAGCATTAGTTATCTAAACCACATTTACTTGAGACTGTTAACAACAGGTAGGAATACTG
The DNA here is from genome assembly GCA_948253155.1 of Leucoma salicis. Classification (NCBI taxonomy): domain Eukaryota; kingdom Metazoa; phylum Arthropoda; class Insecta; order Lepidoptera; family Erebidae; genus Leucoma; species Leucoma salicis. The sequence continues at coordinate 28,596,306 of OX411810.1, read as the reverse complement.
ACATAATGTAGGTTTTCTTTTGCGTCTGGGCAAGAATCGCCCTGCGGGGATCCCTAAACGTCGGACCAGCTTATATAATAATTATTCGCTGTTTTCATTTCGATGCGTCTTTTTTCGTCCCGTCCGCCATTAACGCGCGGCGCGTTTTGCTCAGCTGCGCTGGCGCACCTCCAGGCGATACAATTTATTGTCGATTCCGGAAAATTGGTATTTTGTTGTAAAACATAATACGCTGTCGTGGAGCGGCATTTAGTTCGTCGTGAATTGCGCTTTGATTCTATAACATTTATAGACGTATTTGTGCTTTGTTTATGTACGCGCGAACTACTTACGCGTAATATACCCGCCTAGAACTCTTACGGTAAGCTTGTTGAAAATTAAAAGTAATAATTATAAGAAGTTTCATCCTGCGGTATTATAATATACGCATATAATCGGAACTCGTTAGTGCACTGGCTGAGGGCCTCAGGAGACCAGATAATAGAAATGTAGATAGTAAAATTTAGTATTTATAACTCTTAGTAGAGTTTTTAAGACAGAGTAAAACTCGGGTTATTATTTTGATGTCCAGTGAACGGTAGGTCGTTGGCTTGCAGTTATACCCATATAATGTTTATAAAAATACCGATAGGTTTATTAAAAAAAAAACTAGTAATTACATATCTTCATTTAACCGTGATGCGATGTCGGTTTTTGCAGCGGTTCCGGACCGCTGGGTACTACAGTGAGCTGGGAAATACTGTGAAAATATTGAACAACACGTCTTTATAATTATATAGCACCCAACGTCGAGCCGTATATGGCTTGGGACCTGGGTGAATGAACTGGGCCGCATACTGGCGTAACGCTTAGAACGAAACCATCATTTATTTTGAAATAAATTTGTAGATTTTTTAGTATTTTCTATGTTTTCTTTGCATAACAGAAGGAGAAGTAGGATGACCAAAACAAGCACAAGATCAAGTTTTTTTTAATTACACAGTTTACGTAGTAATAACGATATCTGGTTCCAAGTGTTGTGAGTTCGATTCCTACACTAGAAAATACAAGTTTTAGTTAAGTTTTCTTCATTTGCTTTTAGTGTTGCATTCTCGTCTTAATTTTGGTTTTAGTTTTGTACATGCGATCTCAGACAGAACTTGATTTCTGCTATTCCGACGTTTTGAATAACTACTTTATAATTAATTTATTTTCAAAAATAATTTTGCATTTTGGTAATAAAGGGAGCTAAGGCAGGACGTTAATTAAGACGTTACTGATACAATAGAACGCTATGCCCTATGAGGATTAGCAAAATTCACACACCGCCCAGAAAATTTAGGATTCCCTTCGATATTTTCCTTCATTTTATCAGCCCTTGATTCCTTTTCTGCCAGATGGCTGGCTGATGCGAAGGTTTTTAAGTTACAAGAATATTCACAACGAATGTATTTTATTCGTCATTCATCTGTCGGATCAATGATGTATGAATTCCTTCAACCGTAATTAATTACAATATTTTCTTCATTATCAGCATATTACTATGTAAGCAACATCGATAATTACTCTCATCATGCCACAACTAGGCATAATTAGCACTTCACACCTATGTAAACTCCACTATATTCACACTAAATTGTGCATAATATTATCACTTGCTTTCTATACCTATACTCATCCGTTGTGCTGCTAACAAAAGCTGTGATGTATATTATAATACATCATAATCGTAATGAATATTTAACACACGAACAAATCTTCACGATATTTCAAAGTTCGTATCGATAGGCATCTACGTAAACGATTATGTATCAAAGTGATTTTATTAGTTATTAATACAGGAACTTATCATTTCGTAAGCGCCAAGCATATTACACGTGCAATCTTTAGGACAGCTGGCGTAGTGGTTTTAAGGAACCTTGCTATAATAGCTATATAAAATAAATGAAATAAAATAAAAAGGCTTTTTTATTTCTTGCATATTTTAACATAATAACTTCCGAGCTTAATATAATAATGAGTATGTATTATTTTTCAATAATCAGATATTATTGAATATTTAAAACTGTAATAATTGTATAAACAATTCCATTAAATTTAAATTTAATTAAAATAAACAAATATAAATAAATATTCACGGACATTTCACACGACCTCCACTGGTCCCAAACTAAGCTTAACGCTTGTGCTATGGGTACCAGATTACGGATATAATACATAATGCCTTTTTTTTTGTAAATACATACATATAATAGATATAAACACCCAGGCGCAGTACAAATATCTGTGTTTATGTGGGAATCAAACCCACAACCCCGTGCACGGTTGTCGGTTACACTACCGACTACGCCACTAGGCCTACGCCACGTAAATTTCTGCAAAAGTACACAATGGCGTTCACTAACATGTACTCGTATGATAAGATATTAACTATTCATAAAATACCTCAAAAATATCAAATACTTAAATTTAAAAAAAATGCCACTAGTTGACATTCTAAGAAACCTGATAATTAGATCAGTTAGATTGAGATTATCATAAGTGGTGTTAGCGATGCGTTTAGGCGTCCATCACAGACTGAGGAACCAGATTGATACGATTTTAGAAATTCCGTTCAACTTTCCAAATTAAAATGAACTATTTTTTGTTTGTCATATACTGTGACAGAATTTATTTCTCTCGAAGTTTATTAAAATATATTTACAAGTCACTAATGATCTCATTAATTTGCAGTGTCTCATTTGCTAAAAAATGTGCAAATTTTTCGGAAGAATCCTGAGTGCGTAGAGAAAACTTGTCTTCTTTTGTATGATAAATGCGCTTTATATGAAATTAAATGTAATTGAATAATAACACACAATTTAGTAATAGTAATTTATTCTAGTATTAATTGTCTAATATAAATTTATATTAATTGATTTTAGTTTAATTTACTTTATTATTACTTCATTGAAAAAATATATCTCGCACTTGACCGCCTGCCCATTTATTTACATATGTTTTTCTTCCATATCTGTCTATCGGTCGTCATCTCGTCACTCACTCCTCAGCTTTTCGTATCATCTCTCACACAATTAAAAATCTTTTCACTGATCTACTTCTTCTCTTACATCTTCTCACGTTCATGCCTAGTACTTACTCATTTTGCAACATCTTTCATTCCCCATTGCCACTTTGTAGTAATTGGAAAAAAGCGTATTGCTACTATATATTCGTATTTTACCTGTCAACGGCAATATTCGTTCATGAAAATTAGGCAACTAATCTGGTAATTTCAGAGGTTAGCACGTAATATACAAAATTGTAATATCAGTAGTTCTGTGTAAGTATAATAAAATTAGACTTGCAACTATTATTTTGTTTGTCAATTCTTAAAGAATGTATGATAATATTGATCGTTTTCTTCTCTAAATGCTACCAAACAAAATGTTCTAAACGAATATTTTATAGTAAAATGTTGTACAATAGTCGGCCCACTACTTCATAAATTAGTCGTTGTTGTAAGATGGGTCAGCTTCACAATGTTTTGTCCGTAGGCAGTCCCACGATAACAGTCGTAGCGCTCTCGTACACGACAGATATACTTGCAACGGTATTTAATAGATCGTTGTAAATGTAGACTATTTGGAAAAATTCCGAATTTACAAAGTCGCTCACATAAAGTGAGTCAGTGCATAAAAAATATGATAGATTATGGAAATTTCATTATCTGCAAGAAAAATTTACGTTATAAAAAAATATATAATAAAGGTTTTATTGTAAGATATTATAGGTACTATCTAATTAATTTTGTATGAAGTTTGAAAAAGTTTGTAGTAGAATTATTGTTTATTGTTTGAGTGAATATACTTATCTCTAAAAGTACTAAAACAAACTAATATTTTTATTATGAACCTATTATTCCGCAAAATTATAAACTACAACTTTACGCTATAATCCTTTAAAACCTAGCCTTACGGGTTAAGTTTCAGAGCTGGGTGCGGGATGACATAAAGGATTATATTGGTTGTATTATAATCTTAATTATCAATACTAAAGTGATATAAATATATAACATTAAATTGGTTGTCTCGAATATTCATTCTAATTTACAATTAAATATAATTACGTAAATGTCCATTACAAAAGCTTATGATATTTTTACAGTAGTTAAACAACTTTTTTCTATAATTTACATTTCAACCACTACGCCATAATACCGCGGAAACCTTGTCGGTACTGCCCCATAAACATGTCAAATTTATGAAGAAAAACGCCGTCGTGCACCCGTCCTGGACGTAATTACCTCGCTGTATTGCGACATCAATGAACACTGCATCTTTATGAACCCGTTACACAGATAAACCTAAAATGTTGATGTCTGTACGCCACCGCTATTGCCTACGAGATAAAAATATCATTTAAAGAACTAGCCTCCCTTCGCTCCAGCCAGTACTTTCCGATCTTATTGCTTTGACATTTCACTTATTTTTAGCGATCGTTTTATTTTAATATAATTACCTCGGCTAACTCTTCGTAAAGATAAGTGATGAATCAATAAGCTGGTGAAGAAGATAAAGGGATTATTTTCTAGTGTGGGGTGTTGTCTTGACTAACCTAGATTATGCACTACGATCTCTATCATCAGAAGTGGGATGTAAATTTATATTTGCTCATAATATGTAAACAAATAGAAAGCTTTATAATGTAAAAGTACAAAAGAGGTACATCATGGCTCAGGATTAAAAGAACGCATGATATTTTTTGAAGCACTTGACATGTTTGGCTAGGAACGGAACTTGAACCCAGCTTTGCAGAATAGTGTTATTTGATGTGGGCGTTTCCTAATAGACATACTTATTAAAACAACGTGTTATAGAAATAGACGGTCTAAAAATAAATTGCTTCAGCATCATATTTACCTTCTACCGGTAATAGGTAATATTAAAAATTCAATAAATCGTAACGTCGACGTAGGAGAGCGAGTAGGTATGAGAGAGAGTATTGGTGTAAAGATGCGAAACGGAATACTCCGATGGTTCGGACATGTGGAAAGAATGCCGGACGAGTGATTGATTAAGAAGATATATAATACGAAAGTGGAATGTACGTACAGGGGGAGACCGAGACTAACCTACCTAGACAAAATCGGTCATGTATTGAAGGAAGGTGTAGTCAAGAGTCTCCGATACGGGCGAGCGTGTATGAAGAGAATTATAATTGTTAAGGAAGCGTTATATAAGCAAGAATAGAGTGTCTTGGCACTATGCTCTTTCTGCCTACCCTACAAGGGAGATGGCGTAAAGGGGAGAAGGTAGGTAAAAATTCAATCGGCCCATAAAAATCATAAAACGTGGAACACGAATTTTTGACAGAATCTGAACTCCGAGAAGTCGATACCGCGTGTTCAGCTAGTATACACATAACTGAACGGTGATATCAATGTTTTTGCGATTAGTGTCTGCAGACCGCGCGGCGTACAGGGGGAGGAGGGGGCTAGGTTATAGAAGGCAAGTCGGACTTGTTTTAATTGGCTCAAGGAAGTACGCTTCAATGACTCCGGCAAAACAGCCCACTTCACCTTTATCGATTGAGCGAAAACTTACTGGTAATTTTAGATAGCATTTGATCTGACTTGTGTAACCGTGACAAAGTTTTAGTATTTCTTGTTTATAATAAAAGTGCGTATTTTTAAAAGTTTAATTTGTCTATTTATGAAATAAGACTTGAACTCATCTACTACCACAAGCTGCTTTTCTCAAAATGGATCCGTTCCATCTTCCAATTTGTCTGCGAGTCTGACTCGTGAAGCACATCTTGAGGTGTTTCTCACATCTATATGTGTTTGCATTAAAATACACTTCTGTTTATGTGTAAGTATAAGTATATACTTTCGACACTGATCGTAGCTGTTGCAAGAATACCCCTGCAGCCTAGGACTTGGGCCAATCCATTTTTCGGTATCGCCTTCTATTTTGTTAAATTTAGCATTTAATAATAAATTAATAAAATATAGTGTTAAAGAGCCAAAAACCTCCATGCAATCGATTCATTAAATTAGTTAAAATGATTATGGTAACTAAACCACTAAAGAACCACTAAACTTAGCGCAAGGGCTAGTATGACTAATTAAGAAACTATATCTACTTTATATAATCTATAATTTGCCTAGAATAAGTTAATATTAAAAATGGTGCCTATCCCATAAAAAAACTGGTAAAAGTTAACACAGGATTTATACAGGTAATTATAATTTAAAAAACCAAAGTACTGTGTTATATTATGGTAATATTTAAAAATTGAATTAAAATTCAAAAATTAGAAAAAAGAACATAGGATAGACCGATTATTCGCCTCTCGAGACGCATTAAATAATTAACGAGTGGCATAAGTCGGCGCGTGCGCATGTTAACCAATGGACTCGCACGAGTTATTCAAATAAGCCAGAGGTAAAAAATCTCGCACGTTACAATTATGACAGCCGCCGCGGGAATAATGCTAAGAATTTATTTGAATTACAAATTGAACATACTACAGACAGTTTTAGCGCGCTGCGAATAAGTAATTTGATATTATGCAAAGTGATGATACCACAGTTAAAGCCTCACGACCTTGACATAGACCCATAAATAACAATATCTTAACCACTCATACATATGGACGGCGGTTCGCACACTCAAATATGGTAAGTGCCGGCTTATGAATAAATTTTATTATTTAAAACTCGGTATGTTCATTACTAAAACAAATACTCGTAACGCATAGTAATACAGGCTGTTTCTGTTTGTAATTCGCGGGTAGGGGTGGCAGCGACATCTTACCATTGTTGTTACGGATAAGCTCCATGGGATGAAGTGTTAAAATTATTCATTAAGAAATAGGTATAGATAGTTGTGGAAGTGATATTTTTACACATAACTCCGGTAGATTTTAGCGTTAGAACCTTCAAGGTGAGCCGGGTTGTGTTGGTAGCGCCTGGGTGCGCCCACGCAACTCCCGCGTCTACAGGGTTGCCACTTGTAACATTTATTACATCATCACTGATAAAATAACACACAAACTATTCTCTAAAAATCTTTGTTGTATTTGTGAGTCATAAATTTGAGATTTTATTACAAACACATTTTAAGTGTTGCCATTAATTCCGATTTTTATTAAGCATGAATATTTAATGAATTGGTATAATGTAGACTTAGTCTTAAGGATTTCATCATTTAATTTTAATATGCGACTATATTGAATATAATCAAAGCGAACGATATGCGATTTCAAAACTTTTATCAGCTGCTTTTAAACTTATCAGACTGTATATACGTTGTAAATGTGTTAATAATGAATTCTGAATTGTTTTAGAACAAGCTGTTAATGCAACAAAATATCTAAACAGGTTTATCAAGGATGGAAATTGTTTTTAATTGAGGAAAAAATATCATCATTGCCTTGATTATGAGAAGTTGATTATTATTAATTATAATCTAGAAATCTGACCTAATTATAAGTTTTAATTTAGTTTCATTAGGTACCTACTCTATATTGTTTGTCGTGTATGATTTTTCATTTTGGGGATCAACTATTGTTTTTATATCATTATCAGCTAAAGATTAACCAAATACTTGCAATAGACCAAACTACATCCAGAAATCAAATGCAATATATATTTAGTTATTGGGTGTCTACAGACATTTAAAGATATCTTCATCAAAATAGTTTAATTAAATATTTTTATTAGATAATGCAAAGTAAGGCAAGTGTATTCTTATTCAAGGTTCAAATCTATATACATATTATATCTCTCTTACTCCTCATCTCTATCATCTCTTTCCTATAAGTTGACTATGTGCAAAAGGCTAAGCTAAGCGGGCTGTGTGCTTGTTCAAATTAAAAAAAATATTGTGGTCCTAAAACAGTGCCGTAAATTCACTCATTACGAGCGACCTGATCCTACGATTAGGGCTGTCTAAAGAAAGAAAGTACTAATCCACAACACTATATTTGAAGAAAAAAAAATTCCCTCAAAAGATATTGGTGTGGGGACCCTGTGAGCGTTAACGTCACACACAATAGTGAGTTGTTATCTTGGATGAGAACCAATGTCTATCGAAACATTACGTAACTACCTGACGCTCCATCGATAGCTTACTACTAGTTGGCATTACCATTATCAGTTCCTAAACGGCAATGACATTTGAAATGCGAAACATATCGGCAACCTTGGTAGACAATTTGGATTTTCTAGTCAATAAATATTTATTTGAACTGTGAACACAGATAATACAAGCGATACTAACGAACACGTTTGGGGACATTCTAGTGTAGGTTTCCTTGAGCATAAACTATGCCTTTAAATATCACGACAGTATCTTTGTGTGTCAAGCAGATATTATGATACCTATTCTATATTAATAATACCGGACTTCACAAACCGTCTAGAATATATCTCTCAAGCAAGCGGGTTCTCTCTCGATGTTTTTTTTATCGGGAAGTTAAGATCTTGAAAAGGCTAACTGCGAGGCTTGCAGTACAAATGATGTATTTTTTTAAGTAACGTTGCAAATTGTTCTTACAAACATAAAAGGAAGTCGAATATATATTAGTTGAAAGAATTCTAGCCTTATCATCAATGCTTATTAAGTTACTTTATAGTAATCGTCTTCTTTAGCCTCGTCTTGTGTCAGAGTTTCACGTCAAACAGAAACCATTAAATTACGATTTAGTATGAACAAAAGTTGAATTCTATAAACAAACTATGTCAAATTATGCTTGGAACACTTCTAAACTACCATAAATACTGTTCACAGAATTACACCTGTTACAGACTAGATTCTAATCACAAGATCGTCCGCGTGAACTTCATAATGTAAATAAACTTTTTTTTCAAAGTCACTCTACTCTTTTAATATTAGTAAGATTTAAATTTCATACCCAAAATACAGCCTTATATTATGAAATACCAATACTATTTAATACAGGTTTTTGTTTCTTCTCGTTATTTGAGCATCCTGTATCATCTCATGACCCGAGGCGAGATCACACGCGCATTCCCTCAGCAATAAAAACAACAATCGCTGTGTTACGATTACACAAATTGGTGAATATATAATAAGTTAATATTAATATTTATAGTACGTCCATTTGAATAGATCGTTGATACGAGTCGTTAGCGCTACTGATCTCATCTCGGCTGCTGATCGCTGTTGTTGCCAATTAGCTTATCGGACACGTCAAAACTATAACACAGCTATAATTATATATCATATATAGGTTGATGTTTTTTTCATATTTCTTATGAAAATATATGTATATATGAACTATCTAGCCTATGTTTGTTTGTCATTGCCGTCCTACTGTTGAACACGTATGACCCGTAGAATGCAAAGTATTTTGCAATTATAAAACCTGTAGAGAAAAGCTCTCAAGTATACATATTTACTCACGACGTTTTCATACAGTGTTAATTTCTGATAAAATGATATGGATATGAACTTGTGAAGTCTCTCACTCGTAATATAAACTTGTGCAGAAAGCCTACCTACTTTTCACCCTCTTAGGAATGAGATGTGAACTAATTACGTCGGTTCTTCTCTCAAAAACAAATAGTTTATCTTCTTAGATAACTTTTTTACAAAAAGTTTAAAGTACAAATTATTTGTGAATAAGGAAAAAGAGATTTTTAGTAGGAGCGGGAATCGATCCCGCGTCTTTTCCAATCCGGGGAAGTACTCTAAGCCACAGCTATTCTACCGATCTTTCAATTATCCCAATTTCCTCACCACATTTGTCTTACTACCAACGCCATCTATCGGCAAGCATTTACATTCATCCATATTTTATACTTTAAAAAGTAGCGGAGCATGTCGGTTACTAAAAAATATAGATCTAAAAATATTATGTTGATCTGAATAAAAATACACCACCTGTATATAGACCCATACATTCGACCGTCTACATCTTGATAGTACAGGCGCGGCTCTCAACTGACAGCTCCTATGGAACAGATTTAATTAAATTTTGAATGAATATACACATGTATGTGTGCTTGAATGGTGTCCAGTGACGTCAGTGTGGGGTGCGGTAGGATGTGCGGGAGAAGGGGACTTTCATAACATTTTATTTATCAGTGTTTTTATGCTTTATGCTGTTTGACTACCTTTGAAATATAAAAGTATTTTATTACTTATGGTGGAAGAACAGTGGACAGTGAACAGTGGACGTTGAAAGGCTGATGGATAGATGGATGGATGGTAGAAGAAAAGCTATTATCTCTAATGGTATGTGGTAACTGCCACTCGAGGACTCAACCATAGGTACTGCTGCTAAACACTATATTTAGCAAATAGAAAATTAATGACTAGTCAATCATACGGGAGGCGGTAATACAGACCCGCTCGGGTCTAGAAAACTAATGAGTACTCCCATTTTATACCCAACCTACCACCAGTAATGCAATGGGTGATAACTCTTTATTTACCTTGTTAGCATTGCACGACACCCGAGGGAATGGGTGATGCCACTTGTATTCTTAGTCCATCACCACACGAATAGACACAGACTTATACTTACCTCCATCCATCCATCCTTTCAAACGTCCACTGCTGGACATAGGCCTCCCCAAGAGAACGCCACAACGAGCGGTCCCGTCATGGGGGATAATGCCGTAATCGCCACGCTTGGCAGGCGGGTTGGCGATCGCAGTGGATGTTGTTAATACTCGAGGGAATGCTACTGCCCACTCCCCCGGTATTCCCTCAGTCGGCTCTTACGACTCCCGTGGGTAGAGAGGGGTGGGACAATTCTAAAGCCGGCCCCACACGGCCTATATACCGCATACATACTTACCTAATAGATTAAAATACCTATACAAGCTTATGTCTTGTTATGTTAAAATTTATGATTCATAACATTTTTATCACGACGAACAAACATGACGTAGCAGACCTTGCATTCGCCAACTTGTTTACTACAGAAACACTCGTAAATATATCTTCTTGTTTTGATAATGTACTAATGTATAAACATATAGATATACTTTTAATTCCGCATTCTATTACGTATACATAAAATATATATATAGGTAGTATTATAAAGCTGTAACAGAGCTGTGTCTGTACATTTAAGATATTTGAGAAAAAATTACTTTAATAGGCTATATAGGCGTGTCTAAACATAAACCAATTTTTTCTAGAATTTTTGTCTGCTGTCTATTTATCTGTTTGTTTATTTGCGCATCACGCAAAAACTACTGAACAGATTTTATGCAACTTTTTTATTTGACTTATAAACTGATATATATTTTATCCTGCTACTATATCGGGAACCTGAGATATAACCTAAAAACTAGCTTTTGGCTGCGACGAAGACGCGGGCAAAGGCTAGTATCCAATAAAAATCTTACAACTAATAATAGTGTCACCATTATCATTGTATTATTGTAATAATATCTATTACACGAGAACTATTCACTTTTCTGGGATGAGAATTAGCTCATGACCTTTTTAGGCTTCAAACTATATGTATGGAAAACTTTATGACGATTGGTTCACTAGTTACAACGTGAAAACATAACAAACGAATATACAAACTTAGGGGTGGCAAACAAGCATACCTGATGGTAAGCGGTCACCGTAGCCTATAGACCCACCAGAGGCATCATGATCACGTAGGCATATCCAAGGAAAGGGATAAGAGGAGGATAGGAAGGATATTAAGGATAGCATTGATCCGTGTGGTGACGGACTAAGAATACAAGTGTCACCACCCCATTCTTTCCCACGGGTGTCGTATGAGGCGACTAAGGGAAGTAAGCAATTATCATCTATTGCACGACTGGTGGTAGGGCTGGGTACCAAGTGGGAGTACTCACTTGGTATCCGGCCCGAGCGGGTTGGTACCATCATCTCCCGTGTGACCGGCCATGAAGCACATCGTTGCGTTTTGGCTGTAGCAGGAGATAGCCTTTATATTTCATTTCATCTGTGAAATGAATTGGTGAGCAGTGGCTTGACAATACTCTCGGTATAGTCGGGTCCATGGGCGACGGTTACCATTTACCATCAGATGGACCGTGGCTCGTCTGCCACTACATGCAATAAAAAAAAAAAGAAAGCATGGAGAGGGGGCTTGGGCTTCCGGAGCTCTCACTCACCGTAAGAAACATAACGTTAGGAGTAGGTACCTACGTACCATTGAAACCGCTGAACATCTGTGAGAATGTGGTACTTCCATCATCGAGCCGGCTCATTTGATAAAAAAAATACTTCCTCTAAACGCACACCCGAGCTGAGTACCAAACTGCTACGAGTGAAAAACATATAAAAACACGCACCGAATCACCCCTCTCACTTCACACATTAAAGCATTAATATTCCTTGGTATAAGCAGAGATCCTAACGACTAAAGGAAGGACGCGTTGTACGTGCCTCACAAAGCGCCCTATGATATTAGCCTGAGTTTTTGTGCTGCCGTATTAGGAGCGACGCCGCGGCGACGTGTGCAGACTAACGGATAAAAAAAGCATATTTGTTTGTATCTATTGTTCCGTGTGGATCGAGGGTAAATGTATCAAACTTTGTTTAAGTTGTGGGATTAGATAAAATTGTAATATATTCTAAACACACGAAGGCAATGACCTACCGTGTTGTGAGTACGATTCGTACACAAACATTTGTGAGATTCACATTTTAACGCTACAAACGTACCTTCGAATACTAGGGAAAGATACAGGAGGTGGAGAAGAAAGATAAATGAGAAAGCATGAAAAGTTCCTCTTTTTGGCGATCTCACTCGCCGAACTAAGTTCTATGAAGTAGTACGTTATATCAACAAAACTACTACCTACTAACAAACAGATTGACCCTAAAGACCTTAATTTTTTGCTCCAAATGGATCAAATACTAATGCACATATTATTCAACACAGAGAAAAAATAAACAATGAATCGTTTAGTATTAACACAACATAGCAGTGATAGCCTAGCGATAGAATCAAGGACAGCAGACAGCGGTATCTAGTTCGATCCCCAGTCCAAAATCCACGCACAACACACACTTCGTACTTTTCGAGATTTGTTATCATGTGTGTATTTTTATCACTGCTTGGTCACGAAAATTCTTGTGAGAAACCATTCCTGAGAGCGGCTTGTGAAGTCTTCCAACCCGCACTGGGCCTGGACTACGGCATGAACCCCTTTCACTCTGAGAGGAGACTCGTACCCTATAGTGCAACAGTAATGAGTTTAAAATAAATAAAAAAACATTTTTTTCTTCTTAACCCTAATCTGCCTTACTTTCAGATAAAATTCTTTGTCACATGAAGAGGGGAGTTTGACCTTTAGTACCATATTAGCCTAGATTATTATAACATGTGTTAACTAAACATTATAATATATCAATTATATCGTTGATCTTCTATCAACAAAACTGTATACGATAATCCAGCTTTAAAATAAATATTAAAGTGGATCAAAACAATGTCTTTTTATCCTCAAAGGCAAAATAAAAATCAAAACAAAGTCCGTGATCATGACACATGGGTACACTAAGACCGTCACCTTACACATCGCAATCAACATTCGTTTATTTCTAAATGCTTCAGACAAATCCTTTTGTCACATAAATCAAAACAAACTTAACACTGCACGTGGCAATGTCTTTATTTATACAAGATAAAGTTTAAATTTAAATGAACAATTGTAAGAGAATGATATGTATTTACTAAGACCCGATTAGGTTTGGAGATAATTCTCGATTCATCGTCAATGCTGACTGTATCTGATCTTACGGCTGTGGCTCCAACAGAGTGCCTTAAATGCACCAGTTTATTATCTGTACTAGTATTATATAATGCGAAACTAACACAGTTTGTTTGTTAAGTTTTCACGGCTCAAGTACTGAACTAAACTTGATAAAATTACGTAGGAATAAACTTTAGGAAAGAGCATACCTATCTATTCTAGATTTGCTAAAAAACAGACAAACACCCTGGTAAAGGGTATATAGAATAATTCTTGTATCCTCAATCCTCAAAGTTACATCAAGTCATCATAAAAATTAGCCGTAGAAGTATTTTAATAACAAAACTAATCCCATGTAGTTGAAACCGTGGGTTCAGCTAGTATCCAGTAAACAGAGATCAAAAGATGAGATTATATAGGACTGTACTTGGAATTATCGGAGATGGTGACGGCGATACAACGGGGTGTAATGTTTAGGATGTGTTGTTAAGGCATTCTATAGTACCTTTAATAGATTTTCCGTATGGTAACGAACAGTGATAGACCAGGGATTGCAAATATCCCGGTCTTAGGTTGAGATCCACACATTTGTGAGTATTCGAAATGATGTGTGTATTATTATCAAAAACTGCAAAAATGTGAAATCGAAAATAACAGTTACGAGTAGGTTTTGAATCTAATGGAATTCTGTCCCAGATGCTTTGCCAATTCAACCATCGTGACAATTGCTCGGGACTGCGAAATTCGATAACATATTCCTTCTTAATGTCTTGGGTGACGCCCGAAAAATATATGAAAATATCAAAATATGTGTGTGTATTTATTTACAAATTGTCAGTTCCCAGTGAAGAAAAGCATCGTGACCATACCCGCATGAAGATGATGTTTAATCAGCACCTACATCCTTCTCAGTTTAAAAAGAGATTTGTGCTCAACAGTGAGATATTTGGTGAAAAAGAAACGGATTAAAACATTCAGTCTCCACCGCATTTGCTACCGCAGTTTCGTAGGTTAGGAGTTCTCAACCAAAAAAAGTAAAGAAATGTCAAGAGAAAAACATATTATTTATAATTTATAGTCTCTTGAATAAAAGGTTGTAAAACCCTGCAAAATAAATAATTCCTCATTGGCCATCATCTCATCCACCATATTTGTGTGTTGAGTAGATTTCAATAATTTTAGTTTTATGGGAAGATAATGCTAACCGCAAAGATTTGGTATTACTGGCATTACTGAGACCATACACGGTGAATACCACTTACCATCAGATTAACTTGGACTAAACTTTCAGTACTTTGAGTAATTCCTGAACTGTGGGGTTCTGTGACACGTCTAAGAGAATCTTAAGAACTAATTAAGATTCTCATAGACGTGTTTCTCTAGATAAAAAGCGTGTATGAAGGTGAAGATATATTCACATAACTACCTCCTATAATCCATCAGACGCCGTCTCTCTGTCTGTACTCGACGGTCCGCAATTAGGTGGTTATTTTACATACACATTAATCTGTAGCAAGTAGAACGGACAGTAAACCGGAAACACTCATAGCTATCATAACCTCATTAATCGATCATTAACATTAAAATAAGTTCATTATATTATTTATCGTAAATAAACTATCTTCAGCTATCCTTACGTTTGAGACTCATCGTACATATTGTAAATAGGTACTTTAAATTAATTTTTTCGTGTACTACGAAAACATTTGACGAGGTCTCTGAACACAACAAAAAAAAAATTTTGAATTTTTGTCTGTTTATCAACGAATTTTGATGAAACTTTTTTATTTGATAGCTCTTGATTTCATTCATCAGCCTTTCAACGTCCACTGCTGGAAATAGGCCTCCCCAAGAGTTATCGGTTCGTCGAGCGATGTGGCCTGCCCATTGCCACTTCAACATGGCAACCCGGCGGGCTATGTCGGTCACTCTCGTTCTCCTACGGGTCTCCGTATTACGGATTCGATCACGTAGGGAAATACCAAGCATAGCCCGCTCAATGGCCCGCTGAGCGACTTTGAGCCTTGATATGAGGCCAACATTCAGAGACCACAAGCTCTTGATTGGATTTCTTTAAAAATTGATATAGGTTCTATCCTAATATTGAGAACCTGAGATATACTCGTAACTTGAAATTTTTTGCCTGTGGAGCCGCGGGCATAGGCTAGTATAATATATAAGTAAAGATTTCTATCGTCTTCTCAATCATGGAACTGGCTTAAGAAGTACCTATTTCTTGTCATGAAGTAAGCGTGTTCTGTGTACCATAAATATTTATTATCTATTGAAATTAAAAGGGTTACAAAAGGGACATATTGAGGTTAGATCTACTAACAAAATATTAGTTACGGAAGTATCAATAATAGCGTCGGAAGTCAGATAAGTCAAATATATTGTGAGAAAAGCCGAAAAGGTCACGCTCGAGGCAAGGTCAGGAGCTGGCGAGTGATAAGCATCAGACGAGATGCGAGACTACGTGTCCCAAACCGTGGGACTGACGCACAATGCCTTTGTAACGCCACCAAATAAATTCACTTACATAATTGCTGCAATTAAACTTCTTACATACGCCTGCGATGCTATTGAAGCCGAAGATCCCCGAGTGAAGACGAATCCTCTCGAAGTAATTAATCTTGATAACTAAAAAAATTTGTATACCACGGAAATTGAAGTACTTAAAATCGTCATACAACGTGTTTTCACCCATCACTGGGGCAGTGACGCAGTCCCGTAGGTTACAGTATGATGTTATGAAGCTTATATGTTACTTCTGGACAATCAAGATTAATTTTAAAATGATTTGTTACTTTAGTTAAAAGCCTTTATATGCGATGGCCACAGTGTGGGAAGAATGCCGGCAGTTCAAGAGATTATGAAAACAATTAATTAATGTAACTATACTAAATTCAAGCGTCTAATGTGTACTATTATTAATTATAAAATATAGTTATTATCTTCATAGTACATCCCGTGGGAACGCAATGGAGATTATTAGTATCATCATGAGAATGGCGTTCACCACCCATCACGTCTCACAGGGGTGAAAAGTGGACAACGGAAGGCCGCTCTATGATAAGTGGTAATCCGTTGTCTCTCTGCCTACCCCTCTGGTTATCAGATGTGAGTCTTTGTATTTAATAAATGAATTAGACATTTTCAGTGACCTAGGCGAACGTATTTTGACCAGATGTCTTCACATTTAGATATTTTTATATATATTTTTAGCATTTGACATGCTTAGCACTATACATTAAACACAAAGTGAAAAATGTGAAATCGAAAATAATCCTGCTGGTGACTGTTATTTTCGATTTCACATTTTTCACTTTGTGTTTAACAGATCGAAGACGTTCTTAAGGAAGGCCAGGTTAAGAGTACTCCTAACCAACGAGCATGCATGAAAGCGTTGATGAAATTAGACGAACAACACATGTGTCAGGATCGTAGCAACTGGATAAAAGTGGTCTCTGCTTACCCCTACGAGAAAAAGGCGTGAAAGTATGTATGTCTATTTCAGTGATAGGTAATATTATCTGTGTTTAATAATAAAATAAATGTATTGCAACGTTTAAAGATTACGAAACTGAATATATAGGTACTATTATACTGTATTGAATTTCAAACGTGAAACGACAGTAGCATATTTATATGATTAATTCAACATACTCGTAGAATAAGTAAAAACTATTTACCCAACATATTATGCAGTGACGACGTTAGACTCACACACATTATAAATATTAATGTCAAGTGAAATGATTGTTAATTTTACGCTTAAAACAAATGTATATTCTGAGTAGTTTTTGTACAGTGCGTGATCAATTCTAATAATTAATGGTTAAAGAGCAGATTACTACAAGAAATTGATTACTTGAAGCAAAACCGTAATACTTACTCTTCAAGTAGTTTTCACGACTTAGTAATTTAAAAGGGCATTCGATTTAGTCATCAATGATATGATAGTCTATTAATTTATTTATGAAATGAAATAAATCGGACATAAAATGTGTTACAAAATACTATTTATTCAACAAAGCCGGTAGAGAGTAGCCCGTATGATCGCTTGGTAAGGGCTAAAGGTGTAGGTTCGATTCTCAGAGAGGACAAATACTTTGGGTTATTCTGAGTGTAATTAGTGTCCGTTAATTTCATAGAAGCCAAAGTTTACCAACTTGAAAAAAATGATTTTGAGAAACATACTCTCTAAGAACTTCGTATAATAGCAACATATATATAAAGAAAGAAAGAAAGCTATATTTATTTTCAAACCACATACAATTATGTAAAGACTAAGAACTAAAAATTTGATTAAAGTTTTAAGTTAGTTTAGATTTAAGTGTTACCAATAAATATGGATTTAAGTGTTACCAGTATAAAGAAAGACGAATTGTTAATCCTTACCTAATATTATATATGCGAAATTGCGTTTGTTTGTAACGCTTTTACGCCTTAACTGCTGAACCGATCATTATGAAATTTTGCACGTATACAGTACAGATGCCAGAAAAGGATATAGGGTACTTTTAATACCGGACTAATTTATGATCCCTGTAGAATAGGTATCAATTCTGAAGTCCACGTTTAGGTAGTGGGGGGCAAAATCTAGTTTTAAATCATTTCCTAACAAGTGTGTGTTAGCTGAGAGCGTATTATCGCTGGTGGCGGACACTATCTGCAGTTAATATCAGTATGTTCATTGTCTTGAATGTATAATTCCCACGTGTTCAGCAGCGGTCCGTAGTAACAACCTTAGCGGATAAATTTGATTGATCACTGTATGTTTTATTGTTTTGATGTTAGTTTAGAAATATTGAGCTATTTTTAAGCACATTGTTAACCACCGACGTCTAGTTCAGAAAGGCAAGGCGTTCTGTAAGAGATAATAAACGTATAAAATAATACTATACAGATCGCGGAGCGGCTTGGATACCGTTCTCCCGCGCGAGTGTTGTGGATTCGATTCCCACACAAGAAAACTCTTTTTATGATTCACAAATGGTTATTCAGTCTAGGAGTAATTTGTGTCAGTTAAATTGTATGTATGTATGTACAAGGTGTCCGCCGAGTACAGACGGGTGAGGGCCCCACACTACCACGTTGTCTCAAATATAAAATTGAAGCCAAGCACTGAGCCAGCCTGAATAAAAAATAAATCTAGAATTTAACAAGGTTTCTTCTGCGTATGTAGGAAAAATACTAAACATATTCACGAGGCGGAAGAAGTCGTCTCGAGCGCGTAACGTGATGTATCCTTTGTGTGCGCGTGCAGGAAACGCCTTGGAGATACGTCATCGAACTGAGGACAAGCATTATGAACCACGACAACACATCCTTACTAACATCATAAATGCGAAAGTGAGTTTGTTTGTTTGTTTGTTTTTTACGCTTTCACGTGGTAACTGCTACTACTTACCTACTTAGTTTTCACCCCGGAAAAATAAATGGTTCCTGTGGCATAACTATATACGTGCAAAATAGTATTTTAAATATTATATCATTCTAGGAAAACTGCGAGGCAACTTCTGAGACAATTTTGTAGATGACCCTTAAATTTTAGGTAACACTTGAATGAAGTTATTGAATAATAAAAAAACCGCTTTCTACGTAGCCATACAAATTTATAAAAAAAAAAACAGGCCGTGAATTTTAAAGTCACTCCATATTTTCTTAATATATACTTCTATACTAATATATAAAGCTGAAGAGTTTGTGTGCTTGAACTCGCTAATCTCAGGAACTACCGATTTGAAAAATTCTTTTAGTGTTAGATAGCACATTTATCGAGAAAGGCTTTAGGCTATATATCATCACGCTAAGACCAATAGGAGCGGAGCACCATTGAAGAATGTTTCAAAATCGGGGCGTTTGTGTCCCGTTTGAAAGCTTCCGCTGCGTGCGCTACGTAAACGGTTAAAGTTTTGCAAAAATCATGTATAACAGAATTGTTTCTCTTTAAAAGTTCTAAAAAAAGTCCGCGACAGGATATGTCTATCTTTTAAGGTTGGCTCACTATAACCTTTTTTTATGATAACCAAAATTGTTCTAAAATAATGCATTATTTGCAAAAACTATACAGAATGATATAAAGAGTGAGAGGCCTCGTGGCGGAATCGGTAGTGTAACCGACTTCCGTGCACGAAGTCGTGGATTCGATTTCCACTCAGGACAATTATTTGTGTGATGAACACAGATATTTGTACTGCGTCCGGGTGTTTTCTTCCTATAATATGTATGTATTTCCAAAAAAAAAAGTAATATAATGTATTATATCCGTAATCTGATACCCATAGCATAAGCGTTAAGCTTAGTTTGAGACCAGAGGACGTTGTGCGAAAATGTCCGAGAATATTTATTTATTAAAAACATTTAAAATAGAATAAACAATGGTTGGTACTCCTACTGTTGTGTTTCGTATTATGAGTGAGGGCCAAATCCCCTCCTCTATTTCTCTTTATAATCCTTCCTCTGCACCTCCTCTGTCCCTTCCTTGGAGATGGTGACGTGCGTGTGATGCTTTTGTGCTGCTGGCGTCTATAGGCTGCGGTAACCACTAACCATGAAGTGGGCTGTATGCTTGTTTCGCAGCCACGTGGTATAAACAAAAACTCGTTTCTATGTGCTGCATGACTAAGCAAATACATATATTGTTCATTATTTACCCAGTACTTACGTAATACACACAACAAAAAAAGTTTGAGATCACTTTGGAAATACGAAATATTTTTGCTGGCAGTATGGTGAAACTTTTTTTATTTTATGTCTATGATTCTTCATTTAAAATGTTATGCTTGATAAAAAAAAAATATATCAAAAACATGTCAAAAATAATTGTTTTTCCCTATAAAAAATAATCCAATCTTTTAATTACCCTTATTCAGAAATCTGACCGATAAGATTCAAGCATATTTTTTTAATTTTTCGTGTAAAACGTTGATTTGGAAAGATGCCGAAAGGATTGCCTGAAGCTTAAGGAGCAAGAATTGTTACTTTGGGGGAAGAAGGATATTCTGTGCAAGAAATAGCTCGCCGAGTTGCTGTATTCCAATCCTGTGTCCTGAACACGTTGCGGAGGTATCGCGGCAAGGATAACTTTGCTGATCAACCTCGCAGTGGTCACCCAACTGTTCTTATTGCTGCCCAGAAACATTACATCAGACAGCTGACTGCTCGCGACCCAACAATCAATGCCACTAAAATAAGAGCTGAGTTGCGGGCTGCCACTGGACTAGAAGTAAGCACTCAGACCATCAGGAATTGCTTACACCAGGCTTGATTACGAGCAAGGAGATCCTGGCAAGCAACTCTGAACTCATCCATCATCCATCCATCAGTCTTTCGACGTCTACTGCTGGACATAGGCCTCCCCAAGAGAACGCCACAACGAGCGGTCCTGTGTGCTCATATGGGGGGATAGTGCCTTGATCGCCACGCTTGGCAGGCGGGTTAGCGAACGTTGTTGTTGACTTCTGAACTCACGGCAACAATAGCAACGCAGATTGCAGTGAACTAGACTCCGCCAAAATGAAGATGATGACGAAGAAAACATTTGGCAAAATGGCTTCTTCGTTGACGAAACAAGAATAAGCAACTCATTCAGACAACCGACGTGTCCTTGTCTGGAGAAGACGTGGGGATGCAGAGAGACAAAGAACTGCCACTGGTACTGTTCAACAAGGCGGGAAATCGATGTCCGTTTGGAGCGGAATAATGATTGGAGCTAGAGCGCCGTTAATCCCGCATTGGGGCTCGATGACTGCAGCTTTGTACCATAATGTTGTTATCGAAGGAATCGTCAGACCATTTACAATAAATCATGGCCACCAATTCGTATTGGTTGATGATAATGCACCCGCACATCGAGCTCAACGAGTCAATGCTGCTCTTCGTGATCACAACATAGCCAGGTTAGGCTGGCCTGCCGGTTCGCCTGACTTGAACCCGATCGAACACGCCTGGGATGCTCTAAAGCGAGCTGTTTAAAATCGTCAGCCACCTCCCCAGACAGTGCCAGAGATCAGGGAAGCTGCTATTGAAGAATGGGACAGGTTACTGCAAGAAATCCTGAATAACTTGATTCTCAGCATGCCCAGGAGGATTTCCGCTTGTGTTCGAGCTAGGGGAGGAGTTTATCTTGTACTAAATAAAAACAATTTCGTAATAAATTCTTTATAATGTTTCTTATTTCGTCGCTTTATTTCATTTATTTCGTAGTCACAATTGCATAAATATTATCACATCAAATTTTTATTTGTAAAATAATTAAAAATAATTAATATTTTAGTTTCAATAAAGTTATTTTCTTTTTAAAAAGGATATCACTTAAGCACTTTCCTTTAATAGGGTGAAATTTAAAAAATACAGCATTATTTGCGAGTGATCTTAAAGTTTTTTTGATGTGTATATGTATTTACGCTAGTAATACTTATATTGCATTAAAAAAATAATGAAAATTAAGTTTGGTGGCGACATGAAAGATGACTGGCGATCCTATTGCAGAAAATGTCCTAAAGAGCGCGATTCATGATGCGAGGATATCGGTAAAGTATTAATGGCGTGAAAGCGTGTCGATTTGTTACGATCTCATTCGCTCACAGGGTAAATCATATAACCACTGAGGTAATGTCACACAATTCCAGTGGTCCACCAGTACAGGAGGAGAGATGGCACACGGTGGGTTTATTTAGTGGGTGAGGGTCCCACACTGTGTCGTGTGTTCGTTGTCCCGAGCGACGGGGTGTACGATTAGGTACATTTTTCCCACCTCAACAAAAAAAAACCCATGTGGTGACGGACCAAGAATACAAGTGTCGCCACCCCATTCTTTCCCACGGATGTCGTATGAGGCAACTAAGGGAAGTAAGCAATTATCCATATAATCATCCATTGTATGACTGGTGGTAGGGCTGGGTACCAATTGGGAGTACTCACTTGGTATCGGGCCCGAGCGGGTTGGTACCACCATCTCTCGTGTGACCGGCCATGAAGCATATCATTGCGTTTTGGCTGTAGCAGGAGATAGCCGTTTATTTTTTCATTTCATATCTGTGAAATGATGCGATTATGATGCCATGAGTGACGGTTTGGGCGTGTGGGGCCGGCACC
This sequence comes from Leucoma salicis, assembly GCA_948253155.1. Classification (NCBI taxonomy): domain Eukaryota; kingdom Metazoa; phylum Arthropoda; class Insecta; order Lepidoptera; family Erebidae; genus Leucoma; species Leucoma salicis. The sequence goes on along the minus strand of OX411810.1, from coordinate 28,573,517 downwards.
AGGAATAGCTCCATCCCGTTTCTTCCTATGGGAGCCGTAAAAGCCGACTAAGGGATTACCAGGGGACCGGGCAGCAGCGTTCCCCTGTGTACTAAAAACATCCACTGCGATCGCTAACCCGCCTGCCAAGCGTGGCGATTATGGTAAAACCCTCATTTTGGGGAGGCCTATGTCCAGCAGTGGACGATGAAAGGCTGATGGATGGATGATGGATGGAGTGACGGTTACCATTTACCATCACATTGGCCGTGGCTAGTCTGACACCACAAGCAATAAAAAAAGAAAAAAAAAGGTTATATCATATAGATATATTTGTCTCTTTTCGTACATTTTTTTCGCTTCATTATAATATGTCAAACTTTACTTTTATTTTCGATTTCACATTTTTCACTTTGTGTTTAATGTCAAACTTTAACAATACTAAAGAAGTTTTTACATCAAAAGCTAGTGATTTTCATAAGAAATGAAACCGACAGTAATATAAAAACTAGTAAAAAATATACGATTATTATCAGCTGATGACAACATGTCATAAAACTGAGCCAAAAGCTTTGCAGTATGTTCAGAGAAAACAGAAAATATGTCATGAGAGAAAGAGACTAAAAAGTGCAAGTGAGCAGACTAGTTTCGTTGAGGAGGCTCGTGCCAAGCAAGATATACTAATTTTAACTACGATTATCTAAATAATTAAATACCATTACCAGTCCCCAATTACCCAAAAAATACACATTCCGGGACTTTCCAAATAAAACCGTAATAGATAGTCTATTACGCTCAATCAACTGCTTGCAACCTCTGACCTCGCGGTCACTCGCAACTATTAAGTCTTTTAGCATCAAACAACATTAGGGCTGTCAAATTTTAAATAATTGAAAAGAACTCTTTAAGCGGAACAATATTATTTTATGTAATCTTAATTTCTTTTTCTGCTTGCAGTGGATTCCCTGATACCTCTTTAATTGTTTTTAAGGGCCTTGCATTTTCTTTCTATCGAAGTTTCAAATATATTTAAAACTAGCTGCTACTCGTGATATCAGCCGCGTGGAAATTTATTATAGTCTTTTCTGTGAGGAACCCTAATTATTTTTTCCAAAATAAAAGTAGCCTATGGTATTCCGTATAATATCATCTGCTAATGTAAAATTAGGACTTTTTAAAAAGCTATCATTGAGATATTACAAAAAGACACTTAAATTTTATTTATTTGTATAGATATAATATTTTAAACTTATATTCGTTATTATAGTGATATAATGATATCACTTGTCAACACGTATTGGTACACACAAACAGTTGATTATTCAAATGCCACTTTAAATGACACAAGTTCTGAAAAATAGCGCAAAGCGACGACATGATTTTTCCATGTTCCGGCGAAAACTCTATATTTGTTATAAGTTTGTAGCGTACAAGTCTTTTCGCGTTATTTTTAACGTTTATTGCCTTGCAATAGTCCAGATCCAAAAAAAATTATTGGCAACCCTAACACACAGGTTTATTTCGATGCGTTTATCTACAATTATTACTTGTTTCGTTAGTTATAATAACTCTGAAACACGTGGATTTTTTTATATTTCCGGTACGTTCTGAAGTGAACGGATGTTTCATTACCTACATGAGTGGCAGCGAGAAAAAAATAAGACTTCTCGTAGCACGATAATTAGACATAAAACGAACTAATTAAGTATTTTTGCATTGTTGTTAAAGTTAATTTAAAAAAGTCTGTGCCTACAAAAACATACTTTACGAAGTTTAGGTTTTGTATATTTTTGATTATACTTGAAAGACGTAATAATAGTATAATTAGGTAGCTATATATTTTTATTGTCATCACACAGTTCTCGCCTGCAATTCCTTTAAAATATAATAACCCATTCATCCCTTGTCCGCCTATGGCTCTATGAGGCTATCGAAATTAAATAAGGCGTTATCTGAGATCCGACCATCAATCGTCCACGGATCTGAGGTACAATAGCTTACCCCTCTGCCGGATGATTTAGCCTACTGCAAAACATTAGGCTACAGTGACTTTGGAAAGGAGCGGATGTGGCACATTACAATAAATAGAGACATAACGGACCATAATATACTATAGCATAATGCACTCTAAGTAATGTTTTTGAACTACTCTATGTTTAAGTGGTTGGTTCAACTAATGCAGCATCTTTGATTTACATAAGACAAACATATTAAACCAATTTACTGTTTACTTTTCTGTTAATCACTGGGGAGTTAAAGTCTGAGGTGTGATTCATAAGGTATGATGTGGCCGCGTTAACCTTTCCTGTTATGATGTATATGTATATTTTATAATAGTATAACAGATGATAATTTGATAAAAATTATCACATCCATATTTTATTAAAGTTGTTTCGTGGTCGCGAACCCTTATAAGCTTGCAACAATAGCACAGCGCGGACGCCGCTGTCATAACATGATCGATCAGTCGCTGATGAAGCCCACACCCTCTCACAGATCCTGGCGGGTCTCTCAGCTAGCCTTTTGGTTTATATGAAGTATCAAGTATCTATTTGATGGTAGATAAGTACGTGTAGTCAGAAGACAAAATTGCTGTGTCATTTTTAATGTCAAGAGAGCGTTGAAGGATAAAACTCCTCCACTCACTCTCTTTTGCACTTGCTAAATAGATACTTCAAAATTAAATTATACATAAATCAGTCGATGTATGCCCCTTATTTTTAATATATCTCATGGTATGTATTTTGTGCGAGTATCGTGCAAAACGATCATAGTACTCTACAATCATTAATAAAGGTTTAAAAATGATTAATATCTTTAACGAACAAATAAAAGAAAATCCAGAGCACTTCCCCAGATTGTAAGGGACGCAGGTTCGAATCCAGTTCGCAGTAAAGCTATTTATTTCCACTTTTACAATAATGTGTTCTGTAGCTGAGCATGTCAAGTGCTAAAATACAAATCAAAATATAGAAAAAAATATTAATATTTGTTGAGATGATAAAGCATTATCATTGAACGTATATAAGAAATTAATATTTCAAAGAATTAAAACACTCTTTTTTGAGATTGCCTTAAATAGATCATAAGCTATTATTTAAATTTAAGAACTTAGTATTATCAGCATTGTTATATTCAGGGGTGGTAGAGACCACGTGTGCTATTGTCCTCTTTGGTGCGGTTAGATGTCGTTAGCGGATTTTCGGAGATTGATGACCAAGGTGATCGCAAGGGTGGAAGTCATACTTCGAAACATTGAAGATAAAGTATGACAGACGAGGCTTATGAAATCATACACGGAAAAATAAAAACGTGATTTTAATTGACGTTTAAGTGTTTTTGTTCTCAATTTCTGGGCTATTAATCATCGCGATACCTTCTTCCTTATTCCGAGGTAAACTTTGAAGATTTTTTAAGATTTTATTTATTATTTTAATTATATTGTTTCATTCTACCATGACTGATATTACTCGAGTGTTCAGTCAAAATTTTTATACAAACCTTTACAACTAATAACTTGATAATAATCCAAGAAATGACTAGAAACTAAAAAATTACATTTAAACCTCCGAGCATCACCGATCACGTTATGTGCGCACCTACGCACATATCCTGGTCAAGAGGACACAAATTACACCGATTCTCAGAACTGTTATTAGTGGATCAGACTCCCAGGACTCTCAGGATGATTATCCCTATCTGAGAATCGAACCTACGATACTGCGTACTTGAGCTTGAATAATTATAATTATAGATATTTATTATTGACATTGCTTATAAAAGAAGATTAATTGGTTTACCTTTCCTAGTTTTAAAGTAAGCTTGTATCAAAATGATGGTTGAAATTAGAACTAAATAACGGCGTTTAATTCGCGTAGTTGTAATTATTTTCCATATATTTTAGACACCAATTAATATCGCATTCTTACTTAGTGGCAGAAGTGGGCCGTGTTATCTCAGATCTGTCGGGCGGACATTAAGCCCGCGATGGTTGCAAGGCCGGACCTTTAGAAAGGTAAGCCTAAGCTTGTAATTACAAGGAATGTTGAAGTTTCTATATATTACTTGTAATCTACGCTCAGAGATTCTTCATCCTTAGCTGAGACAGGTCATTGCCCACTAAGTGTACCTACACTGCTCAAAAGTAGGTATTCAGTAGAATAATATAAGGTGTACTCCTAATTTCAGCATAAATAGCTCGACGGGAAAAAATACACCCTACTAGTCCCACTACTGAATGTGAGCGCCAGAAGCACAAACATCCTAACCCTTCCTTAGCTCCTGCTTATCATACTTCTTCTCAACCCAAACCCCTTCATTCCCTGTTTATCATCTTTTTCAATGTTTTTGTTAGCAGACAACCCTCTGCCTTTTTTATGATAAGTGGTTCATGGATTCAAAAATTCAAAACACTTCAAAATGTTTCACAGTCGGTCACACGGGAGGCTATGGTACCGACCCACTTGGGTCCAATACCACCAGTCAGAAATGATTGATAATTGCTCAGTTCCCCTTGTCACCTCGTATGGCAACCCTGGTCAAGAATGTGGAAATGTTTGTGGTCTTAGTTGACGATACAGATCTTTCCTCTGTTCCTTCTATCTCTTCTCCTGAATGAAATAAGAATCTCTAAAAATGCTAGTGTCTTTAAGCTACAGTAACTTCCTATTACCAGGTGGGCCTTACGCTTATTTCCGTAGTTTTTCTTTTTTACCTACAGACCGACACTATATATTATAGTGTCGGTCTATAGGTCGGGGGCTTCACTAGCTGAGACAAGAACTTGAAAATATATCCACAGACCACCAACAAACAGATGTCCCAACATTACGTCATTATGTCACAGTCTAATGACAGCCAGTAGAACAACTTCACAATGACAGCCAGCATAACGCACTTGTTATCAGTCAGCTATGAAATTAAAAAGTAGAGCGGTGAAACAGGTTCAGCTGTCCAACTGGTCAGTGCAGGTTTGATTCTTGCGTCAAGTACCTTTGGGTCGCTGTGATGTGTGTAAGCATGACTCTATATAGAGGCGCTGCCAGTTCAATAAACTTAGCAAATTTTATTTTTGTATTATGTAATGCTAGTTACTACGGCGATTAACACAGTGTTTCTTTCTATTAACGACGATAAAGTAAGTAGACAATACAATATAATGATATGGGCTGCTGATGCCCTCGCTCGCTGAACAAAATGCTTTTAAGTACATTAATGCAAAGTTAGAAGTAAAAATAAATATTTAAGCCTAAAACAATTGTAATTGTAAGTTAACTATTTTAAGTTTTGTTAAGGTGGGAAAAATGTACCTAACCGCACACCTCGTCGTTCGGGGCAACGAACAGGGTGGTGTGCGGCCTTCACCCACTAAATAAACCCGCCGTGTGGCGTCTCTCCGCTTGTATTGGCAGACCACTGGAACTATGTTACATTAAATCAGTGGTGGGGGCGATAGCCTAGTGGCAAAACCAAAGACCACTAAGAGAATTGTATCGAGCTCTATTCCCAGTCCAAGGTAAGGCACATACCTGACTACAAGATTTTTTGGAAACATAAATATATTTGTGCACAAATTATATCGCTGCTTGATAAAGGAAAACATCGTGAGGAAATCTGCATATCTAAGGGATTTTGTCGACGGCTTGTGAAGTCTGCCAACTCGCTCTGGGCCAACGTTGTGGACTACGGAGATCTGTGCCTAATAGTGAGAAAGTAAAAGGATTAAAAAAATTGTATTGTATGCGAATGTACACTTGTGTGAACAATTATTTTGTTCATCGAAATCAGAAGTAGGTATTCATTAATTACCAACTACAAATTATTGATGTGAAGACATTTAATGCGGAGGAAGGATAAAACCAGTAGAAGGCGTGGTGACGTCGCCACGCTAATTTATTTGTTTTTAAACGCCATCTGTTGACAAAAACATCAAACTAGGAAGTATAAAATATCAATCAATAAACCAATAACATACAAAAACAAACATAGCATCACGTTTGTATTTCCCGAAGGGGTAGGCAGAGGTGTATTATACCAATAACAGTTTTAATTTGTCATGGACGCGAGTGCGCTTCCCAAGAATTATATAAAACTTAAACAATATTTGAAGAAAGAAAGAAAATCGATTGTTTCACATCAGCTGCGAGACGTCCCGTGACGGCTAATTTGTTTGTGTAATTTGGGTTCATACTTATTACTTGTTTTTATTTTAGATATAATATATTGCACGCCTCATAAGCGAAGCGTTGAGGTGGGTTCTAGTCCCGGTTGACACGGCACAGCTGATTTTTCAATCTTAAAATGTCTCTATTTATCATATATTGCACTTGTAAAATAATATCTACACACATATATAAAGAACAAACATTATTTTTAACACTCATGATATTTTTGATGCAATTTTTGTTATTTAAACTAGTTAAAAAACTGTTTGAAAAAAATCTGGCTTGGACGTCCGTGAGTTGTAGGTAATATAATTATGTTAACACGATAACGACCAAAATAATTAATTAATCGAGTCTTTTTTTTTCGTTTCCGAATTATTATGACTAGGCATAGAGCCCTATTACTTTTCACGTTCTGATTCGATGTGGTTTAATAGTTATAAAATAAACAAAAAAATACTGAATATTTACGGCATTTACGCTCGACGCGACACTAAAACCAGCGCCTTTCATGAGAACTAACTACCTTTTTACGTACCTACGCATAGCCACTAGCCACCGGTGGTTTTACTATCGTCAACAGAACGCCGTTCGCCCGGCCGGTACTTTGTTTTTTGTTAAAAGAAAGTTCTTACCTTTGCTTGACAAACTGATGATATTTGTCAAGTATAATAACTATTTTATCCATAACAATAATTAAAAACACTAAACACACGTAAATAATAACATACCAACGTTATAAAACACGAAAAAAACATAAAATTATAAGGCAACCAAGTTAGGAAGATAAATGGTTTAGAGATTTCTTGTTGAACTCATTGATTTTTAAATAAGTCGTATAATATTGTCCAGTTGCAATTTTCTATTGATAGATGTCGCTGTTTTAAATTAAAAGAGATATTGACAAATGCAGCCCTAGATGTCGCTAGTGGCAATTTTAGATGTCGATATTATTGTATTCAGTTGCTGTTGTATATATAGAGCCACAATATTGCTTTTTTTGTAAGGTAAACTAGCGATGTCTTTTTGTTTTCTTAAATCGATTTTGTTTACAGTTTAAATAAATTATTCAATTTTACATGTTTATATATATGCACTTATGCAGGTATATATGTAAACTCATGGATTGTTGTTCTTACTATTTGCCAAATGGCGCCTTGCAAAATGACAGAGCTAGACCAATATAGAAGTACTTCTTAAAATTAGCGCTAGATGGCGTATAAGACATGAAACCCACATTAGTACTTTTTGAAATTAGCGCTATCTATATGATTTATTGAATACTACTTAGTAAAACCAATACATTATTAGTTATTTATCAAATAATATTTTTTTTTGTGAAAAATGAAGATTATGAGGCGTGCAATTTTGGATTTTTCAAAGTATTTTGAATTAAGTTACTGCTAATTTCGACGCAACATCACAGTGAATTATATTAGTGATCTAGCGATAGAATGGTCCGATCAAAATCGCTTATCTCTTGCTTGTATTATAGTGACATGGATGTAATGTACTTCATGTAATACTCAAATAACTGCAATCAAAAGGTCGTTTTTCATTTATTTATCTAGCTAGTTCACAGCGCTTCCAAAGTCTCAATGCACGTTTTTATTATCTAAACAATACAACATTACCTATAATATACGAGTATAGCGTTTATAAAAAGATTACCTGAAAATAAAATATTATATTTAGGTACATATAAAACTGCCGTGCCATATTTCGCAAAATTCGAAAACGGTCTGACCGATTTTGATAAAAAGAGCTTGTGGGTGTTTGACTGGTCCTGGATGTTTGGACTTACGGTTGAACTGGCCAATTGGGGATGCAATCGTGTTACGATTACTTTTTTAATTACTAATTTATAGTGGATTTTTTTAATTATTTTTCACATATTCAGAATAAAATTTATACCCACAAAGTTTCATTAGAAAACTCCTCCGCCACACTTATGGAAAATTCACATTTAAAAACAATCTGGAGCCGCTAGTAGCTAGCAAGCCAATGTTCATGTATCTCAAACTTTGTTGGGGTCAGCTTTAGCTAAATCAGTACTTACATGGATCGATTGCCTGTCTGACCACCACGACCCATAACTAAGGGGACTACTTACGACCTTTAAACACGATCGGGGTATTTTTTTTATTCAGGACCGACAACCTGTATCAACTGATGGGTATCATTTTCTAGTAAATAGCTGAGTATGTCAAGTGTCTAACAATGTATAAAAATGACAACATGTTCGCATATTGTAATGCACTTACAAGATTCAAATAAAACCTTGTAGAATTGGCCCAACGCTTCAAATAGCCCTGTTCACTAGATGTACGGGAATCAAACCGCACATTTCTTGCATTATACTCTTCAAAATCTGATATCTAAATACAGATATAAACATGTACGGTTATAGTATTACCCTTCATCGAGATAACGATCAGATAAATACCGAACTGTCGGATATAAAATATTGTGGTGACGTCAGCAGCATGTCGCTGGTCACGACAGCCGTTGGAAAATATAGCTATAATTTATGATCACTGCGCACGCATATGATACCTACTACTACCAAGTTACACAAGGAGAACTTACCACGCGATGCTTATTTTCATTACTAGTCTTACTGGCCCATAATAATTTTTGTTATCCATTATCATCAACACTGTGTCACTAAGATAGCAGTGCGGTGCCGTCTGCATCCAACAGCACGGTTCATCGACGCACATGTTGGTGAGCCGTCCTTCGCTGCGTTATATGGATACGTGGTCGCAACTCCACAGTCATTTTTGGTTTGTTGGTATATTTCATGGTATGAATGTGTCCTCTTGAATGATGAAAATTATGCTTAATGTAGTAGTAATTTATGCAGCCCATATGATAGTAAATAGGTAAAGTAAATTAAAGCAACAAATAGCAACTAGCACAAGCAGCAAGAGCAGGGGTTAAACCCTAGGGAAAGGTAAAGAAGGCGGAGAGAAATAGAGATTACTTAAGGACGGGGTTCAGGCCGAAATGCAGCATTAAACATAGCATCACGCCTGTATTCCACGAAGGGGTAGGCAGAGGTGTATTACACACCCACGACTCGCCAGCTATGTTAAGTCCCACGTAATAGGGGGCGAGCCTATTGACGTCTACCGGGCACATTTCCAAACTCCGGGCTGTTACTGAGAATTTTTCTTTTTAGGAAAAAGCTGAATAACATTGCCCGACCCGGGGATCGAACCCGAGACCTCATGATTAGCAGTCGCATACACTACCGCTACACCACCGAGGCAGTTATTAAAAATATCTATAATTTAGTATGGATATTTGTTAGAGGGCGGTACTGTCTCGGTCGAACTAACCCTTTAATACGTCACCAGGATTGTACCACCAGAGGAAGTTGGAAATAAATTGCAATCACAAGGCTAATCGCTGGTGATTTGCGACTGAATCAATAGGCTATTTAGAAAATTGAATCGAGAACCAGTCAGTCGAACGATTCGCAATTGGTTTATGTTATTGCCGATCGCCTTGAGGCTAGTTGCGCCCGCGCAGCCTATATAGGTCGAGAATGCTGATACAACACACATAAATGAAGATGGTAAATGACTCTTTAATTTTGTAGAATTATAAATGTTAGAACAATACCAGACGTAGAATCAGGATTGTGACAACCTGTAACGACTGCCACAAATAGGTGTCAATCTTTGGTCACCCATCTGATACCAGTCGAGCGAAAGTTGCCCAACTTTGCCGCTCGTTCGAACAAATGCACAATTAGGTTATGGTCCCGCACAGATAAATAAATGATTTATTGAGAATGGTAGGACTAATTATATACCTACATTGGTGATATAATATATTCTTCATATGATAGGAATGTTTGGACGCATACAGAGACTTGAGTAAATACCTACTGGATAGCAATGCGCTTATGTCTATTGAACGAATACCTATTTCCACAGTACAGAAAGTGTAATAATAATTTGTAAGTTTGTATGATATCATATATATCATATATATTTATATGATATTTGTTTATTAATTTAAGTGTATTATGTTATAAAACCGTTTCAATGCTGATATTATAATTATATCATACTTCACGGTATTTAAACTTGATTATTTTTTTAAAACTTTTGTACCTAAGGAAAAAATGTATGAAATTTAAAACTCTTAGGAGGTCATTCATATATTATATCAGGCTAATTTCTGCTTTTCTGGACCCCATATCGTCAAATATTGACAAAAATTTTGCGACCGGGTTATGAGCACACTCACCCACATAGGTATTACATTCGAGGCGTGTCACAAAATGCAGTTCTCTCCTCGTTCTTATCTAGACATTAAATAAATTGTAATCGTATCATTTCTGAGACACCCTTGTCACATAGGTATTGTCACACGAATCAATACCCTCCTTCCTTTTTTGTAATAAGTTTTTTAAACGGCTTTTATGGGGAAGTGTTTGTACGAAAGTTTCTGGTCTTTGACGTTAGAAATATGGAAATTGGACTTTTAGCTACTGATCATAAATACCTAACCTAATTATGATTTTGTTTCCCTTAAACGTAAAAGTTTCTCTCAATCTCAGACTAGGTATTGAACTCGAAATCTCTGTCTAATCAATACGTAATTATATTATACGTTAATTATCAGTTTTTTAATTAAAAAAAAGTGTGTGTGTGTACTCATGGACACGCGTTAGAAGTTATACTTCTTTGGCGTAACAAGATAAAAATCTTTTCAAAAATTTTATCTTTCGCCTTATTCTATGTTTGTAGAAAAAACGACACAATAGAAAAAGGGTGTTTAATAGGTACATTGAAAGTTTTATTATAACACATTATCTAGTTAAATAAAATTTATTTACATATCACAAAAAAAAACTAAAATGTTGACTATAGCTAACTTCAGGGTGTCGGTTTTTCTTGACGGTGTGCACGCGCATCGTAAAAATTTACTCTCATAATTTTTCCCTAACGCGTCAAAAGAAGTATAACTTCAAAACTTCTCACACTGTAAAGCTAATACGCGTGTAAAGCCAGGTTGTTGATATTTCTTGTAAATAATGTTTATACTATCTAAAGGCTACTTGTAATCACGTCATCAACTGCTGATTAAAATTACATAACCACTATTAAGGAATCGAATACGCAATAATTGATTAACAATCGTTTTGTTTGTAATATATCGCATACATCGCATATTTACTACCGACACTAAATAAACGTTTACACACAAAACCAGTATTATGTGTTAAACTCTGTTGAGATAAGTTGCAATTCTCATTTATATTCATTGCATTATGCATGATAATCAGTAATAATTATCGTATTACGTACTTTATACACTACTGTGTTTCTGCTTTATAGAATCGAATATATCTGTTTGAATGTTGATATTTATGTTGCAAACATTTGCCTTTATCCCTGAATGGGCAAGCATTACCCTCACTTAGCCCGAAAACCACAAACAAATTAAATAAGAAAAAAGATTTTGAAGAGAACATACCTTTTTTTTTTTTCAGGTGGAAAAAATGTACCTAACCACACACCCTGTCGTTCTGGGAAAATAACTGAGTAGTGTGGGGGCCCTCACTCACTAAATGAACCGCTTGCGGTCCGAGTGGGGATGGACTAAGAATATAACTGCTCACCTGAATCATGCGTAGGTATCTCGATCAATCTGAACTCGGACTTTGTTCGCCTAATTTGTCAATTTCATTCTAAGGGTGCTGTAAGTATTTGAGGCGTTCGCTTACCACTCAACGAGATGACTTCGCCATTGATTGCCTGATGCTCTTATTGTCTAGAAGGATTTACAAGTGGTCCACAAGTTTTTCAGACAGAGAATCTTTTTCACGATGTTTTCCTTTAAACGTACAAAATTTCGAAAAGTCATAGGTTTGTGTTATACGTTGAATAGAACTTTCTAGTATTATTGCATAATTACATTTAGTCTCTGAACCAGCGCCTCATCAAACTGACCACATATTGTGTGATACTATCTGTAAGTTATCATCAAAGCACAATTAAAACTGTACAACTATGGTTTCCCGTTACGTACGAAAAAGAGAACGTTTTTAAGTAATTAAAATGGAATATAGATCCAACAGCCGTGTAAAAAGTTTGTTATACTTTATGAACAAACAAGTAGTCCACATGTGATGTTGCTGACACTTTTGTTTATAACACTAGAAAAATATATTACGGAATTTGGTGCTTTCAAATCTAGTTTAGCAAAATTCTATAAAGATAATCATCAAATAAAATTTAATTATAATTAATTTTTATTAAATTAAGTAGTTTCTGTCCGCAACTAAATCCGCGTGGAAAATAAATACGTCACACTAATTGTGCTTGCTTTTAAAATGAGGTCCGGTCACGTGCATACAATAAGTTTCTACAATTAATAGTTATTCAATCATCACCTCACTGTGATATTTGTTCTAATGATGTTTACAATTTATATCACCTTTTGACCGAATATAGTTTTTTTTTCAGTATTAGACAATCACTGTTACAGCGTCGTATATCAATATTTACAGTGGGATTATAAAAGCAAGAAGAAAGAAAGATATATTTATTTTCAAACCACTTATAAGTAAGTAAAACCTAATAACTAGACACGAAAAATAAAACAAATATGGCCTATAATAACAAACAAGAATAAAAAAAATGAATAAGTAAGTGGTAGAAAAAAGGGCATTGCTCAGCATACAGCAATGTTGTTTAAACATTGCAACGCCGATTTTCAGCAATGTCCTGCTGCCGACAGCTGACATCTGCGAGTCCAGTGGTTTACAAAAATTAAAAATAAATAAAAATAAAACTGATTGTTACATGATAGAAAGTTCCCAATATACCTATATATAATGTACTACTAACAAAAGTCTGAATAAATAACATATACCCAGACTGCCTAAATGGCAAAAAAAAATTAGAAAAGAACAAACTCATATTACCCATAGATTACATCTGCAACATAAGATACCAATAGTCTATGCATATCACAGAGTAAGGCAACGTATAACCAGGAAACAGATAATAATGCTCAATAATATCATGTAATGTCAAGTAAAAACAACATCACATTATTTGTCCAGATTAGATTACAATAACCTTAAAATATCGCTTATACCTTATATCAAATTTCCATTTTTATATACATATTTAGTAAATTTGTAAACTATATCCAGAGATTACCTCCCAGTGAACACTAGAATTACAGTAAGGCCCATATAATACAGTCACTTGCCAATGCAAGGGATCCAGCAAAAAGTCATACCATACATCGAGTCGTAGTCTGTTTGAACGAGCACTGAGAAGCCATTGTGGAAAAACAAGATAATAATTTCATATATTGGGCAATTGTAGCAATGTTTAAAAACAATTTTGAGCCAACCCGCTTTTAAGCAGGCTTGATTAGCCAGAAATCCTGCGAGAGAGCAGAGGCCTGCATAGTTCCCCACTAAAGCTGTGACAAATAAATGATAAAAACCGGCCAAGTGCGAGTCGGACTCGCGCACGAAGGGTTCCGTACCATTGATCTAGAAAGCCTCGTAAAGTACGTTAAGCCATTAGTCCTAGTTGCCATGAACATCGATAGTTGTATTGAGGCTCAGTGATTTTAAATTGACCTCTGGTTTAAACTTGATTTTCATTGTCCTTGCCTCAAAGATCCAGATATCAGTAACTTGGTAGAAAATACGGCTATTATGCTAACTTATAAATTTAATAAAATTGTAGCAATGTTAAAAGCTATGGACGAATAAAACAACAAAAAGGGCAAACAAATCACGGTTGTTGTATGGGACTCCTTAAATATTTGTTTTATTTTGTTTTTATTTAATATTTGTTGTTATAGCGGCAACAGAAATACATCATTTGTGAAAATTTCAACCGTCTAGCTATCGCCGTTCTTGAGATACAGCCTTGTGACAGACGGACGGACAGACAGACGTTGTATGGTAGCCCCCCTTAAATATTATTATTTTCTTGTTTTTAGTATTTGTCGTTATAGCGGCAACAGAAATACATTATTTGTGAAAATTTCAACTGTCTCAGACGGACGGACAGACAGACAGACAGCGAAGTCTTAGTAATAGGGTCCCGTTTTGACCCTTCGGGTACGGAACCCTAAAAAATGGAACAGCCAAATATATATGTATTAGTTTTTATATTTGAAAAAACAAACGCGTATGGTAATCAACATTGATCAATTTCTAATGGCCTATCCTCACAAAATTGCTTATTATGCAGATTTCTGTGCCTATCCTCTTAAGACGTATTTTATTCTACTTACCATTCATAAGAGCTCCCTGGTCATCTTCATACTTCTATATACAGCTAAAATTTAGACCCTGAAAGCTCATGCAATGGCAAGAGTACATGAATCCAAAATGTTGTGCTGACGTAAAATGCTGAATATACATCCTGTACTGCACATCAGACTAACGTGAATATTCTGGAATCTCAATATAAAAATTGCCTCTCAACTATCTTACCTTTTTTTTGTTAAGGTGGGAAAAAATATTCCTAACCGCACACCCTCTCCTTCGGGGCAACGAACAGGGTAGTGTGGAGCCTTCACCCACTAAAGAAACCCGCCGTGTGCCATCTCTCCGGCTTTATTGGCGGGCCACTGGAACTATGTTACATTCCTTCGGTGAGCGGTAGAGATTTGCGTATCCCAGCATGAATGGACTGGCTTGATCGGGGACGGTAGGTGCTCCTGCCGTTGTGTTTCGTATGGCGTGTGAGAGTGCCCTAACCTCTCCGCATTATCCTCCCTATCCTCTCTTTATTATCTTCTCCTTAGTATATTTCCTATCATCTCCACGTCATATCCGTTTCCTTGGATATGGAGATGCGCTAATTACGGTCTTGCTAGCATCTACAGGCACAGATAGTCTGGAACAATTATTCAGTCTTGTTTTTCTTCTATTTAAAAAACCCTTGAAATTGATATCAGTCATCCTTAACAAATAGGATGCTGTTGATAGTTTAGATAAAATGGATTTATATTTAAACCTTACCTACAAATTTGCTTTGGTTAACAGTGTTTAAAAATAAAATGACGGTCCTCGTGGCGTAGTCGATAGTACAATTCCCACTCAGAACATGTATTTGTGTGATGAACACAGATATTTGTACTGCGTCTGGGTGTTTTCTATTTATTATATGTATGTATTTACAAAAAAAGTAATAAATGTATTATATCCGTAATCTGGTACCCATAGCACAAGCGTTAAGCTTAGTTTGGGACCAGACGACGTTGTGTGAAAATGTCCGTGAATATTTATTTATTTATATAATGATTATTGTTCAAACTTTGTAAATCTCCACAACAATATGAGCCAAGAAAGAAAAATCACAAAAGATTAACCTCAAAATCTATTAATATACAATCCGCAAAGTTACACACAAGTAATATGTAATAATAATATATCAGATATTGCATCGTATTTTATGAACAATTTCTGGTGAAACTTTATTTACTGACAGTACTGATACGCGTGTAAGTGTTCTGCGCGCGCGCATCGGGGTCGAGCTCTTATCAGCTGCGATCTACAACACACCCAAATTAAACATACGCTCATAAATATATTTATATTTAAATTAAATTGTGCGTTTAAGCTCCTAAGCATTCGCAGCGGGTGGAAAATAGTTACCTTTCCGCTATCGTTGTGATATTTACGAGTACAGTTAGCAGAAAAAATTAAATAGACAATCATTTAATAAAAACATCTTAAACTACAATGGCTTGAAGTAATTAAATATTTATTTGCATTAACTTAACGCTTTTTTAATGCGTGAAAGTATGTTTCTCTTGAAACAATGACTGTGATCATTGTAATAAAATTTAATTATATAGATATAGTTGTTTTCTTCGTTCGCAGAAATTATAACACTTTTCTATTACATTCATTAGTAATAGCCATTCATGGTCTTATAAATACCAATATACACCTTGTATACCGCCCAGTGATAAAAATAAGGACTGCACAGATAAACGTATCGAGTTTGATACCCAGTCTGATTTTGAGACTGCGCAACGCAAACGACTCTTTTGTGTGTGAATTTGTTTACAAATGATCACTAAGATATCTTCCTGCAACCTTGCATAGTTTGCTAGAGTATTCATGATGGTTAAATATCCCTATTGCTCGTAGACAAGACCCGGTCTTATTTTCACATTAGGGCGTTACAAACGTCGTGTATAAATATTTAGAGTTACTGGCTATTAATTGATAATAATAGATGTATATGAAAAATTTACCTACGCGGTTAAATGGTGTGACGTATTTGTTTGGCCAAATATACGAGTCGTGTTTATTATCTATCCTCACGAACTTTAAGGTTAGGTGAACTATTTCCACATAATTAGCAGGTAGGTACTTAAAAAGTGTAAACCAATAGTAATTACTCTGTTTATCGATATAATTGGCGGTTATTAGCTTGTCACTTTTAACAATACTATTGTGAAAAACACTCAGTTATTATTTATTACAAACGTTCTAACTATTGGCACAATGATAGTGGAAGGATTTTATATTACCTTTTTTTTATAATTACAAGGGTGGCAAGCAATCATTCGGCCTACGTCATGGTAAGCGGTTAGCCTATATACGCTAGCAACACCAGAGGCATCACTCGCGCATTGGCTTCAGAGAAAAGGGTAAGCAACGGAGTGGAAAATAAACAGGAGAGGATGAGGAGGTATCTTCCGCAATCTCACTCACCACTCGTAAAACACAACAGTACCAGTAGCTACCGTTATTTCACACTGACCTTTAGTAAAAGGGTTGTATATACCCACATCTTCTTGGCTATCGTTCTAGATTTTCTGCCATTTGAGCGATCGTGACATTCACTCGGTGCCATCAATTTCCATAAGACATTCTTCTTCACCGTCGTAAGTGACGCCCGCTGTCATACCATGTATACTTTCTGTTCTATAGCGTTCATTAAAATTGTATTGTCTATGTTTACCCTAGTGATAGTGAACGCGATTATAGAACCTGACGTCACCACATCCACTGCTGCCAACTGTCAGCAGAGAGGTTATTCACCAATGGCACCACGATCGATTGGTCGATCTACGGTGTGTCACGTCTTCGGTTCCCATTGGCGTTCAATATGGGCATTTGACTGAAAGTAGTTCCATTCTTTTGAAATTTATTGGCTGGACTTGTAATGCATACGTCCTAAAACTTGGAACTTCAAGTCTCAACCCAATGCATATCATCATTCCATTGTCCCAGGAGAAAGTCTGCAGGAAATATACATTTTGGCTGAGGGTATAAGCGTCCAATAAGGCATATGTAATTTTGATTATGTTGACTAGTCACGGTTCACAGTAAATTGTAATTGCCACTCATGCATCTAGCAATATCAAGGGCAGTCGCTGCGTACCACGAAGACCAATGTATGCCCAAGACATGGGCAGGAATCTATACTGTTATACAATTTTAACAGAGCTGCGTATGCACGTACTTTAAAAATATTCGAAAAAATAATACCTATTTTTAAATATTTTTAAATGTAAGCGTCAAGAAAAAAATTGCTAAATGGATTTTAATAAAACTTTTTCATTTGCTTTTTCAAAGTGTTATACTTTACTACACTTAAATAATGGTTAAACACTATACTAACAATTTAACTATATAGGGAAACTGAGACATACCCAATAACAAGTTACTTTGTCTGCTGTAAGCAAAGGCTAATAAAAATTATGTTCTCCAGACCCTGTCTCTCTTCTGTGTCCTGTCCTGTGACTAATAGCTTTACGTACTTTTTAAGACACATAGCTAACTCCTAGACTGGGTTGCTATTGCGAAATTTTTAACGGAAAATACCAATAACTTTTTGTTGGCTCGACCCGGGATATAAATCCAAGACTTCGTGATCTGCAGTCGTGTACACTACAACCTAATCACCGAGGCAGTGGTTATATAAATACACAAGTATCTCGCGTCTGCTTATATTATATTTTCGTATCACACAAAAAAAATATTTAAATTACGTTGTCCCAATAATTCTTGGGCAGTAATCATTAAAAGTGATATCGCTAATGTTATAAAAACTACAGCTAAAGTTTACAATTCGCGTGCTATGACCAAGTCTTTGTACTCGAAAACCCTGGACTATGAACCTGGAGTTTCCATGTCAAAACAAAATAACATTTATGAGCACTAACAGCGACATGTAAAAAACTACCTTAACTATTTGTTTTGTTCATAATCTGATTATTGCGTGTTATTTCTTACACCCTAAAAATATAGAAATAACTACAAATATACCCTTAAAAATAAATAATAATTGGCCTTTTAGTATTGTGATAGCCATTTTTATAATGATAAGCCAAAAAGATAATCAAGGAATAAATATGGCTCCGATCTCACTACATACAAACTGTATATTACTTAAAATATATACATAATATTACATAAAATAGTGGTTCCCAAGCTTTTTTGACCAGGGAATATTTTGATCTCTTTATTATTAGCAGGGATCACAAGGGCAGGCGAGCCATGGGCGCACCTGATGGCAAATGGTAATGTCGTAATGGACTCAACTATACCGAGCGTATTATCACGATGCTGCTCACCATTTCATTTCACATTAAATGAAATGAAAGAATTAACGGCTATCTCCTGCTACAACCAAAACACACCGATGTGCTTCATGGCCAGTCGCACAGGAGATGGTGTTACCAACGCGCTCGGGCCCGATAACCAAGTGAGTTCTCCCACTTGATACATAGCCCTACCACCAGTAATGCAATGGGTGATAATTGCTTACTTCCCTAAGTCGCCTTGTATGACATCCGTGAGAAAGAAGGAGGTGGTGACACTTGTATTCTTAGTCCGTCACCACATGGACAAATAAGTTAACTGTACATTATAGTGTATTCTGTATTGTGCTCGTGTCAAGTAAGTCGCTTGCCTTCCTCCCGGTTACCTCACCCTGCTACCATCAGCATGCAGTAATTCTAAGTTTGAATCTTTTGCGAACTACGCACTGATTGGGAACCCCTGCCTTAATATGAATTCAAACACATTGAACCAACAGCATGACTAACTATGTTTTTGAATACTCATTAGGAATCTGGTTGAGGTTTTTAGTAGAAGAGTTTTATGCAGACAAATTATTATGTGACAATTTGTTCTAAGATCTTTGTGTCTATTGCTGGTATGTTGACTGAGGTCTCTATTAATTTAAATTAATAATAAAAACGGTTCTTGTTTGTGAGTTATATTGTTATATTTTACAAACATTATACCGTTTACTAAGCCAGTCGTAATAATAAACAGTAGGTAATAATAAAACGGCTTTTAAAATTTTAGCGTTAATAACAAACCGCCATGCAGGTGGTATAAAGGTGGTCGCACACTTACGCCGAACGAATTGATAAAAAGTGCGCGAAACAGTATGTGACCAGAGTAATAATCTTATTAAGCTTATCTTACTATATAATAATATAAATGGGATGGTTTGGAAGAATATTTGTTAATCAAGCACGCCAGAACGGCTGAACGAATCAGGATATCTCTCATCTCGGCAAAATTACGGTTATAGTTCCCGTAGGATAGATCTTCAAAAGTACTGCAGTGATCATTTTGAAATTTAGCAAACATATACTCTAAAATCCAGAAAAGGAAGGCTTTTTAATTCGAAAAAAGGGATGGTTAATGTGGGATAGCTATTTGCATGGAGTTAATGCGCGTTAGAGTAGCATACCTATGTATTTATATTTTGATGTTCATGGGGAGTCCTAGTGTATAATAACAATAATATGAAATAATGGCCGTGTTATGGAGGTTTTTCAAACTATTCCGTTTTTACAACACTGGGGTAGATAAAAATCAGTTAACCGCGTACTTTAATGCCAAAGATTAAGAAAAAGTGGATTTATTTTACAGAAATAACTACCTAGATAAAAAAAGAAAAAAGAAATAATATAATTATAACATTACTTTTCAATACTTCATTATGATAGCTATTTTGAAACTGCCTAGTCGATATATTTTTTGGATTTTATTTTATTTATTTACAAAAATCTACAGCTGAATTTTGGCGAACCGAACGTTATTTAATGCTAGCGAATGTTACTAACAACATAACTAACATTGCAAGTCAGTAGCTAACTTAACAAATGCGCAGGCGCATCTTAATTAAGCTAATTACTTGAAGGCAGACATTACTCGCCAATTAGTTTAGACTCACTTGTGCCCAGATTATAATATGTGCTGTGAGCTACATAAGTGCTATAATGGTCTAAGCAGGTAATTATATGTTTTCAGTATTGTTTAGATATCAGTCATATCATATAGATATAGATCATATACATTTTTGTTTCAATAAGCAGTACAGATATAATGCGATTATTGGTCAGAGGTCTGGACTTTGTGTGAAGATTATGGCCTAAATGTCACCTATGACCACTTCTGAGATTAGATCCATTTTTCCCATTAGTCACTATGCAATCACCAAGCGACATATTTTGATAAATCTAGGTATGATTATCTACTTATTCATTACCTTTTTGTGTGTGCTTATAATATGCCGTGGAGTGGGCTATGCTTGGTAGGTATTTCTCCACGAAATCAAATCTGTAATACGGAGATCTGTAAGAGAACGGGAGTAACTGACATAGCCCACCGGGTTGATGAAGTGGCAGGCCACATCGCTCGAAGAACCGACGACCAATGGAGAAAAAGGTTTTCAAATAGTGACCCCGTATAGGATGGCAGGGAGCCGTTGGATGCATTCCGCTCAAGACAGTTCGTTATGGCGCTCTTTTGGGAAGGCATATGTATGTCTAGCATTGGACGTCAAGGGGCTGATGAATCGGTGATGATAAAGCTAAATAATTAATTACTTGTGCTTAAATATGCTCTTTTTGCTTGTTTTAACAAAATAGTTGTCTGGACACACTTCTACACAGAATAATGGATATTATGAATACGGGCCCCATTATCCTAAAGTGCCTAGGGCCTTCTATAGGTCAAAAACTACCCTAAATGGAATAGTAATTCGTATGCTTTGCTATTATTATGAAAATTCAATTAGCGATAACCGCTGTGACGTGCTGAAGTTACCCATTCAGCTGTCCAACTTGATTATTGCCGTTCTTCTGTTGATTGTCACATTTCAGATATTATTTCAAGGACGGATTATCCCAAGCCTACTAAACTAATATTATAAAAGTGAGTTTGTTTGTAAACTTTCAAGTTGTAACTATTTTTTTATTAAGGTGGGAAAAAATGGACATAAATTCACACCCTGTCAATGAAAAGGGTAGAATGGGGTCGTCATCCACAAAATAAACTCGCCGAGTGCCGTCCTCCACACGGAAGATTTGGACCTAAAAGACTTCAGTAGTCCGCTGGTGGCTTACCCTTTCAGGTACCCTCAATGAGCGACGCTTTTATACACTGCAGTGTCGCACTCTCGCGGGGCGCTTTAACTATCTAACAGTTAAATATGAAATTTTGCATACCTATAGTTTAGACGTTAGAAAAGGACATAGTACTTTAAGTTTTACAGAAAAGTGGCCAGTTCTTATGAGATAGCAAATTTTGCACAAAGATTTGATATGCCTTAGAGTGACGTATTTATATTATATTGGCCTAGTTTAGGCATTAGTCCAGGCGGACGAAGTGGCGAGTAGAATCTAATTGAATACATTTTTATGTTTTTCTTCTGGTAGCTGTATATTTAATTTTTTTGTTACCCTTTGTTTGTAAGTATGTATGGGCGGTCAAGCGGACCTAATTGTCGGTCGCAATTAGGCGCTGTTCGCCGATGCGATTCCCTGAAAGGGTAACGGATCTTCGAGCATTTTGTAAGGTTTAATTTTTTTTTTTTTAATTATTACATGACTCGGGGTTAAACTTGTATTTGGTACGCACGGAGAGTTTTTTTTTATATGGCAGCCGTAATAGTTGGGTTTTATCTTAAATATAAATTATGCGCTTTATTCGTTAGCTGTCTTCATATTAAAAGGATTGAGTCTATCTTTTAATAAAAGGTTTGAATGTCTAGTGAGAAAAAATGCTATTTCAAATGATTTAATTCTGAAACTAAGTATTCGCAGTAGATGACATACCTACCCAATATTTAAAATTACACTTGTCTAAAGATTTTCTTAAGATCGAAGAATCACAAATAGGTAATTATCCAGTGAGGAAGTCGAATCTACAAAACTCTAATCGGTATATAAAATTCACTAGGCCACTAGTAAACCTACTGCAGATTATTTAAATAACTAAATTTATTTTTAATAGATATACTCATCACACGAGTCACTGACGTGAAGCGATCATCAACACACATAATCATTTATAACTATGATTTCTTTATCAAACTTTCTACCATCACCCAAACCAATATCACCAGTGAAATCTCACACAATTTAGTCGATAAGGTCGTAAATATAACGGATAGTATAAACACCATTACTGTGATTAGAATTAGGCTCTACTTTGATATACATGGACGAGCAGACGCGCCTTGACACACCATTAGATATAAAACAGTAAGAATAACATATCAGTCAATTAAATTTGTTAAGCTTTATGTAAACGTGTTTAGGACAAAGACATTTATATGTAACGATTATAAATGGCGTGCTGCCATTACGAGGGGAAGATTTCGTAGAACGTTCTTCGACCAAATCAGAGATGCTCTGGAAAAAGGCCATATCGAAAGTTCCCTAAGTCGGCGACCATGAGGATTGTAATGAGGTAAAAGAGGTGAACAAGGATCATGACAAGTGAAATATAATTTTAGTTAAAAACCGGGGAAATCTTCAGGTTTGGTAAGAGTTTTTTAAATGTGGAAATCTTTGGAACTATCAGTCATTTTCGCTAAATAATTTTTGCATTTAATAACCTTATTCTTGAGGAAGACTGTAGGCTATTTAACTATAAATAATAAATGAAACAGTATCATAAAACCAGTAGTATATGATATACGAGTACTTCCAATTTTTTAAACTATGTACACGAGTTACAAAATAAAGGAAAATTTTTATGACTTTACGATTAATCGTGTCGTGTTACGTAAAAGTTTCGCGTGAGGTCGCGGGTCAGGCCGGAGAGCTGATATTAATATCGCCTATTAGAAGACATCCGCGAAAGCCGGAGAGAGTGAACACTAAATATTAACAAACAACAGCACCAATGTTTCATGACAGATATATGACTGTATATTCTCACTAATAAGATATTAAGGGAAAATATATCGACCGCAAGTATATCCTAAATCAATGTATAACTTTGTGATTTATTTTTTTAGTGTATCGTGTGCCTAGAACAAAATTTGCGGATTTTGAAAAATACATATCTGTGAGAAGGAACAATTTGAATCCACATCTTTCCCAATTTAGGTGAATGCTTTAGACCATTCGTCTATCGTAAAGCCTCCTAACAGAGGTGCAGTATAGTGGATACAGTAATCAACTACATTGTTTTAACCAACTACACTCCAAGAAATCTAAAAATGAAAAATGATATAAAGGATTAACTCTAATATGGCAGTAATACTTACCACGACACACAAGTTTTAACAAAACTTTAAAACACTAACGTTATGATACTCAGCTTATAAAACGCCAGCGCATGACTTTACAACTCCTGGGCCTTTCAGACCCTTTGACATTTTATGAATGCTTTGTTACCTTAACCACTATAGGAAAACCTTTTACAGTTCCTTCGAGTCACAGAAACAAAGACGTAAGCGGGGGTATTTGCAAATGTATAAGAAGGTCGAGTTATATTGGTAGATGAGTAAGGTGGGCACAATATAGTATGAGACAATAACATTAATGAATATTCATGAAGGCATTGCGTTGCAATTTGGACGGTACATGTAATGACAATGTGACAAAAATAACATGTCTTCTGAGTTTGTACGCACGTGCGGGTTGAACGCCAAGTTTAAATGTTAAATGAATTGGACCTCACTTCTGTAGGCAGTCTTTGATGACTCCCGATAGAAGTGAATTATTAATTTATGTAATGATAGGCATTTTTCTTAACCAGTATTTAAATTAATTGTATCAAAAACAAAAAATCACGTTTTAGAAATAATAATTATTTAATTGATTAAAAAATTATACTTAGTAATGATAAAATCGTGAATCTGATTTATAAGTCTCCAATTCTTTAAGATTTTAACTGATAATGTACCTTCAAGCTCTTATCATTAACGGATTTTATTTTTATAGAAGGATATAAAATATTAATAATATCTAGTATGTAATTATAATAAATAAATTTGTCTGGTGGTAGGGCTGGGTACCAATTGGGAGTACTCACTTGGTATTGGGCCCGAGCGGGTTGGTACCACCATCTCCCGTGTGACCGGCCATGAAGCACATTGTTGCGTTTTGGCTGTAGCAGGAGATAGCCGTTTATTTTTTCATTTCATAACTGTGAAATGAAATGGTGAGTAGCAGCTTGACAATACTCCAGTATAGTCGGGTCCATGGGCGACGGTTACCATTTACCACCAGATGGGCCGTACCTCGTCTGCCACTAAATGCAATAAAAAAAAAATAAAAAAAATGATGTGAAATAAATATGAATAAATGATTTGGGAAAAATTGTGAAGGAAGTAATTTGTTTCTGAATCACGAAATAACAGCTGAGCGGATTTGGATGAAACAGAGTAGGTACACACGTACTTATTAACCTAGATTAGTATATATAATCTAGGAAATCTAGAATCTTTTTATTCTCGGAAAGGTCGTGGTTTACCAACTACATTTTAACTATTCATATTAAAATTGCTGAGTTCATAGTTAAGATTATCACTGGAGGGCACTGCGTATAGGTACTGTACCTATTTGGCTCTATTACTATGCAGGCTATATGACGTGTGAGTTAATATCTATCTTTCGCTGCATAATGAGATTAAAAGATCACAGTATTTAATAATCATTTTATAAAAGCTTACAAATTATTCTATTATAAGATATGATAATGACATGAGGGTATCAGAATCTAATTACAAGCAATTTATTTAGTTCTGTCAACACATCTTTTCAGAGTTTTTGTTACATAAATACACATTTAAATAAATGGTTGTATAATTTGTACCTGTTAACTTTTAGTGGAGACCCAAAGTTATCTTGGAATTCCGAATTTTTAAAATCTATATTTTTTTTATATTCTTCAAAAGGATATTATTCGTCCGTGCATTATGCATTGTTAGCGCAGTTGTAGAGAGTTATCAGTTAAGTGCTCAAGCTAGTAGAGGCCAAGTAAAGGCTCAAAGGGAGGCTATGGTTGAGCGTATAAGTCTTACACTTCAGGCAGTCTCCAAATGGGGCGATGCCAACCTTGTAAAATTTAATGCCACCAAAACACAAACGTGTCTCATTCACCTTGGCTCCTACTTTCTTGGACCTTTAGAATATACCGACCACCTTCAGTTGCTGGGTTTCGAGATAACCTTGGGCCTTAACTTCGGGCGGTTCATTGAATCCGTAGCCGCAAGGAAACCTGGCGTTCTCGCGAAGGTCTGACAGTATTTCACGTCAGTACAGCTTTTAATGTTATATAAAACCCAAGTCACTTTGGACAGTGTGAGCAGGAATTACATAATATAATACCACCAACACCTTTCCGCCATCGGACGACCAGAAGCACTGCGGGTGTTCCATCTATATGTTTTGGAAATTCCATCTTTGCGAACAAAACGATTCACTTCATCGTTCATAATACGCACAGCAATGGAATGGAATAAGTTGCCAGCTTCGGTATTCCCGTCCTATTACAATGTGAGTGTCTTCAAGGCTAGAGTGAATAAGTTTTTACTAAGCTAGTGCGTCTTACCATAAGGTATAGACTATTCTTCCACTTACCATCAGGTGGGGTACAGTCAAGCACTCGTTTAGGACAAGTAAAAAAAAAATAGAACTAGGATCAAGATGGTGCTTGGAAATAATGAAGAACAGTATGGCGGGTACTTCCTGTTTCCTTCTGTATTAGTAGGCGTAGCCAAGTTGCATTCTATGACCGCTAACGCTATAGAAAACATTTAAAATGTATGGGAATTTGACATCTCAATATCTATACTTAACGTTAGAGATGTCAAATTTCTATAATTTTTTATAGTTTTCTATAGCGTTAGTGATCATAGAATGTAACTTGGCTAGGCCCAAAGGTATCTAATCCATTCCTAGTCTTATCAAAGGTAGTTAAATTTTATGGTGGACAGGGACTTGTGTTCCTGGTATTACTGAGTACCTGAGTGGCGGTAACCACAACATCAGACAGTAAAATATGGCGGCTGATAGTGTAGTAAGTACGTACAGTTACAATACAACGTTGATATGCGTGTGTGTGTATATGACTAATCACTATGGAGCCTCTTTGTAATATGCATTATATTGGAGCTGTGGATCAGTAACATGTATCTAAAAACCGAGGTTTTACCGAAAAGTCTTTATAAATAATGAACAATATTATTATTAAGCTAACGAGCAGGATTATGTATTTTTTTTCTGAAAACGTATTTGTTTCTATTAAAAAAGTGCCAAACTTCTACTAATATTAAGGGTTTGCGGTAGCCTAAGTATATTAGGATCATCAGAAGTATCATTCGCGCTTTGAGAGGGGAGAGATTCCAGTTGGAGAGGAACTGACGATGAAGATGTACACTGATATGCTCTTGAAAGAGTGGTATTATTATTTCCTTTGAGTTTGCTCGTGCAAGTTAGAATCAGCTGCTTTACCACAAGAAAAAAAATATATTTGATTATATGGATATAATACATATTACTTTTTTCTTGTAAATACATACATATAATAGATAGAAAACACCCAGACGCAGTTTAAATACCTGTGTTCATCGCACAAATAATTGTCCTGAGTGGGAATCGACCCCACGACCTCGTGCACGGAAGTCGGTTACACTACCGACTACGCCACGAGGCCCGACGTATAAATTATTTATATTTTTTTTCTTATAGTACGCGGGTGGCAACCATGCATATGGCCCAACTGATAGAAGGCAGTTACCGTAGCCTATAGACTCCAGCAACACTAGATTGCGGCGCTATCTCCTAGGAAAGGTATAGAAGGTGGGTGGAAGTATAATAAGGAGTGGACAAGGAGGAGATTAAGGCATTCGGTGCTCTCACTCACCTTACGAAACACGACAGTATATACTTACTTATCATCACGCCATTTCTCTTGCGGGGTAGGCAGAGAGAACAGAGTGCCAAGAGGCTCTCTTCTTGTATACATCTCTCGCTTCCTCAACATTCATAACTCTCTTCATACACGCTCGCCCGTTTTCGGAGACTCCTGACTCCACCTTCCTTCAATACATGACCGATTTGGTCTAGGTAGGTGAGTCTCAGTCTCCCCCTGTACTTACATCCTTCCACTTTCGCATTGTATATCTTCTTAGCCAGTCGCTCGTCCGGCATCCTTTCCACATGTCCGAACCATCAGAGCATTCTCTTTCGCATCTTTACACCAATATCTCTTTCATACCTACTCGCTCTCTTACGTCATCGTTACGAATGCGGTCAGTCAGCCTCACTCCACAGATTCTCCGCAGAGATCGCATTTTGACCGCATTAATTTTACTCTCATGCTCCTTTTTGCATACCCAACTCTCGGTTCCATATAATAACGTTGGGACAAGCACTGCGTTGTGTATTGCGACACGTGCCCTCTGGCTGAGGTGTTGACTGCCGAGAAGTTGTCCCACTGCTCCGTTCACTCTATTTCCCGCATTCACTCTTCTCTCTACATCAGTGGTGTACCTTCCATCCCGACTGAATCCACATCCAAGATATACAAATTCATCCACTTGTACTAGCACACCATTTCCTATTGCTACTCTAACATCTATTCTGGCTTCTTCTCTTTCAAAAACCATTATTTTGGTTTTGCTCACATTCACACGTAGGCCCCTTTTCTTACAATCTTCTGCCATTACGTCGACTAGGGTTTGCAGGTCAGTCGCGGACTGCGCTAATAAAACCACACACATAACAGTATATATGCCGTTATTTTACGCTAATCTTCTGTGAGAGGGAGTTATTTCCCCTGCCCGTTTATAATAGCCTTCTTACTAAATTCAATAGCATAGAGATCCATTATTTATATGTTTCAAGACACACATGTTTAGGTACCGCTAATAAGTAATACGTCAAATTAGTAGGAAATTAGTCAAAATAACAAAATTCTCCAAAAAATTAAAATTAACACCTATTTAGTACTTTTACTGATATCCACGGAAATATTACCGAGCGAAAAATACTGGTATTAGATATATCTATACATATATTAAATTACTATGAGATTATTTTTGCATATTTTGGATAAGTCGTTAAAATAAAAAACCTATTAAATGCGATAAAACCCAAACAAAAATATTTTATTTCAAAGCCATTTATCTGATAGTAAGCTATTAACACGTTTAAAATTATATAAAGATTTTATTTAGCAGAAATATTTATCTAGATAAATATTTTGTAACTATTTTAAACAAGATAAAATAACAGTCATCTCGTGTCGAGTTCTGTATGATGTGACTGTGTGTATTAATACGAAACATCAAATTATTAATTAAATTTAAATAAATAAATATTCACGGACATCTATATATACTCGTATATTACATCCGTAATACCTAAATAGATTTTTTTTAAACAATTACTTTACCCTCGAAGTAAATTTAATTGTTCATAAAATTAGGTAAAAAGTATATTTTTTTATTGTTTTTAAAGTCACATGTTAACAATGTTAAACACCAACAAAAGCCTAGCCTATTGAGAGATAGCTTATTAGAAACTAAGCCTACTGAGTATTTTCTGACGGATAAACACTTGTTGAACTCGCGATCTCACGGTTCGAAGTCAACTTGTTTCGCCTATGGACTAATACAAACTATTTTTAACTTTTCTTTTTATACTTACACACATTATTTTTTTAAGAATTTTAATAACTAACACGTCTTTGAATTGCTTACCAATAACTTTTTTTTTATTGCAGACGATCCACGTGGCTCAGGAAACCTTGATAGTCAGTGATATTGCCGCTTATAGGCTATTAGGTTAGACAATAATGAAAGTCGGTACCTTTTTTATAAATTCTTTTTTATCT
Organism: Leucoma salicis; assembly: GCA_948253155.1. Classification (NCBI taxonomy): domain Eukaryota; kingdom Metazoa; phylum Arthropoda; class Insecta; order Lepidoptera; family Erebidae; genus Leucoma; species Leucoma salicis. Next base: position 28,544,252 of record OX411810.1, on the reverse strand, counting down.
TATGAAATACATATACGCATAGCGCGGTGAGAGACGGGGGACTCGCCAGATGCTGAAAAAAATACACCACATACATATCGCGGATTTGACTGAATAGACTGCTATTTATCGCTACTATCAAAACACACTAAGATACTTCCCGGTCAATCACACGAGAGTGTTGTTTTGTTGTCTTAGTTGATCATAGTAAAAAGCAAACATAACTTCACGCCTGTATCCCCGAAGGGGTAGGCAGAGGTGTATTACACGCCCACGGTTCGCCAACTATGTTAAAGTCACAATTAATAGGGGGCGAGCCTATTGCTGTCTACTGGGCACATTTCCAAACTCTGGGCTGCTACTGTGAATTTTCTTTTTACGAAAAAGCTCATTAGCACCGCCTGACGCGGGGTCGAACCCGATAATCATAGTATTATACCTATATGGACAGAATATTATAATATAAAATAAGCAATGTGCAACTAAAAAGAAAAACCATTCCAACGTATATTATCAGCAATCGATCGGATCAAAAGATCATACCTGTAACGCCATCTGTTGGCAACACTTACAATCACCCATCTGCCTTACAAAGCAAAAATATAACAGTAGTCAGTTAATCATCGATTGTCAACATCGTACCGAACGGAAACGCTGCCTACTTTGCAATTCAAATGACGCTGGATTCCTTCAATGTCACAAATAAGTATTGATACTCCGTAACCCCAGCAGACAGGGTTACGGCGCGTTTACATATAAATAACAAACGATTCTCAACTATTGGTACCATTTAATGTGGGTTTATTTATGACTCGCGTATTTGCATACCATGGGTACGTAAAAAGTTACCACGCAGCTGGTAGGTGCAATTGTTCAAGGGTGACAAATGGTTATCCTATCGATAACCATTTATTATCCATTGCATACATTATTACTAGAAATTAGTTATGAAAAACAATCTGTATCACCTATCTATACTTCTTAAAAACTGCAAATTACGAGGTCTCGGTTTGATTCCCGGGTCGCGCCAACCATAAGTTATTGGGTTGACAGTATTTAACCCCTGTTCCTCGGAAAGCACGTAGCCGTTGGTGCTCCACCTGATCTCTTTCGGGCAATGAAAGTGAGGGAACAGTTGTAGGAGAATTCATTTATGTGCACACACTAGTGCACTATATATCTTCTGCGTATATACAGCCAGTGTCAACAGAGACAGGTCATACACACTCAGATATTACGGTCTGGAGATCATTATCCTCCTTATTCTGCACTTCATGTCCCTTTCCCTGGTGTCTACGCAGAAGATTTTACAATTACGATACAGGCAATATGCGAATCATACTCAGTTGTTCCTAGCGTCTAATTCCGGTAACAAATTATCAGGTATATGGAAATTCTATTCTTGTAAATAAAATAAATATGCACAAAAACATAGCTGTATCTGTATAGCTGCAAATTTAATAAATTATATGTATGTGCACATTTGCATATTTTGATGCATTCATACCTAAAGCAGCTGGCTGTAAGCGACATCTATAAATAATATTTTAGTTATACAAATACCTGCACATCCATTCTGATGCAAATTTTTAGAGTTTGGGCAAAAACATATTGATTGGTATCAATGAACGTCAATTTGAATAATATCACAATTAATCATCTCACAGGCAATCATGATCATTTTAAAATTTGATAGTTTTATATTTGCATGATTTGATTTTCATAGATTTAATGTGTTACGGAAGGTAATGGTCGGAAATATTATTTGTTTATTTATTACAATCGTACTATACTGATTTTTAAGGTATTTACCCGAATACATTATGGAAAAAAACAACAAAATTTGTTTCTGCTTCAATTTCTACGGTTTTAACCGATCCGGCAGTATTTACACTGAGAGACTGCCTAACTGACCTCCTTGGCCCTACTAAAGGGGACAACTGACGATCTTAGAATGAGATGTTTTTTTTTATTTAGGCTTCTGGCAACCTGTATCTATCCACGGCCAGGATGTTATTTGACAGCCAGAACCTACTGCTTAGCGTGAATTCGAAACACGGAGGTAGGTTTCACATGTGTATGACGGAATATGTCGTATTTAATTATTTTCTGCTATCTGGACGTGCCGTGTGGGGCCGGCCTTAGAATTGTCCCACCCCTCTCCACCCATGGGAGTCGTAAGAGCTGACTGAGGGAATACCAGGGGGAGTAGGTAGAAGCACTCCCTCGAGTATTAACAACATCCACTGCGATCGCCAACCCGCCTGTCAAGCGTGGCGATTACGGCACTATCCCCCATATGAGCGAAACACATGTTGTGGCGTTCTCTTGGGGAGGCCTATGTCCAGCAGTGGACTTCCAAAGGCTGATGGATGGATGGACGTATATATCAGCTATAATTTTATATTCTCTACGATCACGGAGGTCCTTGATGACGTAAAAGTAGTTTTCTTTTATAACATTTTTTTTAAATGATTTTTAAATGATATGACTCTAACACTTTTACGTTACTTTGGTCTCTACTCAAGTCACACCATATACAACGATAAGGATGTAACATAAAAATACGTTTCGGCGAGTATTATCTACCTTAGCAATTAAAGCTTAAAACAAATTTCATAAATTCCTGGGAATTTCTGCTGCCACAACATTTTTTTTTGTATAAACTTCAAAAAGATGGTTAAATATAAAATTATATTAAACATCTATAATATAAACATTTTTACTTTAAATTGTTTCGTGTTAAATATTTTTTACGACACTTAAAATGCAGTAATTTTTTGTCATACAAAATAATAGTCTGCGTTATCTAGAATCAACATTCCTCATTTTCATTTAACAAAAAGATCCCAGCTGTTAGAAACAATGTCGACACGAATAGTTCAACGCTGTATTTATCTGTTTGACATCAAATTGGAAAATAACAAAACTGTCAACGTAACGTAAAATTAGGCAATTTTATGAAATCCGTCCGCCGGCGGCATCCGAGTACAAATTGCTACTTAAAGCGATAAAAATCGGTGTTGATCCACAGCAGTAGCGCTCATCGCTCGCTACAAAAACAATGGTAGTGAACACAATACAATAAATTCGCTAAATAATAGTTATCGAAAAATAAATTTAAAACATTATCGTCATCCGGAAAGCATAAAAATACTTCAAATCGCCAAGACAATAGAGCGGAGACAATGGGCCTGGCGCAAAAAGGGACCAAGTCATTTTTTTTTAGCAAAAAAAAATTGTGGTTTTTTGCAAAAGCGTTCCATCGACAACAATCAATGTACCGCCTTTCAGTAGGGAGTTTTTTTTCAATAACGGACCCGAAGTTTGTTTATTCTGTCCATTTGGACTATTAATGATGGGTTCAAAGAAAAAAAAAGAATTCCCAAGAGCAAAAATGCTAAACGTTGACAACATTATAATCATTTTAGTTTTATGATATACGTAATATTATAAATACATGTATATATATTATTATAATTTAAAGTGGTACATTAATTATAGTAATTTTATTTAAAACATATGGACGATTATTTAGGTAATTATTTTTATCGTTTGACTAATTAGTATATTTATGTAAACTGGATATGTTTTATCGATCTAGAGATCAATTTCCATATCCAATCATGGTACGCTAAAACCTTTCTTATTGTAACAGGTGATTAGCATACAAAAATCGTTTTTTGTCGTATCACAAAACACGATGTACAAACCGCGACCCTCGCGACTCAAGGCAAAGGTGCCAACACTAAATAACGGCCTAAGCAACCGTTTCCGAAAACCGTAAAGGAAGTAATTACATATTCTAATCCAAATCCAGGGTCCCGCTTCATATGTCACTCCTTACAAAATAAAAAATGTAACAACCGCACATTCGACCTCCATATAACGGTGCGTTCTTTCTTTACCGGCCCTGAGAAAAAAATACATCAAGAACATCATTTCTAAGCGCACCGTTTTACAAAAAGAAAATGCATACTTACTTATAATCTCAAGAAACAACAAGATGAAGTTAATCCAAATTAAATCCTATACCAGTTACATTAGATACCCTTTCCAAAAGCAATACTGCATGTGTAGTATTAAAATTTATGCACGCATTTGCATAAAATGCAAGCCCCTAAATTTTATTCAATAAAAAAATAGGATGGGTAGAAGCTTTTTTGCATAAATTCTTACAAAGGAAACGGGTTAAACCATTCAGGAAGTGAAATGTCGTAGATCCGCAACGAACCCGATTCGAAATCAAACTTGAAATTTATAACAACAAAATTATACTTTACGTTTAATAAACAGAAAACATTTTTGCAGACCCAAACGAATTGCGTTACATCTTTTTATACGCAACCCCCATTCGCGTTGCACAATAGACTAAAATGTACCTGACTATAATTTATGCTTGAGTATTAAGAGAAATGTACCTGCCCTTTTGGAATATTAAGTGCAACCTAACCCCTGACATTACTGAATAGGGTTAAGATACTATTTGAAAAGGAATAATATAAAAAAATGCAAATAAACTGTCCCCAGGTTTATGCAAGGGTCACAGGTATAAGCGCATAGAAAAAAAAATCGCAAGCGCACCGCGCGCTCATGAAGCACAGCATTTATTATCGAACAAAGGGCTTAGATGTATTGTGATACTTGATGGGTCCCAACACTTGTCACCTTGGCGTATAATTTGGGTGTATACGGTTCTTTTCTTATGCATATTCGGAAGGGAGCGTCGCATAGATAGTTCGTTTTTTAATAGCGTTTTTTTATTAGGGCTGCATATGCAAAGATTTATTAGAGCCGCGGGATGTGCGTGAGAAAGCTATGAGATAATCGAATTTGCCTATAGACGCATCCACCCTAGGCAACCCTTTGATTCGATTCAATCGAGTTCATGGGAAATATGTGAATATTCAAACAAGATGTCATCTCCTTGAATATCGATTGCCGTTGAGATCCTTTTATAGACCCTGGGAATTGATACATTGAATAGGAAGACCCTGTAGTGCTTTTGCATAATCTATCGGTGGCCGTGACGTGGCCTTTGTTTGGTCATAACGGAATTTCTTCATAAAGGGTTGTTGGAAGTGATTGTTAAAAAATTGTGACCGTTACAATTTTTTCCTATAACTACTGTCCGTTTTGTCTTAAAAACTGTTGTATATTATTATTCCTTATTCCTTCATTTTTTAGATATATTTTTATGAGTGCTCACATAATTGGTAAAGTTGCTTTGTTATTACCGAATACGTCTAACACTTTATTGTTTCATAAACGTGAATGGCGAGATAATAATAAAAAATAACATTTAGATTAAGTGATTATTTTTGTCCGAGTTAAACTGTTACGTTTGAGTTGAACATAAATTGTTTATTACGATCAGTTTAATTTTTATTAGCAATAAAGTTGAGCAAAGCGTTATTTAATATTTTACAAATGGTGTTACAATAAAATAAATAATAAAAAATACCATTTAAGTGAAATAACGCAATAAACAGTTACACTGCTTTGCCTATGCAAACATGTCAAAACTTAACCCTTTTTTGTCAATGGCGATCGTTGCGACCGCTGCATGTTTTTTTGGGAAAAGCATTTTGCTCTAGTTTTTGTTTGTACCAAAACAAATATTGTAATAGACGTCTATATTGTTGGCGGGCACTCGGTACTCTGTGACGCAACAGACAAATGAACAAAGGGGAAGAGTTAGTAAAAACTCGTGTCGTAAAGTTTAATTACCTTAAGTGTTGCGGTTTGTACAGGATGTTACAATTCATATCAGTGTTTCAGTAATAGGTATGGTTGTAAATTTTTGTTTCAATATTATTTGTTTATGTCTTTAATCTTGACAACCGAGCGAATGCAAGACAACATGTGTGTTGTATTTTTTATTACCTAATACAGTCTCACTGCTAGGCACGTATTATTCTTAGAATGAGAGAGAAAGAAGAAGAGTCAGTCGACCTGTTTGGTAAGCGAATCTCAAGATCTCAGACCAAGATCAGAGTCAGTTTGTTATTCAGAATTTTGATCACGTTTAAGAACTGCTGAAAGGTATTAGCTGCCTTTGGTGACCCATCTAATGCCAGGACTAGTGAACAACTGGGCTAAGACCTCCTCAAATATCAAACGAGAACATCTACAGAATCTTACATCAAAACTGTTTGTAACATGAGAAATGAGAGATTTAAAAAATTAAAGCAATTGTTTACTAATTACTAATTCTCCTAATGAGAGAGAAAATGATTTATGTGCTAAGCGGTGACACGTGATTACGTACTGCTGTCAAAATCATATGTTTAATGGACCCGTTAAAGCTAATTGGGTTGGTTTGTTTTACATAATAATCACATTAGTAAATCACTGGCATAATTCAATAATTGTTTACATACAAAATGTAATACGAAGTAATTACTTACGATATTTTAATATCAAAATGTAGCGGAATACTTTTCAAGTTCATTAATATACTTTTAAGATCAAAATATATTGAACAGGTAAGCAATTAAGAGTTTGTTTATATTCTGAAATTTAAGTTGAATATTTTTTTCTTTGATGATCAACTAAACGGAAATAGTTAATAACAATAATATTTTTATAATAAAAAAAAATATTAACGTTTTTTTATCATCCTTTAGCAAATTCTGTTTAAATAACGAGTATTTAAATTCTAAAAATGTATACCGAAGTCACTTACATTGATATTTTGCCAGCTCCTTTCACCGACACTCATAAAGAAAACGTCAGCAAACTGTTAACGTGTTCCGCATTTGAGTTTTTGCTCCAATAAATGTTTCGTCCGTCACTGCTATTATTGAAGGGTTAAGTTATGCAAATTGCTACGGAGCCAATTGGCCGGGCCTTCCTATTATAAATCCATACTTTCTAAAATAAGCTGCTTTTATTTGTCACAAGTTTTGTTAATAAGGGCAAATAGCGCTTCCAGGAAATTGTGTTTTTTTTTTAAATATACTTTTTTATATTCAACTACCTATGTTCGGTATACCTTGTAATCCTACACAAAGAAAAGATAAGTATTGAAGCTGTTTATTAAACAGAACATTCAATAAAGGGTTTATAATTATGTATTTATACACAATATCTTTAGATTTTCCGACTGGTGTACGCAGAATAATTCGCCAAAATTTAATAACGGTCAGATTATCGGTTTAGGAACATATATTATCCAACCATAAGACAAAAATACAAAGCCAAATTCTACCTGTGACTTCATGTAATATGGTTATTCATATTTGATCAAATAATATAAATACGTTACTCTACTGCAAAATCATAATATCTATGGAAGTTGCTCTCCCATAGGAACAGTCTATTTTTTCCAAAATAAAACAGTAGTTGCTAGTGGTAGAGCCTAGCTTATTCTAGTATGAATGGGCCAGCTCGTACTACCAGAAGTACCACATTCTCACTAAAGATCAGCATGAAACAACGGTAGTTACTCCTACCGTTGTGTTTCGTATGGTGAGTGAGTGTGCCGAAAGCCGAAACCTAAAGCCTCTCCTTATTATTCTTCCTATACTCTCCTTAGTATTCTACCCATCCATCCATCCATCAGCCTTTCAACGTCCACTGCTGGACATAGGCCTCCCCAAGAGAACGCCACAACGAGAGATGGGAGATAATGCCGTAATCGCCACGCTTGGCAGGTGGGTTGGCGATCGCAGTGGTTGTTGTTAATACTCGGAGGAGTGCTGCTGCCCACTCCCCGGTATTCCTTTAGTAGCCTCTTACGACTCCCGTGGGTAGAGAGGGGTGGGACAATTCTAAAGTAAGTCCACACGGCCCATCTACCCATCCTCTCCATAATATCCTTCCTATCCACCTCCTATCCCATTTCTTGGAGATGATTATTTGAAATGATGTTATCGAAATTCGCAATTGTCACGATTACTGAATTGGCAAAGCATCTGGGACGGTATTCCAGGAGATGGAGGTTCAAATTCTGCTCGCGACTGTATTATCGATCTCACATTTTCACACTTTGTGTTAAATTAATACATATGGCTGATCATGGCAAATGCTAAAAAAATATATAAAATTATCAAAACACAGTATTAATTTGTAAACAAATAGACACATAATTTAAAAAAAAGGTATGTGGCCCACGAGGTTTAAACTTCTGCTTGGGAATCAAACTGAGTATCCCTGTCTATGTATTCCTTGACATAAACAAGTGAGATATAACTACTTCGTATTTAATTGTAGTTTTTTTTTTAATTTCTTAGGCTTAATATATTAAGGGTACTACTATCAAGCCGCTGCTCACTATTTCATGTCGCAGATATGAAATGAAAGAATTTACAGATATCTCTCGCTACAACACACCGAGATGCATCATGGGCGGGCACACGGAGACGGTGGTATCAACCCACTCGGGCCCGATAGCAAGTGAGTACTCCCACTACATAACCTACCACCACCACCAGGTACGACAACCACAGGAAAGAATAGGGTGGTGACACTTGTATTCTTAATTCGTAACTACGCGGAAAAAGCATATTTATATTTATTGTCAGCATGTGATATTATAATAGCGTTTTAATACTTATGAAATTCTATTTATGATAAACCCTAAACTCCGTCGTCCTTTCTATCCCTTCCATCTCCTGTGGGTGGCCTTGGAGATGGCGAAGCGCAAGTGATGCCTCTGGTGTTGCTAGCGTCTATTTGCTACGGTACCCGCTTACCATCAAGTATGCTTGTTTGCTACCTTAAAAAAAAGCTTTAATCAAAAAATGTAGAGGTAATATTTTGTGGTCTTACTCCATCATCTTCAAAAACGTCTGTCATTTAAATTGTCTTTATACTCGATAATCTATTGGGTATTACCAGTCTTGGTAATACTATATACATGTCAGATTTTAATTGAAGCCCGTTAAGTACCTACGTGCTTAAAGAGACGCCACATTATTGCGCTCACTAACGATAATGTTGTACCGATATGGATTGAATCGACGAATTTGATTTTATCGATAGATGCCATTCAGAATGATTTAATAATATATAGTAATAATATTGGTGGGTTATTTTTGGCCTTATTATATATTTTTCTGTACCCATATTAATAATGATCTTCAGATCGTAATTTCGTTTTTGGCAGCCATTGTCAACAGAAACTAGCTATTTACGCAGGAGATTATATATAGTGCACTAGAAAGTGCGTAAACATAAGTGCGCTCTCTGATCCCTCACTCTTATAGTCCGATGGGACATGACCAGTCGCAGGGCACCTTTACCTGCTTTGTGAGATACGAAGTGAAACACCGCCAACTTCTTAAATCCAATCTGCTATTAAGAGTTTCTTAAACTTTTTTTGGCCCAACCTGGGAATCGAACCTGAGGCCTCGTGATACTCTGTTGTATACACTACCGGTAGACCACCACGGCAATACTCATATTAATGATAGTGCAAGTAACTGTCAGCAAGCCTAATTCCTTGTTGACAAATTGCCGTGTACTAGTCTCTAATTAGCGTGATACCGTCTTATTTTTAATTGAAAGTAAGACAACTCTTTGTCATGTCTAGTCATATTGTTAAGACGAGGATAAAGTATTAGAGGCTTCAAACACAATAAAAATATAAAACATACCATCACGCCTGTATTCCCCGAAGGGGTAGGCAGAGGTCTATTACACACCCACGGTTCGCCAGCTATGTTAAAGACCCACGTAATAGGGGGCGAGCCTATTGCTGTCTACCGGGCATAGGGAAATATGCCTATATAGGGAAATATGCCTATATATATATATATATATATATATATATATATATATATATAACTTCGGGCTGCTACTAAAAATTTTTCTTTTTACGAAAAAGTTCAATAGCACTGCCCGAATCAAACCCGAGACGTCATGATCAGCAGTCGCTCACACTACCGCTGCACCACTGAGGCAGTGAAAATATATTTAAGGTGTATTTAGAAGATTTCTATATGACTATGGTACGTGTATGTGAGATTTGACAAAATCAGATGTATACCTATGTTTAAATGGAGATCTAATTTATTTATTTTTTTATTGCATGTAATGGCAGACGAGCCACGGCCCATTTGATGGTAAATGGTATCCGTCGCTCATGGACTCAACTATACAGAGAGTACTGCCAAGCTGCTGCTCACCATTTCATTTCACAGATATGAAATCAAAGAATAAACGGCAATCTCCTGCTACAGCCAAAACGCAACGATATGCTTCATGGCTGGTCACACGGGACATGGTGGTACCAACCCGCTCGGGCCCGATACCAAGTGAGTACTCCCACTTGGTACCCAGCCCTACCACCAGTCATGCAATGGATGATAATTGCTTACTTTCCTTAGTCGCCTCATACGACACCCGTGGGAAAGAATGGGGTGGTGGCACTTGTATTCTTAGTCCGTCACCACACGGACAATAATTCGCTCATGGACACAACCATACCGAGAGTGTAGCCAAGCCGCTGCGCACCATTTCATTTCTCAGATGTGAAATGAAAGAATAAACGGCTATCTTCTGCTACAGCTAAAACACACTGACGTGCTTCATGATCGGTGACACAGGAGACGGTGATTCGTATTCGTACGTTCGGGCCCAGCAAGTGAGTATTCTCACTTAGCACACAGCCCTACCAATAGTCATGCAAAGGATGATAATTACTTACTTAGTCACCTAGTACAACACGCGCGGGAGAGGATGACCTGGTGACACTTGTATTCTTAGTCTAGTGATAAGAACAAAAAAAATGAGAGTACGTAACAGAGTTTATTATACTTTACCTAGCAATCGTTAAATACAAGAAATACAGGCATTCAATTCATAGCTGTTATAATAACAAGTCAGCTTATAAGTTCATATTTGTGACATTAAGTCACGACATTGCAGAATGTCAAGACACACAAACACGATATATAAAGTAATTGTTTTTATCGCCTCAAACCACAATGAAAGACATTTTAAAAAATTCCCACCTTTAGCGATAAAAAATTAAATACAGGTATCGGTATACATCGATCCCATTAAAAACTTGTATCGATTATGGAAACTCGGAATCAGAATCGCCTTTTCAAGACAATAGAAATTAATTAAATACACGGAGTTTTTGGACAAAATATTCTTATTGGAACCAGCCAGAATATAACAGTTACAATTATTATAAACCAATTAAAAAAAATCAAATTTCAAAAAGCAACCAATATTAATTACTTATCGAAAAAAAATGTTATTTAGAGAACATGCAAAGTCCCGAGTGGAGCGAAAAAAACCGCGCCAAATGACCGTGAACGCATCGTATCAAGGGATCGATACATATAATCGGTACTTATAAATCGAGACTGTTATGAGACGATAAAATCGGCCGGCGACCGCCGCCGGCTACTGGGCGTCGGCCTAAGCGACGATTACTCTCAACTCTTCTTGTTTTGTTGCTGGCCACTCGATGCAAGATTATCGATAAAATAATTAAATGGTTACTCTCGAAATCGATTCCCAAGTGTTGTTATCGAGACTCGAGATATTTGCTTCGTTTTTCTTGTTGCAAAATAGTCATATGAGAACATCGTTGCAAATCTTTTTATGAAATATTGCTGTACTACAAAATTCATTCCAAATCTTATTAGCAATGTTATATTTATTTCGAAAAAGACAGCACTGGACTGAGCAAGAATCCCTATCCATTCACCGCCCTATACCAAGATACAATAGGACACCTATGCAGAGAACAATAGCCAAAGAATCGTTGTGTTTGAGGATGGTACGGCCCAACACTCAGCAGAAGAAGTCGCTATATAAAAGATTGATTGTAGAATAATTAATATAATTGAATCATTACATCGTGACGTGTATATATTATAAATCCAATTGGTCCCTACGAAGACTAAACTTCATTATCTGATATTACAAATCCAATAAGATCTATAAAATCCAAGCATAAAATAATGCAAAATTATAAAATAACTGCCAAAGTTTTCGTTGTACATTATTCTATAACCTAATATATATTATGCTTAAACAAATAAATCAATGTAAATCAAAACGACATGTAAAGGCTCGAGGTTGGTTGCCCTCCGTGCGTGCCACACGGCCGTTCCCTCAGATGGTCGACATCTTAATTGTGGGCCGGTGATAACTGCGACTTACTGATTTATAATGCCTCCTAAACGTATTAGTGCCTTTGTCGGCTCCACACTTATCGAACGACTTAGCAACGGCTTCCGCTCACACCAATTTTTTGTCTCTTTTGTATCAAAACTTAACAAAACAACCAGTTACATACTAAGAAAAAGGTTTTTGTTCATAAAGTTTGGATCTTAATTACTTGTGAAGTAAAACTTTTACTAAATTTATCGCGTTTCAATCTCCTACCTACAATGTCTTTTTTATTGATTATGGTGCAGACGCACCACGGCCCACTTGATGGTAACTGGTAAGCGCTGCTCATTGACTCAGTAATACTAAGAATACTGCCAAGCCGCTGCTCACCATTTTGTTTTACCATGTCCAATGAATAGACATTTAACTGCCGCTACACTTAAAACACACTGAAGTGCATTACAGCCACTGACTAATACATATAGGTATTACTACATAATTCTCTAAGTCGCCTCGGACGATAACCACTGGTAAGAATGGGGGGTGAAACTTGTATTATTAGTAGTAAGTGGTAAATTCCACTACCCAATACAGTCCCACTATTGGGTATGGGTCTCCTTGATACTGTAAAAACCCAAAGAAAAGATTTAAAGATTTGCACTCTTGTAGTTCGTCTCTGCAAAAAAATTGATGTGCGTGAATTATATCTGTCAAATACACATAATTATAAATAAATCAATGCGTGAGGAAACCTGCATGCCTGAGAACTCGATGGTTTATGATATCTGCCTATTCACACTGGGTCCTCGTGGTGACCATGGCCTCAATTCGCTGCTGCTGTCACTCTCAACGGAGACCCATTCCCAGCAGTGGAGCACCAATTGATTAGGGAAAGGTAAATACTAACGAATCTTGACCAATCCTACCACGAGTAGTTGCTTTTGTACTGTAACAAAAAAATCTAAACAGGAAATTAAATTAAAGGACAGTTAAACGCTCAAATTGAAACTAAAATATGTTTAACGCTGGTGTTTATATAACATAAGTTTTGCAGATCGTTTTATGATGATATAAACTTACGCGGGCGCCTTTTACAGCGCTATTTGTAGCGCTAAGCACATGATCATTTACATATGAATTTTTATCACTCGGTGTGGAAATTGGGCTGTCTCCTTTAACAGACAATTCGATCAGACAGGTTCGATTCCCCGCTCTTACTAAAGTTCTCTTTTTCCTCATTCACAAATAATAATTTATACTTTAAAAGTAGCTGAGCATGTCAAGTGCTAAAAATATGGATCAAAATGTTTCAAAAATCACGCCATCAAATAGTATGAATTTTAATTGCAAAATTAAACTTACTATATTGGATTAATGCATGTAAATGCGTTCCGATAGATGGCGTTGGTCGTTAAGACAAATGTGATGAGGAAATTGGATACGACCGCAAGGGAGTACGATAGCTCAGTGGATTAGAGCACTTCCCTGGAAAGGAAGGGACGCAGGTTCGATTCCCGCTCGTACTAAAGTTCTCTTTTTCCTCATTCACACATAATAATTAGTACTTTAATAATTGTCTTTCTCATATTAGAAGTAATCGGTGCGAACTCAGATTGGGCTTTCTTCTTCAACATCTTGTTACAAGGAAGCATTTATCTCCACCGCGAAGACGATTTGGTCTTTATGTTCCTAAAAAAATATACTGTATTCGTTTCGTAAGTAATATACCTTTTTGGAATAAAACAACATATCAGCTTTGGACATCTACCATCTAAGTCCACCCGTGATCATGAATGCTGTAAAGTATTCGAAACGTCGGGATAGTATAAAAATCAAGTAAACGCGATAGATTCCGTAAACGTAGCAATTATGTATTTATATTAAATGCAAATAATTTTGATTTCTTAGGTATTAGTATCATTATCGTTTTATGCTACTGGATCATATCAGTGCCCAACCGGCATATTTCGTCACATTCCATCTCACAACCTACGGTGTCTAGAGTTATCAAACAGATAACAAAATTATTAAATTTGCCTCAAATTCAGGCTAAATACATTAAATTCCAAAGAACGTCGCAAGAGCGTTGAGCTAATGTAAACTATGTTAATTCTTAATACATAGATCTGCATACCTATCTAATAACATAATTATAGGTACCACGTTACTAGTATTTTAATCTAAAAGGATTTTTCAGGTTTTTCAATAAATTTGGCATGATGGGGACTTTAGGCTGTATAGATTTCACACATGTAGTGATAGTTCGTCCCAATCTACATGAGGAAAGATATTATTGTAGGAAGTAATATCATTAATTGAATGTACAATTAGTAAGTAATCAAATTATTTATTTACAAAACTTTTATTTTATTTTACATATTATTTTGTTGTTTTCTGTCTTTAAGTTCTTTCTGATTATAATCTGAAACAAAAATATTTCAAATTAGTAATGATGATATGGAAGTAATAAGTGTAGATGCCAGCTATGGAGGTAGTACACATGATTCTTTTATATGGTCCAAGGAACATTTGGAAAAAAATTGTACCAATGAGTCCATGTGGTTACTTGGTAATTATTTTCCTTTCTGCTTCTGTCTAAAACTCATACAAGCCTATATTTTAACAAAAATGTCTTTGATAGACGATTCCGGATATCTCCTTAGATGTCTGATGACACCAGTAATCAATGCTACAGCAGGAACACATGGAGCCTACTACACCGAGGTGCACTCAAGAGTATGAAATGTGATTGAAAAAAACAATTGGATTACTTAAAGCTCGTTTTAGGTGTTTATTGGTACACCGTGTTTTACACTATTCACCACAAATTGCAGGATCTATAGTTAAAGTTTGTGTAATATTACGTAATTTATGTGAACGAGAAAATGTGACATTACCACCATCACTTAATGTTGACGAAGCTGCTCAAGAGGTAGCTGGCAGCCAATCTTCCATTCTAGGTCTAGTGGCCAGGGTACTTTTAATGATGGATTAATTCTCCGTCAAGCCCTCATTGGATATCTGTGGGATAGTCGTAATACTGCAAATTGAATAATGTAAAAATATTTTAATTATAATAACTTAATTTTTCACAATAGTTTATCATTGATAAAGTGTTGTTATTTGATATCAGATTTCCTAAACAATGCTTTCTAAGATAGTTAGCATAGTATTTTATGTGTTGTTTACTATGAGCATTATTTTCAATTTACAAAAGCAATACTTAGTTATTTTTAATATTTGCATGCCTGGCAGAATGTATTCGGGTTCTTTAACATGTGTTCCATTAAATTGTATGTTTAAAATGTTAAGTTTAAGGCTTATAATTATTTTCCTAGTTTGTTTTATATGGCTTAGCATATTTTTAGTGTGCATTTACATACCAGTAATTATTTATTGAATTATATAACATTCTTATACTTTAAATTAAGATGTCAATGTCATAAACTTAAATATTGAACTTGTTTCTGAATGCAACTTTTACTTTGGTTGGCAACATTCTATCAAGGAAGTGTCCCTTTCTGATACTAACCATCTTGTCTGCGCATATGAATTTACCCAAAAAAATTAATTGTAATCATAAGGTTTAAAATCTTAAAAAATACAAGAATTAAACATTCAAACTAACAGCAAATTGTGGTTTTTAATTTTCTTCCAAGGTTGTGAGTTGAGAGAGTTACTTCTAGAGTTGTAGGGAGCAGACTATTTCGTAAAATATGTTTATATTTCTTTAAACTTATTTTATTTATGTTTGCGCTTGTCCCAACCTTATTATATGGAAGCGAGAGTTGGGTATGCAATAAGGTGCATGAGAGTAAAATCAATGCGGTCGAAATGCGATCTCTGCGGAGAATGGAGGATCTCCGGAGTGAGGCTGACTGACCGCATTCGTAACGATGATGTAAGAGAGCGAGTAGGTATGAAAGAGAGTATTGGTGTAAAGATGCGAAAGGGAATGCTCCGATGGTTCGGACATGTGGAAAGAATGCTGGACGAGCGACTGGTTAAGAAGATATACAATGCGAAAGTAAAGGATGTAGGTATAGGGGGAGACCGAGACTCGCCTACCTAGACCAAATCGGGCATGTATTGAAGGAAGGTGGAGTCAGGAGTATCCGAAACCGGCGAGCGTGTATGAAGAGAGTTATGAATGTTGAGGAAGCGAGAGATGTATGCAAGAATAGAGCCTCTTGGCACTCTGTTCTCTCTGCCTACCCTGCAAGGGAAATAGCGTGATGATAAGTAAGTAAGTATTTATGGGTTACAAAAACTTGTGTGCCCTATGCATATCTTTTACCCCTAGTAGTCACTATAGTTATCATAATAATATTAATAAATAATATTATATTACATTCTAGGTATACTTACATATTATCTATCTTTTCTGTTAGGTTCTTAATTGCCCCTAACATTTCTTTGAAGAGCTCATGATATTTTTTTTCGCATTGCAATTAGTAAATGCAACTAATTAAATGACCATGAGGTCTGGGTTCGATCCCAGGGTTTTGCAGAGCTATTGAGTTTTATTTGTAAGACAATTCTCAATAGCAGCTTGGAGTTTGGAATTGTGCACTGTAGACAGCAATAGGTTTGCTCCCCGTTATATGGAACATCCTTCGGGGATACACGCTAAACTATGTTATGTGAACGAAATAGTTCCCTTCTTGTGTGTTCTATATCGGTTAAAACTGTGTAGGTACTTAATGGGAATTCAAAAATTGGATTTACTGAAATACCTACACTAGACCATCACCCGACTCATCCACCCGCACCCAGCGAGTTGAGTTCTTCGGCTAGAATATGCCAGAGGTGCTTTGTATGTTTCCGCGCATGGGTTGATTTATTAAAGCCTGTTGCCAGGCCTTTGTGACTATTTAAAAACTCTCACATCGCTTCTAATTGGCCGTAGGACACTCGTTCCGAATTGAGCCAACATTTTCGTCTAAGGAGCTGTAAAGTATAACGATTTACAATGATAAATGTTTAGCTTAAATAAATCGTATAGTAAGAACTTAATTATCGAAAAAAAAACTTCTTACGCCATAGTTTATATATTATTTCTTTTAATAAAATATAATTTTCTATTCAGTAATTAACTAAAATTATCTAAAGGATTAGGATGTATTTAAATAGAAAATATGAAACAAGTATGTAGGTACATTAGGTACATACAAAATTCCCGCATTTTTAAAAAGCTTTCGTTCTAAAACCAAATGTAGTGCTAATATTTATTATTTTATGAGTTGTCATAAAGTTCTCCAATTAATATAATTTTGAAACTGTTGTATTTTATTAACAGTTTTCTCAATTATTTGGTAGAAAAAAATCTAAAACATTACTTACCAATAGTTAATACAAAAATATTTTTGAACGAAGCACTGTCATAACACAAACGATCAACTATTTTTTTTATAGCAAGCTTGCCAGCGATAAGACGATCAGCATTCGATGTGTCAGAATATTAATTTCAACTGAGTCGAGAAGTGAACTGCATGGAAATTGAATGGATTTAATAAAGTTAAGTATACGCCCCCAGAACTCCATCAATCCTAAAATTCAATTCACTATGGAACTGGAGTCAAATAAATAACTCTTTAGCTTTCTTAGATGTTATGGTAATCCGTAACCCCAACAACACCTTGAGTCATACAGTGTATCGAAAGAAAACCCATACTGATAAGTACCTGAATGGAGAGTCTCACCACCATCCTTCACAGTTAGCTACCGTGTCTAAATCTTTGTTTCAGAGAGCACAAGGAGTCTGTGATGAAGAATACCTGGCTGTGGAGTTGCAGCATGTAAAGAAAGTTTTACATGCTAATAAGCTGCAGGTTCCACGCCGTCGTCACAGAAACCGAGTGAAGCCACCCACAGTTGAGCGCCTCCCTGCAGTCCTGCCTTATGTTAAAGGAGTCACTGACAAGATTGGCTACATTCTCAAGAAAGCTTCAATTAAAACCTACTATAAGCCACTCAAAAGAATTAGTAAATTTTTAGCACCATTCAAGTGCCATATACCTTTACAGGATGCAGGAGTGTACAAGATGGATTGTAATTATGGTCTATCCTACATTGGCCAAACAAAGAGATCCATAAGAACTCGGATCAAAGACACATAGCTGATGTGAAGCACCGTCGCTATACAAAGTCTGCAATTTGTGAGCACACACAGGACCACACCCACCATTACATCAGGTTTGACAAACCTCAAATCCTCGCAAAAGAACATCGATATCGTCCTAGAATGACACGTGAGGCTATTGAAATTAAGAAATATCACAATTTCAATAGAGAAGACGGCTGGGTCTTGCCATCAAGCTGGAATCCTGTGATAGGCCTCACCAAACATAATACAAGAAGCCACACCACAAGATTGCAAGACACAGTTAGCGCTTATTGTGTAGATAAAACCCACAGTAGTGATTAGTTAGTATTTCCGCATAAATTTAATAATCCATTACAAGTTGTTGCCTACTGAGTTATCTGGCCGGATCTTTCTCAGTCAGGCCGCGTTCCGATCCGGTGGTAGCTTTTTAGTCTTAGCTTCTATTAAAATCAATATATTTAATAATAGAAACTAATAATCAATATTGTCTTCTTAATGGTAGTTTTTTTGATTACTTAAAAATTTTAATTGGTAGTTTGTGTTACAATTTTTAAGCACTAAATATAAACAAAAAATATTATTAAGGAGTAATATACTAATTTTATTATACTAGCTTAAAATCTCATACATTGTAAGTATAAAACTTAGTAGATATTTTTAATTGTGTTTCTAAACGAATATTATGTGGGTTGAAATAAATAAACCATATTACTGTGGGTAGATGAAACCGTTGAAACAACATATCAGCTCTGGACATCTACCATCTAAGTCCATCCGTGATTATGAATGCTGTAAAGTATTCAAAACGTTGGGGTAGTATAAAAATCAAGTAAACGCGATAGATTCCGTAAACGTAGTTTTATTTCAAAATGTGTAAAATTCGCGTAAATGTTAGAAAGTATAGTAATATATCTATTTTTTTATTCCATATTATGTTGGTGGATGAGCCACGGCTTTTCTGATGGTAAGTGATTCCCAACGCTCATGCAGCTTTAACTGAAAAATTATAAATAAGACATTTTTGTTGCTAATTCAATAAGTGACCACTTAAGTGAGAAATAAAAAAGTTAGGTGTCACCGACATCACGCTATCAATATCGTGATGAAATAAAAAGTATAAAATTATCGTAGCACGAAAAAAAGTTGATTTAGAAGAGTGTTTGAGACATACGCGTGATGAATTGACATGTTCCCGGGGCCATTAGGGGCTGAGATAAAGAGGCATTTAACTCAATCCTCTGCGTACGCGCACGGCCCGCGCCCTGGGTATATACAGAGTGATGCTACATATTTGGTCTCTATTCCAAGTAAATTTTAAAGATTTTTTAAATTGATTATTTAAAAAAAATCTATTTTTAATTAGAAAAAAGTTGTCTATGAATGAGATGATTTGGGGTCTGTTACTGTCCCTACATCCAAAGCCAATACAGAACAACGCATTGCCAGAAATAGCGAGTGACTTTGAAGAGCACTGTGAAAAAATCTTACGCCTATGATTGGAAGCTATTGGTCATCTTGTTTTCGTGTCGTGCTTTCTGAAATCTCACCGATAGCCTGACAAGGCAACTTTTACCAATTTAATATCCCACAGTTGCAAAGACAGAATGGCAGTATGGGCCATAGAGCAAAAATAGAAAGCTGATCTTTTAAGCCAACGCCTTGCCTCCGACTTGACTTTAAACGCCGAGGTAGCCACACCACCTACACCACTGAACATGACATCACAGTAGGATTCGTCTTAATACTCTAAATTATCTGGAAACGATCTCGTAGAATATAGTTCGGTTTCAGCGCTCTTATCTACCATGTACGTGTTGGAATAAAATCTACTTCCTGGTATTTAAAACATTGTAATTAGATCAGCCTGTAGAGTCCACAGTATAGGCTCCGATAGCCGGTGTTTATGTGAGTGGCATCGACTCGCCCAGTAGCCTCTTAATGAGTCGGCTTCCGTCAGTAAAATAATATGGAATCGGGTTGTACCGTGAAATTTTCATCGGGCACATTACTGAGGCCACCTATCAACACTTGACCCGACGAAGGAAGCGATATATTTACTGATACTTATCAAATTAGACTTCGACGTTACGCTCCGTTTTACGTTCCAATTTAGATTTTTAACGTAGGTGTATCAGAATTTGAGAGATAATAAGTTTAATTAGGGATAAGTAGGATTCATTTTAAGTTGATTTTTTATATGTGAAGGATTGATAGCCGTGGATTATGTTATCGAATTTCAGTATACATTTGTAGTAACGTCTTAGGAAATAGAGACTCAACTGCCATCTTGTAAGAGTTTGTATGATGGCGTTTACAGGTAATCACATCATGTCTGGGTTTTTTATAATAATTGTTATATTTTTTTCATATCATTTTTACATGGGTTTAAAAGCATTTTTTTAACTACCCCAGAATATGAAAAATCCTAAAACGCAAAGGGTTTGTACAGTGCCCACAATGTAGGTACAATCACGCTCAGATTAGTTTCTTATATGAAAATCAACACCTGTTTCTTTCTTAATAGTTTTTGTGTATCTTATGAAAATCAACAAACAGTTTGCTGTAAACTGTGTGCCTGATATGAACAGTGCTTACAACTATAGCCGTTTGTAATTTGATAGTGTAGTGAAGATAAATAAATGGTTCTTACACGAAACTAATTAAAATTCTTGTATTTCCATCACATTAAGTGTGAGATGAGTTAGCATGCAAATGGCTGCAAACTATTCGCCTAACATAAAGTTTGTTTAGTGCAACAGTAATGTAATAAATGGAAATGTGGACCAAAAGTTTGCAGCAAACAGTTTGCGTGATATGAAAGCAGCAGGTCATATAGCGGCGCCGCTCATGGCGTGATAGCCACGCCGGTATCTCGCGATAAGCGCACGACACACGAGTTATGTGCCCACCGGCTCTAATTAAGATGTTCATTAACGCGAAGCGCGTTGTGTTCACGAAATGCTAACGTTAATAACTTCGGCCTTATGAGGTAGTGTTACAAGAACCTATAACAACAGTAATAATGTTGCAGACCAATTGTGGCCAAGTTGGCCAGTGTCAACGGATACCAGCCAACCAAGCAGGAGATATTATAATGCATAATTACATAATCCACAGGCACGTACACTACCCGGAGATCAGTGGATCAAATATCGCATACGTACGTAGTAGATACGATGGCGTATACTGCTTTGGATGAATGAATAAGTCTCACTGGAGCTGTTCTAAAGCCAGAATCAGCTCTAAGTGTTTCGATGGTGGAACAGGACTTTATAATGAGCTATCATTTGCAGCCAACAAGCGGCAAATAACAATTCGAACAAACTTAACATAACAATTCGAACAAATTGTATTCGAGTAAATATGAGCTTGTATACCTATTGAGCATTAACCGCGAGTGAATAAATTTTGTATGTGTATTTCTAGCACACTCGTAATTTCACTGATTTTCAACCCTACATTTTAGGGAGTAGCGTTGACTGTATCCTATCCTAGGTCGCATTTTTAAAGGTAAGAAATTATTGATCACAAATGCTGGAGAGAGTAAGTCGCCCAGGAAGTATGTCGGATATCAATAATAAATTAGGTACCCATATTTAAATGAACCGATAAAGAACACATAGAGATTTATTCACTACACAAAGCATCATACCAACTCCAAAAAGATTTTAATCGATTCGACCTTTAACCTCAATCGATTACTGCTGTAATATAAAACCTTTTACAACATAAATATAACTTCAGAAGTTAGTAAACAAAGAAGCAATAAATATAATGATTCAACAGTCGGCCGATATCAACTCCGGTAGCTTAATGTATGCAGAGTACGATGTAACGTGAGGTTTGGGCGACAAAAAAGATGAATATATATTTATCTTACGCCAGAGCCTTTTAGTGATGAGATTAACATGTATGAAAGTGTTTACATTTAGATCTTTTTGGATATTATGTTATTATTAACTGGGCTGTATTTTGCAGAACATGAATACAATATGCTGCTATAATACCTTCTCTAGCTTGACCTGAATACCTCACGTAATGTTTGCCCAAAAGTGGAACAAAAAAAATATCTCTAGCGGGTCTAAAGTTAGCTGAGCCTTTCATAATCACGAGCGCTGTAAAGTATTAGAATCTGGATTAATTAAACTTAATAGATTCTGTAGAAGTAGTAGAAATAATTGGTTGTATTTCATGGTCTAATAATCTTGTAAGTTTTTTTTAACCTATTAAGTATTGTCCCACTATTGGGCACAAGTTTTCTTTCAGAGTGGAGAGTTATAGGCGGAAGTCTACCACGCTGACCCAGTGCAGATTGGCAGAAGTCACAAGCTGTTAAAAAAATCTCTCAAGTATGTAAATGTTCTCACGATTTATTCCTTCATCAAGCAGTGATAATTTGTATACAAATACACATATATTTTCGAAAAATATTGAAAAGTTAGAGGTTCCAATTAGACTGGGGATTGAATTTGATATCGTTGTCTTTGCGGTCCTAGGTTTTACCACTAGACTATCACTGCTTTTTGCTACTGGCATTAAAGTATAAGGTGAAAATTAGCGTTATGAACAAATATGTACATACTGATCAGACTCTTGATGAAATAGCTTGTTAAATAGAAATCTTTTTAGAATATTTAAACGGAAACCGTCTGTTTACATAATCAATGTTCTGAGTGTTGATATACAATACTTTCAATCATACAATTAATGAGGGTATTACGTCATGATCTGAAGGTACTACCACGAGTAATAAAATTGTTCGGATACGCCCGTGTTCTTATTAGAACCACCTGCAAGACTCTAACAGGTTTAACAAATGTCAATTGCGTAGAGTTGATAACGCAATTGCTCTTGGTAGTCAATACCAGTCATCGACAACGGTTGCCACTTACCATCAGGCGGGCCATGTATTTTCACCCTTGTACTCTAAAGAAAATGTATTTGAGTGGATTAAAAGCCCAACTAGATTAAGCAGAATATTTGTTTATTCATATATCGATTGACATTTGATATCTGAAACAAATTACTTAAGATTAGGTGTTATTTAGGGTCTTGTCCGTGTGGTGACGGACTAAGAATACAAGTGTCACCACCCCATTATTTCCCACGGGTGTCGTACGAGGCGAACAAGGGAGGTAAGCTACTATCACTCATTTCATGACTGGTGGTAGGACTGAGGAGGGAGTACTCACTTGCTATCTAAACAAAACACAGTTACATTATAAATATAAAAAAACATTTATTCATACTACAAACTCAATTATAATAATAATATAAAATAGTTAATAATATTTACAGTTACTTGTAGTTATTGCATTCTTTTTATTTATTGCTTACCTATCTATTTACAGTCGTTAATAATTTATTGTTATATCTATTGTATGTATTTTTAAATATATATTGAATGTATTTTTAAATATAATATAAATTTTAAATATTTTCTTTCTTTCTTTCCTTCTTTCTATCGGGCCCGAGCGGGTTAGTACCACCATCTCCCGTGTGACCGGCCATGAAGCACATCGGTGTGTTGTGGTTGTAGAAGGAGATAGCCATTTACTCTTTCAAAAAAAAGAAATGGTGAGCAGACTTGACTGCCTCCATGCGCAATAAAAAAACCTATAGGTATTATTATTATTTAAACGACTACAAGTTATTATTATTTATTTGCTTTAATACAGTAATATCCTAATAGTAAAAACAAGGACTGCAAAGACAGTAGTATCAAGTTCAACCCCTAGTCCAAGGATGAAACCTCGAAACGCACACACATCTGTCTATTTCAAAATGATTGTTGAACTTGTTGACAAATTATCATTCGTCGGTGAAAAAAAACATCGTGAGGAAACTTGCTTAGGGAATTTCTTTGATAGCTTTTGAAGCCTACTGCTGGGCTGGGCTAGCGTAGTGAATTATGGCCTAAATTTCTATCACTATGATAGAAGACCTGTACCCAAAATTGTCCCATAATCATAGGCAGTGAAAACAAAACCTGATGTCACGATATTGACTGACTGCTCGACGCACCAAATTTGCGTGCTTTTTTCTACAAATTTTTTTTTTATATATATAAGTACTGCATGTCATGTTGTTTGTCTGCTATGAACTCCTAAACGAATGAACCGATTTTAAACAAAATTTTGCAAATGTATGCTATGTTTTGGCCAACTTGAGAGATACTATAGTTTTTATCGCGATTATTGTCTTTTTTATTGCAAAATTTACGAACCAATTATATGTGCCGCAGGAACACATGGCCAGATCTTCTTGTTTTATTATATTTTCTTATTAATAGATCACTGTTGCGCATTAGAGCCGTATCTTAGGGAATGATTTATTAACACACTGGATCTACATCACGCCACATTTTATTCCAAGATAAAAATTGCAATGTCCTGTCTATTGGCCATAGGGAGTTTTACACGCTATTTAAACTTCAAAGATCTAATTCAAAACTCACCTACACGGCAATTTCACAAAAAAATTCACTGTACATAATTATATAATTTGGGGTACAATTAATAAGAAAAGCGTAGCTGATCTGCTAATCGCAGTATAGAAAACTAATAAAGACCTGTCTAAATTGTAACATATTTTAGACATTTACACTGACGAATTCGACACTTCCACTATCTCTTTTATAAAATATTTTACAGCTGTGTTAATGACAGGAATGTGATACCCGACCAAGTTTACGATGTTATTGATCAAGGGCCATCGTTATAATACGTGTGAGAATTAATTATGGAAGTGTTATATCCATTTTATTAGTAGAGATTCCAATTGGTATTAAGGTACTTTGCCAGTGTATGGGGCACAGGTCGACGCTTACGCTGCGAGTACATTACCTCGATAATCTTAGTAGGTATTAGAAAGTCTTATTGAATAAAAAAATAAATAAGTTTTATAACAGATGGGTTAATGGCTTAGAAACGGATCTTCCGGGTTCTTAAGCAAGTGAAATATTAGAAAAATATTTCTTTTCTGTTAGAAAAACAGAAATAGTTGGTCTCAGTCTAGGTGATTTTAGTCTCGTTATCTGTATGTTTTAAAGTCTTCCTCAATACAAGGACTATTCCCTAGTGTGGTGTTATTTTCTTAAAAAACAATATGTTTTTAATTACCAAAGAGGATAAGCTTATACTTAGAAAAACTACAATAACTTATTAAAGCTCTATCCATTTTTACCTTAAAAAGCTGATAATAATAACATTCCAACTAGTATCGCAGTATCTTTATATATATTTTTAGCATTTGACATGCTTAGCACTATACATTAAACACAAAGTGAAAAATGTGAAATCGAAAATAACAGTCACGAGCAGGTTCACTTTGTGTTTAGTATCGCAGGTTTGATTTTAGAGTACTATTGATGTAATCTATATATGTATTTATTAGTGGTAGAATCTTGCTTATCCACGCACGAATGAACTGGTTTGATCGGGTACGTACCTACTTGCTTCCCACACAAGATCAGTGTGACACCCCCCCTCCCTATTCTCCTTATTATTCCTATTCTCTCATTATTATCATTTTCATACCCTTCTTATTATTTATTCTCCTTTCCACTTCATCAGTCATCAGGTAGGTCGTATGTCTTTTTGCCACTACTAGATACTACATAAAATATGTATATAAATTAGAATAGTCATAGTATATAGACCAGATATCATTCTATCATGACTTAAAAATTATCATTTTAATTGAATTATGCTTGTTTACTAATATGTATCTATAGCTATAAGTAGGTATCTAAAACACATAATGCGAAAATAAATGTAAATAACAGAGCATCTCAAATGCTAAAATATATAATTGTATATTTATAATACTAAGCAGGTAAGTCCGGCTATATATTTAATTATAACATCTACGATAACTTACTGTACGCAATGATCCTAGTAATTTAGTAAACTCACAATCGAATAGTTTACGATACATTGATAACATACATATTCATTAGTGGAGCTTTGGTCGTGCCGCATCGAGTAAAACGTAAAAAATGTTATAAGTCTATCTCTAGTTATCTTTGCGTCAACTGATAAGAGGGCAGCAATTAAAAGTCTCTCCGATAGTCTCACAGCTTGTCCTGTGCGCTTGTAAAATTTATATATTATTATACTTTGCACTTTTACTGAGAACTATTTTTATTTATGTTTATGATCAATAAAGATGTTAAATACTTAAACTTTGAGAAACCCAAAACGAAATGTACGCATTTTTTTATACCCCATTATTATGCACTGGTTTGGTCTCCAAGTGAGAAGATTTTACAGCGTGTACCTAGTTTATTTATTGACTTGCGAAGTGGAAAAACGAGTGAATGGTCAAATTTCTTCCTTGAAAAATTCTGATGAATTTATGTTAGAGTTTCTAGACTCAATAGTAATAAATAACAATAAGTATTAATGCAATAAATATTTTTAGGGAATCTATCGCGTTTACTTGATTTTCTACTATAATGACGTTTCGAATACTTTACAATGTACGTCAACCGTGACCATGAATAAGTGTTTCTATTTCCACATTCGATTTATTATAGATATAAATGACACAAAAGGTTATTTAAATCGTCCGAAACTATAATATTTGTAATTTTTAAGGTGTATATTGAAAGGCACACACATAAGTAAAATAAAAACTTAAATGAAACAAAACAGCAAATATCACAGCGATCGTTCTCGGCGGCGCCTGCGCACAGCACTTGCTAATTATCCGCGAACTCCGTAAGTCCCGATCTCTGCCAAATGTCTTTATACTCGTGAGCGATCGGAGTGTGATACAGGAGCTTTCTTAGATTACAGATACACGATTTTTATTGCCAGTTCATTTGCAAGTCAATATGTGACTTAGTAGTTATATAATTTCGTTATGGAGAAGTTTTTCAAAAGTTTTAATGAAATATATATTTTATAATTATGTTATTATTTGTTGTTGTTAGTCTTTAAGATCTTTCTCTAGGTATAAGTTTGTAGCAGCTTATATGTATAGATAACTATTATAGCTAAACTATTTTAATTATATAACCTATGTTTATAAATCTAGCCTATGGGAATGTAATGAAGGTTTAGCAACAATCATCAAAGTGGCGGCTACGTGGTTCGCCACGTATCACGTCTCGTTCCCACAGGGGCAAAAATTGGGCAGCCATGGTACGCGCGATAGGCGTGAAACAATGTAATTACCTGTGTGCAAGTGCAGTGATTCGGGACTGTTTATAAATTATGTTCTTGCATACATCTCTCGTTTCCTTAACATTCATAATTCTCTTCATACACGCTCACTGGTTTGGGGACTCCAGACTCCACCTTCCGTCAATACATGACCGATTTGGTCTAAGTAGGTTAGTTTCGGTCTCCCTGTACCTACATCCTTCCACTATTGCATGAAAATGAACAGTACTTATTGAGCCAAACAGTCCCTTTGTGCTTATCAGTGGGTATAAACATCGACTAATAACAACAAGAGTAGGTAATTGTGAAACAATAGATACAGACAGAATAGTCAAATAAGATCTGGTATATTATAATATGAATTTGCTAACGGTGCCGATGTAACGAATAGAAGAAATAGGTAAATTACGTAAACTTACAGACCAAAATCCTCATAAAATAGAATATATACGAGCCAATTACATGGTCATAAAAATGTATTTCAAACCACATCGTTTTACAATAGAACTAAGGTGCATTAATTGCCTATACGAGTACAGAGATTTATACCTATTAGACCTAACCTTTTAGAAAGATACCAACAATATTTATTGACGGGCCTCGTGGCGTAGTCGGTAGTGTAACCGACTTCTGCACGAGGTCGTCGGGTTCGATTCCTACTCAGGACAATTATTTGTGTGATGAACACAGATATTCGTACTGCCTTTAGGTGTTTTCTATCTATTATAAATATGTATGTGTTTACAAAAAAAAACTAATATATGTATTATATCGGTAATCTGGTACACATAGCACAAGCGTTAAGCTTAGTTTGGAACCAGAGGACGTTGCGTGAGAAATGTCCGTGAATATTTATTTATTGGCGTTACTGTCTTCTGCCCGTGAATCCGTATCGTTGGACTTTAGAATTACACCCAATAAGAATTAAAATATTCGTAAATTAAGAAATATAATTATCCAAAGTAAAAAAAATATTTATTTCATATTCTTTTAATATATCACTTAAAATCGTCAATGTTTATTAAGAACTAACAAGAGCGCTTGAGGCAAGTGTAAATAACAAAATTACCAATTATTACATTTATGTAAATCAGTAAATATAACATACATTGATTACAGTTGATAAGCCGCATCTTTAACATGAGAAGAATCCTGAGTGTTATTCCAGTTTATAAATAATCTACCTGCAAAATTTTGCATAAATCCGCTCTGCCGTTTTTGGAAAAACATTTTAAGTTACAAACTTTCACATTTCATAATATTATACCAAACACCAAGAATCATCTGAATCTCCGAATTAGTTATTACACAACGTCTTTCCTCAACACAGATTCCATTTTATTAGTAAAGCATTAACAATAAATTTAGATGTAGTTGAGGAATTCAGATATGTTCACAGTCAAGGTCAGCTTATTAGAATGAACAAGAGAAACCCATTTATCGGCTTAGAGATAGGAGCCCACACGACGCCGAGATAACACGTGTGGGAGACTAGGTAATGTACAGCTACTGAAAACTGGACACTTTATTTTATTTATTTTCTGATATTATGAACTTAACTAATTAAGAAAACTGTTAAAATGACTAGTTTTCGGTGCATAATGGCATCAATCTTTATATTTATTAAGTAAGTATTATTCTTCTGTACTTTTATTGGTCACGGAAATCCTATAGGACTAATTTAATAAAATGTCTCTGGATGGTTCAAATTCACTATTTGACTAGGAAAGTGGCGCTGCGATTGTGTCCAGGTTTTATTTAAGTTTTTTGATGGAAAATGTATGTTTTTCTTTTATGATTTTTCGAGTATCAGAACATTATAACTACAACATTTAAAAGAATAAAGAAAGAAATTTTTTACATTTCATACCAAATTGCCGACCACAATCCTTAATCAAATGTTGATAAAAATATATGCCGCATATATTTTTATCAACATTTGATAAAAACCGCAGCATAATGTTTGCCTGAACCTCTATTTTTTTTATAATTTATCAGTTTTAATGTTATTATGATAATTGATTGTTCTATACAGTATAAAACAAAACATATTGAGATAGAGATAAAATCGATCGTCAATCTGAAGCCGGACAACACTTTTTAAAATGATTTTCAAATTTTTTTCAAATTATATCACTTGGTAGTGAAGGAAAGCATTGTAAAGAAATATGTGTAACTGGGAATAATAATAAAAAATGTATATTAAAGTACAAATTATTTGTGAATAAAGAAAAAGATATTTTTAGTAGGGGCGGGAATCGAACCACGCATCTTTTCCAATCCGGGGAATTGCTCTAGACCACTAAGCTACCCTACTGATCCTTCGATCATTCCAAATTCTTAATCACATTTGTCTTACGACTTACGACTAACGACGACTAATCTACAGGCAAGCATTACATGCATCCAATATAGTAAGTTTAATTTTGCAATTAAAATTCATACTATTTGATGGCGCGATTTTTTCAAACATTTTAGATCTATTTCTTTTAGCAATTGACATGCTCCGCTACTTTTTAAAGTACAAATTATTTGTGAATAAAGAAAAAATGTTTATTAATTTATTTTACTACGTTTATATTTCACAACAATTTTACTAAAATTTTAACAAGTTTTGAGCGTTTATGGCGCAAATTTTATTACTCAATCCAATCTGCACTAGTGCAATATTCATTCAACAACAGGTGGTTTTTAAGCTAGGAACAATCATAAAAATATACGATAAATTGTTTAATCACTAGCAATTTTGCTTTTAGACTAAAATTACTGTAGTCTCCTAGATTTTACCCTAGAATAGATATCAGTATGTTTTTTGCAAGTTACAAGAACTGCCTTTTTACAGTTTTATGCCTTAGAGTACAAGCCACAAGCACCTATATAAACCTATTTGCTATTCTTCAAATGTAGTAAAGATTATAGTTCATTTTATTCCAACGATTGTAAACATGAACATACGATGTTTTAATTCTATGTTTTGCAATTTATCTACGATCATAGCTATTGCCTAGATACGCTAAAGTACTAGGCTTGCAGAAGTATTGAGGAGGTCTTGTCTTACTTTCAACGAATGGAAAAACTCAGATGTATTAACTGCGGTTAATAATGAGAGTCAACAAACTGGATGCCGAAGGGCTAGCACGTTGGAATTGTGTAGATATGATTTATATAAATATGTGTGTATGACTACATTTTCAGTATTAAAGAGAAATGTCTAAGTTATAATTTACAACACTTTAACTCGTACATACGCAGGACTATTTGTTTTATCTATGACAAATATTAGTACTAAATGTTAAATTCAGTCATGTGATCCATTTGTATATTACATACTACTAGCTTATGCAAAAGGCCAGCACCCACCTGTAATATACGTACATTATCATCTGACAAATAAATTATCTCTATACAAAAATTGTTCTAAGGAACACGCCATTTTCCGGGATAAATAGCCTATATCCTTTATTACTATGGACTATATGTATCTCAAATTTACTGATAATTGGTTAAGTATTAAATAACAAACAAACTTTAAGTGTACTCAATTCTTATCATTTCTATCTTTATGATATCTCATTTCGATATAGTCAATTGATCTCAATCTAACAAGATGAATAAATTATTGTTGGCTGGGTTTTAAAAATTAATGCATTTTGCAATTAGAATTAGCTTATTGTATGATCTTTATCTGTATAGTATACGTAAATAATACGATTGCAAACAAATAAATATTATAGTAAACATATTTTTACCCCTAATATACTGAACTGTTCTAAAATAATCAAGATGATTAAAGGATAGTCTAAACAATTTTATTACAATAATAAAATTATGTGATAAACTTAATAGTATTCATAAAACCAACATTTTTAGGACTAGAAAATTGAATGTTTTGTAAGTAAGCGAGCAAACAAGAATATTTTAGGGAACGTTCATAGCATAGTATAATCCTAAAATATTACAAACCCACGTTTGCGCCAAAAAAAGGCATAAACCCCCATTATTAAATAGTAATTTGCAGTACAATCACGC
Organism: Leucoma salicis; assembly: GCA_948253155.1. Classification (NCBI taxonomy): domain Eukaryota; kingdom Metazoa; phylum Arthropoda; class Insecta; order Lepidoptera; family Erebidae; genus Leucoma; species Leucoma salicis. Next base: position 28,512,887 of record OX411810.1, on the reverse strand, counting down.
CTTATCCACACTAAGCTACCATGCCGTCATAACACTCGACCTATAAGGCGCTGGTATCATTACCGGACCGGTCGGCTCCTGCCCACCGCCGCGTATTGCTGCGAACCTGGTAGCCGAGTACCCATCCTCTACTGTTGTTTCCTATACTATTGAGATGGTTCTACCTAGTCAATATATTATGTCAATTATATCCATTATAAATCTTTAATTCTTCAAATTAAGGCTTAAATTACATCAACATAATTATTTGATTATTGAGTATTGGGAATATGGCCATAATAGAAGTATTACATTTATTCTAGCTTTTACATTTATACTATTATAAAGCTGTAACAGAGCTGTGTCTGTAAATTTAAGATATTTGAGAAAAAATTACTTTATTAGGCATGGCTAAACACAAAACTTTTTTTTTTAGATTTTTTTTCGGTTTGTCTGTTTATCTATTTAGTTTGTTCGTTCGTGCATCACGCATAAGTACTGAACGGATTTTGATGCATTTTTTTTAATTTGGTAGCTCTTGGTTAGTCTTAAAAACTAGTATACATTTTATCCCGCTACTATATCGGGAAAATGAGATAAAGGTAACCTAAAAACTAGGTTTTGGCTGCGGCGAAGCCGCGGGCCAAGGCTAGTTAGTAATAAATATAATAAAAAGACATATTGGTCACAGTCATGTTGGGTAAATGATGTACATAATATATGATCTATGAATGGACATCAAACGGCTTTATTCTCTCATGACAGTGATTCCGGAAAATCATTTGAACGTGACAATTTTTACGGAGTCTACGTAAAAGTTGTCTAATCAGAACATGGGTTTATCAGTTTCAAAATTAATTGTTTCCCAAATGATGCGCAACCGTTAATGAATTTAAACTTAGAATATAAAAAAAAATTAAAACTAAGTTTCAAATCAACATTTTGATTTCAGCCCCAATTCTCAGAGAACAAAAAAAAACATACAGGTGAATTGAGGACCTTTTCGAAGTCGGTTGATAAAATAGACGTTCTACTTAACTTTATTATGAATATCGAATGGTTTGTCTTCCGTAACACAGAAATGATGAGTAGGAAATGTTACAATAGACATTAGCTCTTTAGTGCTTTAGTCTCCTGGTACTTCGTACAGAATAGATTGGATGCTGAATGATAGTATTTATTATTAAACCTTAGTGCTTAAGTTTGTTGTTGTACTTAATATCGATCTGCTACATACGCAATTAAGTAGGTATATACTCGAATATTGTAACTTATTAAATAACAAAATCGTTTAGCAAGAAGTACAAATTGTTGTTTTGCATGTGTGCATTTTTTTATTCTATTGTATATGCAACTAATATTCTTAATAACTGTTCTTTATAGTTTAACTAAAAAATATCTTGCGGAATTAACTATTTCCATAATCTTATTTAGTTGTTTGAAATCATACAATTATTTTCTCGTCATCTGTATACATTTTTAAATTAATAGAATGGTGAAAAAATCTGTAGGTTAGTAGTACATTATTAGAGACAGGAAAAAAAGAAAAAAACTATTATTTACCCAGTAGGGCCATTACCTAAAATTGGACATAATATACAGACAGTTTTAGAAGACAGATCGGCGCACAAGTGCTAATTAAAGATTCTAAGAGCATTTTTAATTGCAGGCGACGTTACGCTATGTGCCTGTGGTATTAGTAAGGTTCAAATCCAATGTGTAGATTAAAAGATGAAAACAAACAAACAGATAAACACGGAAATTAACTTTATGTTACACTATTTATAAAGCTATCATTTCCTTCAAAACACATAGTTGTTTCTCATCGCATTACTATATAAGTATTGCAATATTGAAGTTTACGTTGGAGGAGGTAATTAGGAGTATCATAAATCGTAGCTACAGCAGTGTAGGCAGCAATTAGCAGCTGGTGTTCAAGTATCGCTTGCCTGTTACTTAATCTTGTATATCTATGGGAACTGCTCAGTAATTGTGAAATTCTCAATGACGCGCAAATTAGAAATAATGCAATTATTTTTTTATTGCACGCCTAAGGCTTCTTGGAAATGGCTACTGCCTCTCATGCAGCCATAAAATAAACAAGTCTATGTAGGTGAGTCTCGGTCTCCCCCTGCACCTAGGTATATCCTTTCACTTTCACATTGTATATCTTCCTAACCAGTCGATCGGTCGGCATTCTTTCCACATGTATGAACTATCAGAGCATTCCCTACCGCATCTTTACACAAATATTCTCTTTCATACCTACTCGCTCTCCTACGTCATCATTACGAATGCCTTCAATCAGCCTAACTCCACAGATTTTCTTCAGAGATTGCATTTCGACCCCATTGATTTTACTCTCGTGCCCCTTTTTTCATACCCAACTCTCGCTTCCATATAGTAATGTTGGGAGAAGCACGGGGCCGTGTATTGTGAGATACGTGCCTTCTGGCTTAGACGGTGGCTGCTGAAGAACTAGATATTAGGTATATAATTAGGGATTTAGAGTAAAGGAATAAGTTAATTTTGTCGTGAATTTTAAGAACCCTTAGATAAACAAACTGTTATAGGTTATCATTAGTATTTTTAGTCTATGCAAAAGGTAAAAGAAGTTCTTAAGGGGTGCGTGTGTTGGATGCAAGCTTTGTGTCTTTTTATTTTGTACCTTTTTGAGGACTTTCTCCACCAGTGCACGATGTAAAGCTGATGGATGGATAAAAAAATTACATTTTCAATCCAATGTCTATCACAGAAAGTAAACCAAGTTTTCAAGGATCAATATGATTAACTAACATAATAAATAATATACAAGGCACTACAAATGTCAACGATGACTATTTTCGTCAGATTCTCACGATTAGCAAACGTAATTAGGTATTAATCAACAATTATGACACTTAGTATCATTATTCATCATAACATTATCATACATATTGCATTATTAATAATTGAATGATGTTTGATTTTATTTATTTTGTGGATCAATGAGCCACGCCTTGATATATTAATGGCATATTAGACCACACATCTAGAATTATTTTACATAATCTATACCAAATAAGTTTTTGCATATACATTGATATATGATGAACTAACTCCTGCTTGTTACTTTGTCTGCAAAGTTGCTGTTAGTCTGCAAATTCTGGACCCGGGTGAAATGGAAAGTGTGAGACTAATAAAAAAAGATGTTGACACCTCTTAATCTAGGTTAAGTACGAACAAACACATTATTAATGCTTGATCCATTCATAAGTAAAGAAGATAGTATTTTTAACTGTAAAGGTGGAAAAAGGAAACTTTACTACAAAAAGGATTCGTGCTCTAGACTGTTAAGCTATTGCAGTCACTATCCCACTATCGCATTATCCCAGTGCAGCACTTCCCCGGATTGGATGGGACGCAGGTTCAAATGCTGCTTGCAGTACCAATGCTGTTTGCAGTAAAGTTCCCTTTTTCCACTTTCACAAATAATTTATCTTTTAAAGAAGAACATCTGCTAAGAGTTAGAGACAGAGTACAAAACTAACTTACCATATGTCCAGAAGCATCTGGTAATGTTACCACATGATCATCATATCACGTTGATCATAATTCAAGATGCTTATCTGAAAACCTTACATGGAGGTAACACATTACCATTAGCATACATACATCAAAAATATTAGATTTACTCAGGGGAAAGTAAATATGGACCAGCGGAGGATCTAAAAAACCCATTTTTATTAACTACTAGCCTTTGCCCGCGGCTCCGACGCAGCCAAAAGCTATTTCTTCGGTTATATCTCAGGTTCCCGATACAGTAGCGGGATAAAATGTCTACTAGTTTTGAAGCCAAATCAAGGCCTTTCAAATAAAAAAAGTTGCATCAAAATCCATCTAGTAGTTCTTTTAAATAAATTCTAAAAAAAGAAAACTAGTTTTTCGGTTATATCTCAGGTTCCCGATATAGTAGCGAGATAACATGAATACCAGTTTTAAAGTCTAATCAAGGCCTTTCAAATAAAAAAAAATGCATCAAAATCCGTTCAGTAGTTTTTGTGTGATGCGCGAACAAACAATCAGACACAGATAGACAGACAAACAGACAAAAATTCTAAAAAAAATTGTTTTGTGTTTAGACACGCCTATATAGCCTATTATAGTTTTTTCTCAAATTACTTAAATGTACAGACACAGCTCTGTTACAGCTTTATAATAGTACCTATAGAAGAAGTAATTTAATTTAATGCTACAAAGCTTTAGTATAAAAAAATACAATTTTCTTATGAAACTAAGGGTTGTTCGATCGTACCGAATTTAGGACGACGAAAGGCTCCGCACTCCGCCGATGGTCCGCTTTATTGGTAGAGGGCTTGCATAATATCTATATGTATAATTGACGAGGGATGTAACAAAGTGAAAAGTTGTTTATCAACAACGCAATCAATTAACATCAGAACAAAAAATGGAAAGGCTACCAGATGTTGGAAAAATCTCCAAAGCTTGTAGGTTCCCTTATAATGCTTCTTTGCCACGCAGTGATAATTCATCAACAAGTACACATCATTTCGAATAATCAGAGATGCGTTGCGTATTGAGGTCTCAACCTCAGACTGAGCGTAGAACTTGATAACACTGTCTTTGCAGTCCTATGTTTTACCGCTAGGCTATCATGACATTTCGCGCTGCGATTACGCAGGTGTGTGACTCGGCCATGCCCCGAGTACAACGTCCTCCTCCGAGGAAGGGGCTCTACTGGTGGTCCCAGGAGCTGGCGGACCTCCGTGCGGCGTGCATTCGTGCCCGGAGGTCCTACACCCGCAGTCGGCGGCGCAACCGCGATGGGGAGCGGGAGGGCCAGCTGTACGAGGCGTACCGCACTTCGCGAGCCGCGTTCAAGTTGGCCATGGCTGGATGGTCTCAACCGTGACCCCTGGGGTCGCCCGTACCGTGCGGCGCTGAACAAGCTCCGCACTCAGGGCCCCCCCCTCACGCAGACCCTTCAGCCCAGCCTCCTCACCGAGGTGGTCGAGGGCCTATTCCCACGACGGGCGGAGCACACGCCCCCGGTCATGGCATCGCCAGGTAGCGATCGGGAGGCTAACCTCAGTGTACCGCCCGTCACTGCGTCGGAAATGGGGGTGGCTGTTTCGCGGATTCGTTCGAAGAACACCGCCCCCGGCCCGGACGGGATACCCGCCCGGGTGCTTGCCCTGGCTCTGGACCACCTGGAGCCCCGCCTCAGGGGACTGTTCAACGCGTGCCTGGCGTCCGGACGGTTCCCTGACTGCTGGAAGGAGGGGAGGCTGGTACTCCTGCCGAAGCCGGGGCGAACGCCGGATTCGGTCGGGGCCTTCAGGCCCATCGTGCTGCTGGACGAGGCGGGTAAGCTGCTGGAGAGAATCCTCGCTGCCCGCATTGTCCAGCACCTGCGCGACGTCGGACCCGACTTGTCGGATGCCCAGTTCGGCTTTCGGGCTGGTCGTTCGACGGTCGGCGCGATTATGCGCCTGAGGGCCGCGTCCGCGGCGGTCGTCGCTGGCGGTGGAGTGCTGTTGGCGGTGTCGCTCGACATCGCCAACGCATTCAATAGTCTGCCATTCAGCTGCATCAGGGAGGCGCTCCAGTATCACGGGGTGCCTGCATACCTGAGGCGGCTGGTGGCGGACTATCTTGAGGGCCGCAGCGTTCTCTATGAGAGCCGCATAGGGGACGTTGTGAGGAGACCCATGTCGTGCGGTGTCCCGCAGGGTTCGGTTCTAGGGCCGCTCCTGTGGGACATCGGTTACGACTGGGTGCTACGATGTCGGCTCCCCCCTGGGCTGGCGGTCATCTGCTATGCGGATGACACGCTGGTCGTGGCCCGGGGCGGAAACTTCGAGGAAGCGGCGTTCCTGGCCACCTTAGGGACCTCGGAGGTGGTCAGGAGGATCGGGGCGCTGGGGCTTAGGGTGGCCCTGGACAAGTCGGAGGCCCTTCTTTTCCATGGGCCCCGACGTCGGCCACCTGCTGGCGCCTCAATCACGGTGGACGGGGTCCAAATTGGGGTGAAGGCCCAGATCAAGTATCTGGGCCTGGTGCTGGATGGGCGGTGGCGCTTTCGCGAGCACTTCCGCCAACTGTCCCCGAGGCTAGTCGGCGCAGCGTCCGCCCTTGCACGGCTTCTGCCGAATATGGGCGGACCCAACAACGCGTGCCGACGGCTTTATGCGGGGGTAGTCCGGTCGATGGCGCTGTACGGTGCACCTGTGTGGGCGGAGTGCCTGGACGTGCCGAACAGGGCTCTTCTGTGGAGACCACAAAGAGTCGTCGCGTCCAGGCTCATACGTGGATACCGCACGGTGTCGACGGAAGCGGCCTGCGCGTTGGCCGGAACCCCCCCGTGGGACTTGGAGGCGGAGGTGCTCGCCGAAGTGTATCGGCGGACGTCGCAAGAGCGAGAGGTGGGTGGTCGTCCCCCACCCAGGGAGGTGGCCAGGTGGCATGGCGATGCCCGCCGTGCTGCCATGGCCAGATGGAGGACACGGCTGGAAGCGCCCCGAGCCGGTCTCTGGACCGTAGGGGCGCTCCAGCCTGTGCTGGAGGAGTGGGCGGGGCGACGGCACGGAGTCCTTACCTTCCGACTGGTACAGGTGCTGTCAGGGCACGGTTGCTTCGGCAGATATCTGCACATAGTTGCAAGGAGGGAAGCGACTCCGGGCTGTCACCATTGTGGCTGCGACGAGGACACGGCGCAGCACACGCTCGAGTCGTGCCCGGCTTGGGGCGGGCAGCGCCGTGATCTCGTCGCGGCAATAGGGGGGGACCTCTCGCTGCCGAGCGTCGTTAGAGCGATGCTTGGCAGCGACAGGAATTGGGCCGCGGTCGCTGCCTTCTGCGACGAGGTCATCTCGCGGAAGGAAGCGGCGGAAAGGGACAGGGAGGCTGATCCTTCCGCAGACCCGAACCGCCGCCAGCGACTGGGGTGGCGCAGGCGTGAGTATTTGCGCCTAATGCCGCCCTAGCTGAGGCTGCGGGTGGTTGGACCGGGGAACGTCCGCCACCCGCAAGGCCTCCCGCGAAGGTGCGATGCTCCGTGTGTGGGTGCGTCGCTCAGTAGAGGGTACCCGAAAGGGTAAGCCGCCGGCGGACCACCGAAGGAATGTAACATAGTTCCAGTGGCCCACCAATAAAGGCGGAGAGACGGCACACGGCGGGTTTCTTTAGTGGGTGAGGGCCCCACACTACCCTGTTCGTTGCCCCGAACGACGGGGTGTGCGGTTAGGTACATTTTTTCCCGCCTAAACAAAAAAAAAAAAACAAAAAAAAAAAAGGCTATCATGACATATTTTATCAAAATATACAACCACTTGTATTCAAAATATGCAAATATTGAAGTTCAAATTAATAAAAAATGCGTGTACTTATGTACGCGCGTGAGAAGTTGTACTTCTTTGGCATCATTAATAAATAAAGTAATTATTAAATTCATAACTGCAAAACTTGTCACAGTTATGTTTTTAAATACCTTGCTCGATAAAATAAATATGTCTAATGTCACTAGATGGCGTTAGTAAAATTTTGAAAATTCTTATAAGTTGATGTTGAGAGTTTAGGTGTATGATCATACCCCCTCCATGATAGCGTTAAACGTTTAACGCAACCTTGCTGGAAGTCGCATTAGAAGTATAACTTCAATATTAGCAGCATGTATTTAGGTACTTGTAATGGATATGAAATAGGTCATTGAAAACAGTAATACATTTTCCTGGATTCAATTATCAGATCAGGACGATTCCCAGAAAAATATATTGTACCTCAAAATTCTACTTGTGGTGATAGACCACATATAAAATCATCACACTATTCCACTCCATGGAAATCATAACACTATAGAAGTATACCGATATTAAGCAGGATGACCAGAGCAGAGGAGGTCGTAGACTAGTTGTGCACTTGCAGTTAGAATGATCATTTTTTCTTAAGGCGGGAAAATATACTGAAGGGTACACCTTGTAGTTCCGGGCAACGAACAGGGTAGTGTGGGGCCCTAACCATCTCCTTATTATCCTTAGTATCCTTCCTATCCATATCCTGTCCCTTTCTTTGCCGCCCACGTAGTATAAAAACGAGAGTAGAGGTTAACCTCTCTTAAGAGTCGGTGGCTACTTGACTGGTGTATTTCCAGCCTGTGTGTGACGGTTACCACTTACCATCACATTGGCGATACCTCATTTACTGCCGCAGGTAATAAAAAAGCTTACTCTCACTCGTAACTGTAATATAATTTGTGACATTTATAAATTGCTTTGTATCGTAAAATACGACTATACGCTCAAAACTAGCCGTTTGTGTCAGAAGTGATTTACGCTAATAGATTTCGCGTATTTGAAGATTTCGTTAAGAAATTTCTCTCAATATTGAGGGGACAAATTCTTAATGATTTAGTACCGCGTCACGTAACATTATTAGCAGTTAGGGACAACTTAAAATTATTTGAACAATATGTAGTTATTTGTAATATATTCTTTAAAACTGTAACAGAGCTGTGTCCTTACATTTAAGATTTTTGAGAAAAAAATACTGTGTTAGTCTATTTAGGGGTATCTGAACATAACCACTGAAGTAATATCACATAGTTCCAGTGGTCAGGCAATACAAGCGGGGAGACGGCATACGACGAGTTCATTTAGTGGTTGAGGGCGCCATACTGATCTGCCCCCTTAGAATGAAAAATGAAACGTTAGACGAATTTTCGTTTTGAGTCATTGTGATTGATCAACAGTCCAACGTATGGTTCCTGATTAGTCGATATTTCAACGCGTGATTCAGACGACCAATAACAAATAATCAAAATGAAGTGAAACGAAACTTCATCTAACGTTTCGTTTTTCATTCTAAGGGGGCTGTTCGTTGCCCCAAACGACAAATACATTTTTTACCACCTTAAAAAAAACGGGGCTATCTGAATATAAGGCATTTTAAGTCTGTCACCACGTAAAACAGTCAACATTTTCAAGCCTATTTACCTAAAATACTGTTTGTTTGTTATATTTTCACGTCATACCTAACTAATAAACTAATTAATCACACATAGAGTCCGCAGCCCAAAAAAGGGCATAGGATACCTTTCATACATTGATTGAATAATATTAGAGGGAACCTCTACTTATAATACAAGTTTAATAATATAGTATGAAAAATTGTAGTGTAGAATAAGCATTGATTAGCATTGCTATACAACGTGACAATGCTGCCAGCCTTCTGGGCACGTTACCCAATGACGGTGACGCGGAGGAATTCTTCAATGCCTAGAATGAGTTTTTTTTATTGCTTATGATGGCAGACGAGTCACGGTCCACCTGATGGTAAGTGGTAACCGTCGTTCATGAACTCAACTATATCGAGAGTATTGTCAAGCCGCTGCGTACCATCACACTTCACAGGTATGAAAAATGAAAAATAAAAGGCTATCTTCTGCTACAGCCAAAACACACTGACGTGCTTCATGACCGGTCACACAGAAGACTGTGGTACCGACCCGCTCGGACCCGATAGTAAGTGAGTACTCTCACTTGGTACCCAGCCCTACCACCAGTAATGCAATGGGTGATAATTGCTTACTTCCCATAGTCGCCTACTACGACACCCGCGGGAAAGGATGGAGTGGTGACACTTGTATTCTTAGTCCGTCACTACACATACAAAATATATTTTATATATAATTAGGTTAAAACGCTTATTTATGTAGTAGCAAAATAAAAAAGCATTCATCATAAAAAAAAATATACGTAGTTTTGTTCATAAAAACTTTATTTAAAACAACAATTTGAATGGTTCTGAATCCGATTCTGAGTGACTTAGAAGAAGTAGGACTTTGTTTGTACTATTTGGAATTATAAAAAAACTACAGTTATAGTTAATACAAGATGATTGGTCATTTCCCCAGCACGAGCGTCCGACGCATATCGGTAATTAAAGGTTTCAAGTAATTGGAAATTACGATAATATCCCTTCGGCCGCGCGTCGGAGATTTATCAGTCAATCAATCAAATTTGACGCGCTTTCTTTGCAGTTTGGAGTGAATTTTACGCTGGAAATTACACTAACTCAGCGTAATTGCGTTTATAATACAATGAAAAAATTGAATTTATTTCGATGAGTATGAACTTATGTTCAATATTGATGAGCTTTTGCGACTAATACGAATTCAATCTGAGAGAACCTGTGGCCAATACAGGAACGGTAATGAAACATGAAAACAACGTCAACGTTCGTGTTTTGACGGACTAAGAATGCCATCACTGGTCTGGTCACTCATCAATTTCATAACGAATCCGTGGTGGTGATAGTGAACGAATGTGGTATATTAAAAGAGTTTTGGTGACAGACACCTGATGATAAGTGGCATTTACCGCTCAAGGACTCAATAGTACTAAGAATACTGCCAAGCCGCAGTTTATTTAATTTCGCGTATGGGATTTAATTAATGGACGGCTATCTCCCAGTGCCACCAAAATACGCTGAGTTGCTTCATGGTTGGTCAAAATCCACAAAAATTAAGTAAAACAGAAAAGAACATCATTTAAAAATAAATAAAGAGTCACGTAGACAAGTTGTAATAAAAAATCAAACTAAAATACTCCATTGATATTAATACAAAGCATTCAAAGCAATTGATGCTATAAAAGCTGACGATAAATCGTGCACACAGTAAATAAAATAACATATCGAGAACCAAACCTGATACCCGGTAGCCACGACCTGTCTCTCAAGTACCGGCTACACCGCTTATCCTGACAAAAAAAGTACTCAAGATTTATTTTGTATCGATCTTAAATCGAATGGCGCAGTAATCTTGTTTTCATCTCTTTCTGTCTCGAAGAAAGTATATCACGTCTCGCTCTTTTTCATTCATAATCGGAGCCCATACAACGCATTTTGATCTTATTTTCGATTAAAGTATGATGAATGAATGATTTACAATGTTATAATGTAAACGCCTTCGAATGATCTTAGTTTCGATGCTGAATATTCTTTTTATCTGTTGATCAGAGTTTTTTTGTTAACGTTTAAAAAGTGTTTATGTTTAAATCGATTCTATTCAAAATGTGTTTGTGGGAGTTTGATGAAACAGAAGTGTTATAAACTTTGTTATATTATTTTTTTATATTCGGAAAATTTTCATGGATAAAATTAAGATAGTTTACGTAAAACGTTTTTGGAACTTTGTTACAATGTGGACATGTGATAAGTGCAAGATGAATATTTAGATATTTTTATATATATTTTTAGCATTTGACATGCTTAGCACTATACATTAAACACAAAGTGAAAAAAGTGGTTTGCGTCATTATTAGGTAAAATCTTAATTGTAAAATTAAGTTTACCTGGTCGGTATAATGTATGAAAATACTTCCGACAGATGGCGCAGGCGTCACCCAAAGACGTTAAGTATGATGTGTTATCGAAATTAGCAGTCAGGAGCAATTGTCAGGATGGCTGAATTGGTAAAGCATCTGGACGGTATCCAGAAGATGCAGGTTCAAATCCTGCTCCTGACTGTTATTTTCGATTTCACATTTTTCACTTTGTGTTTAATGCAAGATGAATTTATTTTACTGTGTGTGGTAGGAGTAATAATGAAGTATCTTAGAAGAACCACAGATTGGAGACAATCAGCAGGAGAGACCTAAGATAGTACACGATTCTCACTTTAAAAATGAATTGTGTGATTGTTCGCATGTTATCACTGGTCGGTGAAGAAAAAAGCTACCTATCATTCCTGAAAGATTTTCGCGAGGGTTTTTGACGTGTTCCACTCCACTTTGGACCAGCGTGGTGGCTACTCACTTTGAGAAGGAACCTGCAGCGAACAGAGTGGCCATAGTGGATTGTAAAAAAGGCTCTCTTTTTGGGACATTTTGTATCACATTAGATAAATAAAACTTTAAAAAAGAGTAAATTGAGGAAAAATATGACTTCGAACGAATACTAACTTGGGCGTCCACTGCAAGTACTGTGTTCAATTATTACACTAGCATGTGTACGAATTATGATGCGGATAATTGTTCTAAGTCTCGATCTAATTAGGTTCTAATTAGTATGGATTATAAATTGTCTATTTATATGGTATATTTTTAATATGGCATTGCGAAATTTAAATATAATATATTATAATATAATACATTTAGTCGGCATTATGTTTTGTGCTACGAAATTGCACAAACGTAGAAGACAACAAAAGATTTCAACGAACACTGTTGCATTTGCACTAAATATCGTCAAAATATTAATCATATTTAAACCTTTGGTTTTGAACCCACGATTTTTTGGATATTTGTTCTAAACACTACTCAGTGGCCTAAATAATACTTGCAGTAATAAGTACACCGCTCAGATGGCGTAGTGGCTGAGTTGTGACCTCTGGAATCGAGTGTTTTGGGTTCCATTCCTAAACAAGAAAAATATTTGTGCGATGGACTAATTGTTCTCTCTTTGTTTTGTGTCTGCTTATTGTATAGGTACAAAATTTTGCCTCCAGTTCTACTCTTAGAAATGGCTGTTATTCGTAATTCCAGAGAAAAAAATAGTTTTGGATAGGATTTGCTCAATATCGCTTCTTAGTGGATGTCTACGTTCTGAAAAGAATAACTGTACCAAATATTAGGTCAATCGGATGCATAATCTTGGCGATCTTGTGAGTAAGGAAGTGACGATTTTGCTTATACATTATATACTAAGCTCGCTTATACATTATATCCTGCTCGTGACTTCTTTCGCGTGGACTTAAGTATATATATAAATACGTCACGTTAATTATATTTTTATAAAAATAACTGCACCAAAGGATCCCATTATTTTTTTTAGAGATAATAATTATAGCTTATTTCTTTTTTACTATATGTATGTCTGTGCAATTTAATGAGAATTGGTGCATTAGTTACGGCGTAAAATAGTCACGGCCTGAAAGCGTTACAAACAAACAAACTCATTTTTGCATTTATAATATTAATAAGTTTAAAGATATTAAAATTAGTAGAATTAGTAGCGGCCGGATGTATTTTTTGAAAAGTACATAATAAAATTCTCTACCAAGATATTAAAAATATTTTATTTAACTTAGTAATAAATTATAATATATTAGTAGCCATCTTAATAGGTTTTTTTTTATTATATTATAGTTCATAGCTACCAACAAAGGCGAAATAGGAAGTGAAAAGAAGCCAAAATGAGTGTGAAGGCTCGAGCGTCACCGCAGCCGTGTTCTGGTCTCCATTACTGTTCTTTATATGGAGATAACCGAATATTGCTAGTAAGTAACCTTGTTAAACTTATGGTTAAATATGGGCCGACTTGATCTATGAATAACCCACACAATATCGGAAGCAACGGTAGATATTCCTAGTGTATTATTAAGTTTGGTGAATGAGAAATGTGAAGATGTTTCGATGTATGACCTCTAATCACGTCTAAAGGCCGAGCGAAACAGTATAAAATTTGGTTAGTAGATAGATGATTCACTAGACTAACATAAGTTTTATATCGAAATGATGAATCTAATTTAAAGGTCCATTCAGAGCAAATCGCAGCCAGAAAATAGCACAAATAATAAGATGGTTATCGGAAAATGTGTTTAATATTTAAAAAAATATCCCAAAAATAACGCTGATTAACTCTAAAATGATTTTGAATCGACACCTGATACCACGTAGAAGGATATAGTATCTGGCTAATAGTTGACGATAAGGCGGGCCGAGGTCACACAGAATTATTAAAAGATGGTCATAAGCGAAGCGAGAGCGGGTTTTTATATAAAAATAGAGTAGGTATTGTTTTTATTCAGTGTGGTGACGGACTAAGAATACAAGGGTCACCACCCCATCCTTTCCCGCGGGTGTTGTACAAGGCGACTAAGGGAAGTAAGCACTTATCACCCATTGCTTTACTGGTGGTAGGGTGGGGTACCAAGTGAGAGTATTCACTTGCTATCAGGTCCGAACGGGTCGGTACCACCATCTCCTGTGTGACCGGTCATGAAGCATGTCAGTGTGTTTTGGCTGTAACAGAAGATAGCCGTTTATTCTTTCATTTTTCATGAGCGGCTTGCAAATATTCTCGGTATAGTTAAGCTCATGAGCAACGGTTACCACTTACTGTCAGGTGGGCCGAGGCTCGTTTGCCATCATAAGCAATAAAAAAAACTGTCTAGAATAAGAGAAGATATACATTTATTTATCTCTAAGTCGTGATCATCCTACGCTACACTACCTGATATAGGGTCACCACCCTCTTTTTCCCACCAACAGAAATCGAGGGATGTTACCTCTCTATTAACAGTCTAGCGTGCCAACCCTGCGAGCTATATTGATTACTCCTGATCTTCTACGACTTCGTGCATTATAGATTCTAACTCGTAGAGGATTCGCAAACATATACCCCTTTCCATTTGAATAGTGAAGTGCTACGACTACTGGTCCTATTCAGAGATAAAGACATTTGAACGAATCCCAGTCATAGTATTCCTTTTTTTGATTCAAACAATAATTTATACTACATTTAAGTAATTATCTTTAACCTGTAAACAATAAATTAACACTCAATCAACATTTTTACATCTCCACGTGGTTCTCATACTTGTTTAAATAAACAAGGCAATTGAGTAAGCTTGCTGTATTAACATATAAAATAGGAATTAAAACACTTGTAGAAAACTGGTCACTTACAATGTAATAAGCCTGATACTAATCAAGTTGCATTTGTCGTTCTCAGTGGACTGTAATTACCACTGCCATCAGTAACACATTATTGTGTTTTAAGTTCTACAGTAAAAAAGTGTATTTATAAATAGTTATATATTTTTTAAATACTTGATACGCTCGTTGGTCAGCTGTTAAATAGAGTACATGTTGTATAAATAAGTGTGGAAAGGAGTGGGCAGCAGCACTCCCTCGAGTATTAACAACATCCACTGCAATAGCCAACCCGCCTGCCAAGCGCATTCTTGGGGAGGCCTATGTCCAGCAGTGGACTTTAAAAGGCTGATGGATGGATGGATGATGTGATATATTGAAAACTACCTAGTAAGACCAATACATTATTAGTTACTTATCAAATAATCAATTTTATTGTGAAATGAAAAATGAAGATTATGAGGCGTGCAGTTTTGGATTTTCCAAAGTGTTTGATTCTATAGCCGCTTTTTATGATACATGAAGAATTTTTTATTGTTAATAATGGAAAGTAAGCTAGAATGCATAATTAAACTTTTATAAAGCAGAACACGTGTGAAACGCTGGAGAAATAGAATAGTTTTGTATTGTTATCGAACAAGCATAAAATTCACTTCTAACAATTTTAATTTGAAAGGGGTATTAATATCAACATGCATGGCATGTTTTACTTATTTAGTTATGTTTTATATTAAGAAATCTTAGAGATAGTGTCACAATATAAGTCATTTGAAAAGCGCTCTAGTGAACCGCTCGCGCTCGTACCATGTCCTAGACCGGTACATAGTTTAGGCTCGCCAGTAACGTTACCTGTTTGCGTGGACATTCCGACATCGTCGCTGTTGAAACCAACGCGAACCAGATTGTTTACGTTTTAGATAGAGATAGTCAGCACGTGAGATACAACAACGATTAGCTTAGTGTGGATAAGAACTAATGTCTTTGTAATATCATTAAGCTTTTTTTTGATTTCATTCCTACAAAGGAAATATAATATACTAGATTCTGTCTTTCTAACATCAGAATATAAATACATCACTTTACGGCAAACTAATTTATCTGCATCTATAAACTTTTTTTACAAAAATAGCTATCCACAGGAATCATACATTTTGCCGGAATGAAAATTTTTTACTTTTTCTAGGATCCATACCACATGTATGCAAAATGTAATTATGATTGTTTCAGTAGTTACTGCTTTTTAATCAGTAACTAATAAACTTACTTTCAAAAAATAAAAATAATCGTATAATCGTTTTTGACTCTGAGTATTTTCAAAATAATCGTTTTTGACTCTGAGTATTATATGTGATTGTCTAATATGTTATATTTACATATTTTAAAAGAAAAAATTAAAATTTGCACAAAGTATCTACATTCTCGGTGCCAGATAAAGTTAAATGTCGTCGCAATTTAAGAATGACTTGGATGGATGGAGGAGCAGTTAGATGAAGATACATCTATCCATCCATCAGTCTTTCAATGTCCACTGCTGGGCATAGGCCTCCCCAAGAGAACGCCACAATGAGCGGTCCCGTCATGGGGGATATTGCCGTAATCGCCACGCTTGGCAGGCGGTTTGGCAATCGTAGTTGATGTTGTTAATACTCGAGGGAGTGCTGCTGCCCACTCCCCCGGTATTTCCTCAGTCGGCTCTCACGACTCCCGTGGGTAGAGAGGGGTGGGACAATTCTAAGGCCGGCCACACACGGCCACAATTTTTTTATTAAGCTCAGAAGATACATGACAGCTAATTATATTAGGAAGCCTTTTTCCAATAGAGGATATTGAAAGACTGATAGATTGATCATGTACACAGTTCTTTTTATGCTTATTTAGTTTCAAAGGCACAAGATTCTTACTTACTTATCATCACGCCATTTCCCTTGCAGGGTAGGCAGAGGGAACAGCGTGCCAAAATGCTCTATTCTTGCATACATGCTCGCTTCTTCAACATTCATAATTCTCTTCATACACGTTCACCGGTTTCCGAGACTCGTGACTCCACCTTCCTTCAATATGTATTGAAGGAAGGTGGAGACCGATTTGATCTAAGTAGGTGACTATCGGCTTCCCCCTGTACCTATATCTTCCAATTTCGCATTGTATATCTTCTTAACCAGTCGCACGTCCGGCATTCTTTCCACTTGTCCGAACCATCGGAGCATTACCTTACGCACCTTTACACCAATACTCTCTTTCATACCTGCTCGCTTTCTTAAGTCGTCGTCACGAATGCGGTCAGTCAGCCTTACTCCACAAATTATCCGCAGAGATCGCATTTCGACTGCATTGATTTCACATGCATACTCAACTCTCGCTTCCATATCATAACGTTGGGACAAGCACTGCATTGTGTATTGCGACACGGGCCTTCTGGCTGAGGTGATGACTGCCGAAAAGTTGTGCCAATACTCCCATCACTTTATTTCTCGCATTTACTCTTCTCTCTATAAATACGGTGTACCATCCGTACACCAATTATATATCACGACATTCAGTCGTGATATATAATCCACATCCAAGATATACAAATTCATCCACTTGTTCTAGCATATTATTGCCTATTGATACTCTAACATCAGTGCTGGCTTCTCCTCTTTTGAATACCATTATTTTGTTTTTGCCCACATAACAACAAGATTCTTAACATTTAGACTAAATAGAGACTATATTAAAATTAATAACGATAAACAAAAGTGATTAATATTAAAGTTTAGCGCCAATCAAACCCTTGAAGTCACTTTTCTTTTACGGAGAAAGACAAATTGTGCCAGCCTTTAATATGGTAACATAAAAAGGTAACACTTAACTAAGAAAAATAACGCAATAAAATAACTAATAAGTCTTATCCACAAAATCCAACGTCTATTTCAATAAGTCGCCATACTGGTCAGCATCACACCGGTCGACCTTCCGTGGCGACAGGTCACTCTGTCGAGCGGCCAATAGAGCGGCCGCGATGCTAACTCTGCACCTCTATCTAGTTTGCGAAATATACAGCCTCCATACCTCGAAATGACGGCCTAGTTAGATATAGTCTCTAAAACCTTAAACATCTAGGGTACAATAGAACAGAGTTGATTAAATGCCTAGTGTATACAGTTTTCTTAATAGAAACTCTATACCAACTATTTCAAGAAAGTGGTATCACAATCAAATTTTTGTGATGCGTATCACACCTTAGTTATCTTTGTGATGGATATCACAAGTTAAATTCCGTAATAATCTAGAATTGGACTGAGTCTGAGGACTAGATTAGGTTAGCCTTTGGTTAGATTGGTCTAGGCTGCATGAAACAGTTAGATGGCTAAAGTTTGTTTTTTATGACGCTCTAGGCAGCCTGTTCCATCAGTGGATAAAGGTATATAGGACCTAGCCCCATTCCAAAAATATCTACAATTATCTATACAAATATATAAAATTGAAGTTTAAATAACAGCTGTTTATTAAATGCGTATGAGACTATATATGTTACCTATAAAACAATGTTTTATCAATTTTTATCTTTCTTATCTCTGTCTCTTTGTTCTGGGTAATCTCTGAAACGGCTGGACCGATTTAGACGGGTCTGGCTCATAGCTGATGTTATAAGGAGTAACTAAGGCTACTTTTATTTTGGAAGTTAACTTATATGGCGTAAACATATGCAATGTAAAAAAAAAGAAAAATATTAAAACAAAAATAATTTTTATTAATGTTCACCACAAATATAAAATAACTAAATGCCACGCAGTTGAAGTCACAGGTTGCCGCTAGTTATAATAATAATAAGATTTTATTGCCAATGTATCTTACACAAAAGTTGTTAAAAATATTAAACATATGTCGACGTATCCCAAAATTTTGTTGGGTTAAGCTTGCAATCTGTTATGTTTTAGCTGGTAACCAGTATTTACACAGGGATCGCCCATCCGATCTTTTCGCCTTCTCTAGATAGACAACTTTCAACCATATACTTGAGGAATTATCAATGTAAATTTATTGGCGCGATAATAGGAGTCCATTCATAATATCGTCGATTGTCTTAAGTTCAAATCGCGATTATAGTTATTGCTTTCTTTTTTACTACGTGGATAGCAAACAGGCATATGGCTCATTTGATGGTAAATGGTTACCGTAGCCTATAGACCAACTCCGAGGAAAGGGATAAGAGATGGGCAGAGGAAGGATAAAGGATAATAAGGACAGGATAAGGAGGAGATCGGGCCTCCGGTACTCTGACTCACGATACCAAGCAATAGTAGGAGTAATTACCTGGTTTCTTGCTGGTGCCTTGTGAGAGGGTGGTACCTACTTTCCCGATCGAGACTGCCTATTTATGCTGGTGGTAGTCCCATCTCAACCACCTCTCGATAACGCCTTTTGCTCAATTTACATCTAAACCTATACCAGGGTATGTTGTATGTAAAGTACCTAGAAGATAGAACGCGAAAGCCATTTCACACTTAACCATTACGCCACACAACGGATACATCTAACACTTACATTAATTTTCAATTAAATGTTAAAAGCCACAAAAAGAGATATAATATTTTATTATCACTGTTATTTCGTTCTTAACGACAGTTGTTTGTTAATAGAGCAGGTTATTGTGTCACTGCGTCAGTACATATTGTCATGGCAAACCAGCTGGACACAACATTTGTCTAGACATGTCGATTTTCCTGATAAAGATTGTAGCAGCTCGACTTCTCTAGAGGTCAATTTTAAATATCTTTTAAAATGACCGTTTAGTGATAGCTGCAACTTTGGACATGATTGTGTCAAATCTACTCATATTTTTTCTTTGACCATTGAAGGACCTCTCTCTTGAAGTTTCCAAAGTAAGCTGGATAAAATACAACCTAATATATAGAACATAAAATGTGAAATTGAAAATAATAATCACGAGCAGGACGGGCCTCGTGGCGTAGTCTGTAGTGTAACCGACTTCTGTGCACGAGGTCGTGGGTTCGATTCCCACTCAGGACAATTATTTGTGATGAACTACAGATATTTGTACTGCATCTGGGTGTTTTCTATCTGTTATATGTAGGTATGTATTTACAAAAAAATAGTAATTATGTATTATATCCGTAATCTGGTACTCATAGCACAAGCGTTAAGCTTAGTTTGGGACCAGAGGACATAGGGGTGCTAATTTGTCCGGTTTACCTCCTAGTGGTGCACCCCGGGCAACGTCGGCAGTCGCCGGCGGCTAAAATTCCGGACAGGACGGGTCTCCGCGTGTCCCTCTGACTCAGCAGAGGGCACAGCGGATAGACCAGGCGTCGGAGTCGGTGGGGCCAGACTGGCTCACCGGGCTCTGGAGAGGGGGGACAGTGGGGCCACAGCGGCCCCCCCCGTCCCAAATCGTAAACCTGAGCGCGTGCCTGTGGTACGTCTCGCGGGCATACAGGAACGAGGGTCTTGGCTTAATCGCCCGGACCGCGAGGAAGACAACCTCTATAAAAAATTACCCCGAATCTCAAGTTCTGGCGCGCGGCGAGGAGATGCATGGCTGATGGGTAGTTCAGTCTCGAGCGCGGCCCCAGCCAGGGTACCTGCGGACCCCCTGTGTTGGGTTACAAATGTACGCTTACCCGGGTACAGGGAGCTCTGCCCGGGTGGACCTCCTTTCTCCCATACTCGTGGGAATCATATGGATTATTCGAAAAATTTAAAAACAAGTTCGACGGAGTCGGGTAATGCACCTGACGCCTCAGCCGTAAGGGGTCCGGCTGTAAATGCGGCCCCTACTAGTGCAGCTGCGCGTAAAACGCGCGGCGGCAGAAAGTCCCGCAAGGGCAAAAAGACGTCCAAGGGAGCGTCCCCCCAGTCTTCAAGGGACGGCTCGATGACGGGCAGCTCGGCCTGCACATCAGCTGCTGAGATGTCTGCTGAGGAGGGTGGCCTGACTGAGGCTGCCGAGAGTCAGCAAGCGCGGCCGGTAGAGGTGGTGTCGGAGTCGCGTTTCTGGCGCAAGCGCACCCTGTCTCAGGGGGGCGCTGCCTCAGAATCTGATTTGAGCTCGGCAGAGATGCCTCCCCCAAAAATACCCGCAGCGGCTAGGGGTCGAGGCATCAGCCGACCAGGGACGCCGATACCGCGTACCGCCTCAGCAAAAGAGGCCGAGGCGCGAAGCCTACGAAAAGCGGAGACGGTGCAGCACGCAGAGGAGCGCTTGGCGCTCCTCTCTGAGAAGCTCCGTCTTCCCATAGACGAGAATGGGCCGCCTACTGCGGCCAAATTCGCTGAAAGAGCCGCGGACAGCGTGGCCATAATTTCGACGGTGGCCATGGGCTCGAGAAACCTCAAAAGCAGTTTCGTCCGAGGTCTTAAAATGGCCGCCACGGAACTGTCTAACGTGGTGGAGCGGCTTGTGGCGGAGGTAGCCGACCTTGGGGCGCGTAACGAGCGCCTGGAGACAACGGTCGAGGAGCTGCACCGAGGGATGGCCAATATGAGAGCCGAACTTGGGCTCCCTGAGGCCATCCCGAGTGCCTCGGACACTGTAATGCGGGTCGAGCCTGGTCTCCCCGCGACCGCCTCGCCGCCGCCGTCGCGACCCCGCCCTGCCTCGGCGACCGCCTCGGCTCTGTCGGCTGCTCAGTCGGGCCCTGTAACTGCGCTGGAGGACGAAATGCTCCGCGCGGTTATCGACCGCATGGAGTCAGTCTTTGGCCCGAGATTCGAGGCCCTAGCCGCAAGATTGCCGCCGGAGCCCCGACTTCGGCCGCCGCTTGCGGCTGATAAAAGAAGGGCTGCAGCGTCCTCGGCATCGACACCTCTGCCGTGCCAGGGAGGACATGTGTCTTTTGCCGCGACGGCGACTAAACCACCGGCGGCCAAACCACCAGCGGCAAAACCTTCGCCGGCCCCTGTGCAGGGAAAGGGCCAAAAAAAGCCCAAAAAAAAGGAAAAGGCGGGACAAGCCCCGAGGGGTCAGCCCCGAGAGGAGTTCCGCCTCTGCCAAGCGCCGCTATGCCCACGCGTTCTGCTGCGCCGCGACGAACGGTCGCACCCTCGCGGGATACGGCTGTCGCGCCCCGGGCTCCTGCCCCCACCCCCACCATTGCTACGTCCTCAGACGGGGACTGGCAGGTGGTTGGGCCCCGGCGATCCCGGGCCAAGGATCGCGGCACTGCCTCGGGGCGCGAAGCGACGCCAACTAATCCGAGAGGGGAAGCCCCGAAGCCGCGGAAGAGGAAGCCGCGGAAACTGAAGGTCCCGAAGGCAGCTGCGGTGGTGATCACCGTGCTGCCTGAGGGAAAAGAAAAGGGCCTGACCTACGAGGCCGTCTTGAAGCGTGCCCGGCGGGAGATAAACGTCTCCGATCTCGGGGACGTTTCCGCTCGCTCCCGCCAAGCCCGGACAGGTGCTCGGATTTTCGAGTACCTGGGGCCAGAGGGCGCCAAGATGGCCGACGCAATGGCCGCGAGGCTGCTGGACCTGTTCCCAGAGGAGAGTGGTGTCCGGGTCACCAGACCCGTGAAGTGCGCCGAACTGCGCATTTCCGGGCTGGACGATTCCGTGACGGCGGAAGAGATCCGGGAGGCAATCGTCTCGAAAACCGGGTCTCCCAGCAGCGCCGTCCGGGTGGGCACCATTCGCCCAGGTCCAGGTGGTGTGGGTGCCGTCTGGGTCTCGTGCCCTGTCGCGGCGGCCAAGGATTTGGTCGCTGCCGGTAGACTTCTGGTGGGCTGGAGCGCCGCGTGGGTAATTGCGCTGGAGCCCCGGCCTGCCAGGTGTTACAAGTGCATGGCGGTTGGTCACACCCGGCCGCTGTGCACAAACTGCTTTGACTGCAGCGGGCTTTGTTTCCGCTGCGGCCAGGCAGGGCACCAGGCGGCTGCCTGTTCTGCCACCCCACACTGCCCCGCGTGCGCGGCGGGCAATCGCCCCGCCAACCACTGTATGGGGCGGGTGGGGTGCAGGCCTCCGGCCAAGTCAGGCCCTAAGAGGGGGGTGGGCAGACAATCGGCCCCGGCTGCCCAACCCGGCGCGGCTGGACCGCCGCAGCGCATGGAGGAGGATATCGTGGTCCAATAACGGATCACGACGCTATCGTCCTCCAGGGGAATCTCGGCCATTCCGCCAGGGCGCACGACCTCTTCCTGCAATCCATGGCGGAGCGGTCGATCGGTGTTGCCGTAGCCGCGGAGCCCTACATAGTCCCGGATCGCCCCAATTGGGCGGGTAGCGGGGATGGCTCCGTGGCGGTCGTCGGCTCGGCGGCGCCGCATTTCCCGCCCTTGTCACTCAAGACCAGGGCACGGGATATGTGGCGGCCGAATGGGGAGGGGTCACGCTGTATGGCGTGTACTTCTCCCCTAGTCGTAGTCTGGCGGCTTTCGAGGTCTTCCTGCACAACCTGGAGACCTCGATACGGCGTATAGCACCGAGCCCTGTGCTCGTGCTGGGGGACTTCAACGCCAAATCAACGGCGTAGGGGTCCCCCAGGACGGACCCCCGAGGTGCGGCGGTCCAAGAGTGGGCGGCAGCGGCGGACCTCGTGTTACTCAACCGAGGGTCCGCCCAAACGTGCGTGCGGCCCTGGGGCGGGTCGATAGTGGACCTTTCGTTCGCTAGCCCTGGTGTCGCCGCACGCGTAAGGAGCTGGCGAGTCCTGGAGGAGGTCGAGACCCTATCTGACCACAGATATATTCAGATAGAGGTCTCCCGGAACTTTCAGGGCGCCAGCAGGGGTCACGCGGCGGACAGAACTCCCGCTTTTCCGCGATGGGCTGTGGGTAGGCTCGACCGGGACCTGCTAGTGGAGGCGGCCATTTTTCAATCTTGGCTGCCTCCCCCCCTGACGGAAGACGTGGACGCCGAGGCTGGCCGCATTCGCGGCATGCTTACGCAGATCTGCGATGCGGCCATGCCCCGTGTGCGGCGCCCGCCTCGACGGAAGGGGGTCTACTGGTGGTCCCCGGAGCTGGCGGACCTCCGTGCGGCCTGTATTCGTGCCCGGAGGTCCTACACCCGCAGCCGCCGTCGCCGAATCCGCGACGAAGAGCGGGAGGGCCGGCTGTATGCGGCGTACAGCAGTGCGCGCGCCGCGTTAAAGCTGGCCATCTGTCGCGCCAAAGATGCGAAAAGGCAGGAGATGCTGGAGGGTCTCGAGCGTGACCCCTGGGGACGCCCGTACCGCGCGGCGCTTAACAAGCTCCGCGCCCAGGGCCCCCCCCTTACGGAGACCCTCCAGCCGGGCTTCCTCTCTGAGGTGGTCGAGGGACTTTTCCCTTCACGGGCGGTGCACACGCCCCCGGTTATGGCTCCGCCAGATGATGACCGGGAGGCCGACGACGTAGAGGTGCCGCCCGTGACGACGACGGAAATGGGGGCGGCGGCAGCGCGTATGCGAAGAGGCGCCGCCCCCGGACCGGACGGGGTTCCCGCCCGAGTGCTGGCCCTGGTCCTCGACCACCTTGAGCCCCGCCTCGGGGGACTGTTCGGCGCTTGCCTGGTGTCCGGACGGTTCCCTGACTGCTGGAAAGAGCGGAAGCTCGTGCTCCTGCCGAAACCGGGACGGCCTCCGAACACAGTCTCGGCCTTCAGGCCCATCGTGTTGCTGGACGAGGTGGGAAAACTCCTCGAGCGGGTAGTCGCTGCCCGCATCGTCCGGCACCTAGGAGCGGTCGGCCCCGACCTGTCCGACGCCCAGTTTGGATTTCGGGCGGGTCGGTCTACGGTCGACGCTATTCTGCGCCTGAAGGCCGCGGCTGCGGAGGCCGTCGCCTCGAGGGATGTGCTGTTGGCGGTGTCGCTTGACATCGCCAACGCCTTCAATAGTCCATTCGGCTGCATCAAGGAGGCACTCCGGTACAATGGAGTGCCCCTCTACCTAAGGCGGCTGGTGGCAGACTACCTTGACGACCGCAGCGTCCTCTTCGTGGACCGGGAAGGGGACGTTGTAAGGAGGGCTATGTCGTGCGGCGTCCCGCAGGGTTCGGTTCTTGGGCCGCTCCTGTGGGACATCGGCTACGACTGGGTCCTCCGTGGCCGGCTCCCCCCCGGGCTGGGCGTAATTTGCTACGCAGACGACACGCTCGTCACAGCCCGGGGCTGGACCCTCGAGGAGGCGGCAACGCTGGCCACCTCAGGTACCGCGGAGGTGGTCAGGCGGATCGAGGCGCTGGGGCTTAGGGTGGCCCTTGAAAAGTTGGAGGCCCTACTCTTCCACGGGCGCCGACGGGGCCCGCCCGCCAGCGCCTCGATAACGGTCAACGGTGTGGGCTTCCCAATCCAGGCCCACATCAAATATCTGGGCCTGGTATTGGATGGACGGTGGCACTTTGACGAGCACTTCCGCCGTCTTGCGCCAAGGCTCGTCAACACGGCGTCCGCCCTCGGGCGACTGATGCCGAATTTGGGCGGACCGAGTCTTGCGTGTCGACGACTCTACGCGGGGGTAGTACGGTCGATGGCACTGTACGGCGCGCCCGTGTGGGCGGAGTCCCTGGCCGCTCGCAATAGGGCCCTTCTGTGGCGTCCACAGAGGGTCGTAGCGGTCAGGGCAATACGCGGGTACCGCACGGTCTCGACCGATGCAGCCTGCGCGTTGGCCGGAACCCCCCCGTGGGATCTGGAGGCGGAGGTGCTCGCCGACGTCTATCGGCGGGCGTCGACGGCGCGGGCGGGGGGCAGCCGCCCCTCGCTGAGCGCAATGTCATCGTGGCGGGAAGATGCCCGCCGCACCACCGTCCTAAAGTGGAAGTCTCGGCTGGAGACGCCCCGGGCCGGTCTCTGGACCGTGGGGGCGCTCCGGCCGATCTTGGAAGAATGGGCATGGCGGCAGCACGGGGTCCTCACTTTCCGGTTGGTGCAGGTTTTGTCGGGGCATGGTTGCTTTGGCAAATACCTGCACACGATCGCAAGGAGGGAGACGACCCCAGGCTGTCACCACTGCGACTGCGACGATGACTCGGCGCAGCACACGCTCGAGTCGTGCCCGGCCTGGGATGTGCAGCGCCGGGAACTCGTTGCAGTCATAGGCGTGGACCTGTCGCTGCCGGCCGTTGCGCGAGCAATGGTTGGCAGTGACAGGGCCTGGACCGCGGTCGCCACCTTCTGCGAGGCTGTCATCTCGCGGAAGGAGGTGGCGGAGAGGGCCCGTGAGGAATCCTCCTTCGCGGATTCGCCGCCGGCGCGAGGGGCGGCGTGCGCGCGCTTACTTGCGCCTGATGCCGCCCTAGCCGAGGCTGCGGACGGTGGGGTCGGGGAGTACCGTGCCGTCCGCGGAAGCCTACCGCGAAGGTGCGACGCCCAAGTGCGCGAGGCGTCGCTCAAGAGAGGGTGCCCGAAGGGGCAGCCGCCTGCGGATCGCGGTCGTAACGACGCGGTACCCGTGATCCGCCGTAGCAAGGGCGGGTGGAGGCGCACGGTGGGTTTTTAGTGGGTGAGAGCCCCATTCACCCCGTTGTCTCCCCGGGCAGCGGGGTGTGCGGTAGGACATTTTTGCCCACCTAAAATAAAAAAAAAAAAAAAAAAAAATAAAGGGACCAGAGGACGTTGTGCGAAAAATGTCCGTGAATATTTATTTCTTTAAACCTGCGTTTCCTGGAAAACCGTTCCAAATACTGTGCCAATTCAGCTATCATAACATCAGCTTGGGACTACTTGAGACGTCACCCAAGACCTGAGAGTCTGCTAAGCCATTATTAATGTCTTTTATAAACCATTTGTGAGAACCAAGGACCATCAACCTCCTTAACCTTTGACCTTGTTTATGAAGTACAAAATACTTCTCTTCTCTCGAGCTCTTCGCGATCAACAGTAACTATTTACCACCGAAAAGATTAATGCTTTTGTCACTCTGCATAAAAGTAACAGTTAACAACTGATAAATTAATCAATAAGATTAGAAAATCGAATTTACAAGTTTAATACCGCGAGTTTCTGGTAGTCATATATAACCGTCGTATAATGTGATTGAAATATAAGGGTCAGTTCAAACTATCCCACCCGTAAATCAATATAATTAGGCACGTAAAATTCCTGTTAACACCTCCAGTGATTAGGATGTTGATCGTAAACTGGCCACTTTGTACATTTCTGCATATATATACATAAATTATAGTGCTGACATCGACTAAGGAGCAATGGTTAGCGTTCCATTCGATGGTAATTTTCCTTACATTACTATCTCACTGTCAGAGTGAAAGGAATTTGGGATGTAGTCCATCACGGTCTCTAAAGTGGGGATTGACAGACTTCTCAAGCTGCCAAAAAGTCTCTGAAACATGCAGGTTTACTTATAAGGTTTTCAGATAATAATTAGTAAAGAAATACACAATTTCAAAATTTTATACCATAGTCCCGCATGCTGGCTCAACCTTCAAGCTTTAGGCTGCACAGATGGATGAGTGGTTTAGATACAAATTTCCTGTCCAAATCTTGATGGTTCGATTTCCACACAAGACAACTGTTTGTGAAAGAAACAATGGTTATTCTGAGTCTGGGCGGATTTTATATCCTTTAAATGGGGTGTTTGTAAAGTTGCCCACGATAGAAGGATATAATAATAATTAGCTAGAGCGTTGTAATTCAACCTGCATATTTTTTTACTAAAACCTTGTCAAAGCCAGAATTTCTAGTTTAAACCAAAAATTAAACAGCTATGATTGAATTTCCCTAATATTAAAATAATAATTTTGCTATTTTGCGACTGTATAACTGGTTATACCACACAATTGAATGACTTTAATAGCCCATATTTTAAAGGTACACAAACATTTATTTATGTTAATGTTTTCAAATAATTTTAGTAACTATGTAACAAGTGATTTAAATAACACTTAATTAAATATATAGATTAATATATAGTGTGTATGGCTAATGCCTATTAACACTGTCATGACCACAAATTTTGCTTCATTGTTACGTCTCAAACATAATGACACTAGTTGAAATAACCTTAAATATTTTTTCTTACTATTGACGTATCCCGGCAAACGTTGTTTTGCCATAAAAAATATTGCTATGAACGATGACGCATTATAAAAATAACAATACTAATATCGCTATTAAAAATAGGGGTTGGCAGTAGAAGGGTGAAAATTTAGGGTTGTATGTATTTTTAATACCGAATCATGAAAAAATTTTACCAAAAAATAAAAAATATTTTTTTTATACTTTATCACTGGCGGGGTATAAAAAATAGTTTATATCCTTTTTCCAGACCTACTGAATATACACACAAAATTGCATAAGAATCGGTCAAGCCATTTCGGAGGAGAATGGCGACAAACACTGTGACATGAGAATTGTATATATTAGATAGAATATTATTTGTTGGATATATACTTACATTTATCTGGGCCGTTTTGGCTGGGTCAACTCTCAGTCAGTTGACCCGTGACCACGGCTGGTGAAACCCAGTCGAAACGTCGGGAGTAAAAAGGTATGTGATACGCGTTAAGTCCCGTAATAATAGTTTAAATACATAGTAATGAAACGCGATAGTTTAAAATCTTATATGACAGATGATAAAGGCGTCATGTAATGAAGGACGTGATTTATATAAAAATACGGGAATTCGCAGTACAACTCAAATGGCTGACATAGCACGCTGGTGCATCACGCTGAAGTGGCAATGGGTAAGTCAGGTCACTCGACTAACTGACAACCGTTGAGCAAGACAGGTTCTCGACAGGCGATCACATGTTAGACGTTGCACTGTAAGATGGCCTCCCATAACCACCAACCTAGGTGGCCCATGGATTTGGTCAACGTAGCAGGAAGCCGTTGAATGCAGGTGGCATAACACCGTTCGTTGTGACGCTCTCTTGAGGAGGCCTACGTCCATCAGTGATCGACGAAAGACTGACAGATTGATGGATATATAGAAATTGATAGTTCTGAGCAACTGCTACGAAAGCACAGTAATAGAGCGTCTGGACCGGCATTCCAGAAAAAAACGTGGTTTCAATCCCGGTATTTATCATTTTCTTTTTCACATTTTAGCCGTGTGGGGCTGGCACAAAGAATAGCTCCACCCCGTCTCTTCCTATGGAAGTCTTAAAAGCCGACTAAGGGATTACCGGAGGACCGGGCAGCAGCGTTCCCCTGTGTACTAAAAACATTAACTGCAATCGCCAACCCGCCTGCCAAGCGTGGCGATTAAGGTAAAACCACCATTTTGGGGAGGCCTATGTCCAGCAGTGGACGATGAAAGGCTGTTGGATGGATGGATTTCACATTTTATGCCAGCTTTGAAACATTTTAAATTGACACACTTCATGAAAGCTAACCTATCGTATCGTTGGTGTGTAATGGCGAACTTCACGATCGACTTAGATCTGAATACCCTTTAAAGAACAAATTATTTATGAATGTGGAAAAAGAGCAGTTTAGTCCAAGCGGGATTCGAACCTGCATCCCTTCCAATCCGGGGAAGTGCTCTAAGCCGCTAAGCCATCGCACTGAGCTATGGCCATTCCTCAATCTTACTTTTCGAACGCTGTACGACATTCAAGGTCACGGGTACTTTCTTTCTTTTATATTTATACCACATAATTAGTGAAACAAGATATGAAGATGTAGGAGTATAAATTTCGTAGTGATTGTGTCATGAGTTACGAGATGATAACGCTTTATCGCTGCCAATATTGTACAATCTCACTGTTATAACGAAATAACCTTGAATTTATTGTCCTCTTTACGAAACATGGCGGGTACAGTCCGCAAAAGTGGTGCCACATTTATTATTTATTGTATTAAATGATGAATTGTTCATTCATCCACAGCATTTCCCCGTCAAGGTGTCTGATCTCCAAGGAGCGCCACCACTCTGTTGTGACGGGCGAAGAGCCGCTTCATAAGGTCTATTTGTTTAAAAAACTGTAGTCACCAATTGAGAACTTTTTTTCTTCAACGGTGAGTGACGTGGCTTGTCCTTTGACATTTGATCTTTATGGGTTAATATAAAAAAAAAACACTTAATTTGTAACCTTAGTTTATCACCAGGAAAGAGTAGGATAAGCAGTGATATCCAGGTGGATTTATTACAAAAATATATCACACCATTACCGATGTTAAAAATTAACTAAGTAGGCTGTGTGTATTTTTTTCATTTTGTGTATGTTCACCGATTTAATAAAGAGAGGATTGGGAGGATGTTTGGGCCGCCAGCGTTCTCATTCACCATGTAAAATATAACGGTAGAAGTGTGGTGCTTCTCCAATAGAGCCGGCCCGTTCATGTTGTGATATGCTAAGTTCTACACACTTTTAAGAAAATATTATTATTATTTTACACGCCCATTTAAAATACATAAATTGTTTAATGAATGTGCTTGCTGTCAGTACCGCCGGTTGCGATGTTCACCGCGGGGACACAGCACAGGCTCAAAGTTTTATTGGGCCATAAAGTTGCCGAGCGGCGGGTATCCAGTATAAGCGGTACCCGTTACTTTAGATACAGTATTTATTTCGTCAAGCGCACATCTCTAATCCAGCTTAACACCTGTTAAGGTCTCCGATGGCGTAGTAGTTTAAATAACGACTTCGTACCGACCTGTTGTGGGTTCGATTTACACACAGGACCATTCTTTGTGTGATCTAGAAATAGATATACTGTGCATGTGCAACATTAATCTATGATCTTCAGGGGAAGCATGTTAACGCGAAAGAAACTGTACGCTAAAGCTAAAGTGCTATACATTTTTATAACTTAACAATAGATATTGAGGGACTA
This sequence comes from Leucoma salicis, assembly GCA_948253155.1. NCBI lineage: Eukaryota > Metazoa > Arthropoda > Insecta > Lepidoptera > Erebidae > Leucoma > Leucoma salicis. Next base: position 28,482,531 of record OX411810.1, on the reverse strand, counting down.
TCTGTCCCAACCGACACTAGCAACAACTTAGCAACTATGATCGCCTTTCAAACGTTATTTATAACTAACATCTATTGTGGGTAATAACTATTATTCTGTTATGGACTATAACCACGTTTTCTTCACGTTTTATAATGGGTTCGGTTAACTACTAATAACGAAACTATTAGAACGTTTTAGACTTATGGTATATTGGTGGGCTAGCTAAGCTTAAAAGAGCTCGATAGACCAGAAAACTACCAACGTCTCATAGCACAGCTTAGGAACACTTATGGCGGATTAAGATTAACTGCCATGCCGAGTGCTGTAGGTTCAATTCCAACGCAAGACAATTCTTTATGTGACTAACAATTAGTTTCTCTTAGCGAGGGTTTTTTGTGTGAGGCCGCGGGTGGATGGACCGGAGAACGTCCGCCACCCGCAATGCGTCCCGCGAAGGTGCAATGCTCTGATTCCCCGTAGCTTCGCTCATAATAGGGTGACTGAATTAATGTCTTCCAGTTTCTAGTGGTCCGGCAGTATAGGCGGAAAGACGATACACGGCGGGTTTATTTAGTGGACGAGGGCTCCGCACTACCCTGCTCGTAGCGTAATACCGGACTTATTAAAAAAAAAATTCCCACCTATACCTATGTATTCAAAACATCTGTACCGTCGTCCGTTGGTCTACCCCATACTAATACTGCCCCAGCTACATCATAGAAAAACGAAGACAATCGCTATAAACATTAGGTACCTATACATGCAATACAAATTTTCTTCAATATCAATTACTAGTAATAAACACCCATTATTACAACACGAGTTTTATGTCGAGTTTCGATAGCGAAATCGATTTGTTTGACCGAGCCGGAAGGCAGGTCCTTAAAAAACTAATAGCGGTTACCCTGCGCGTGCGAATCGATTAGCAACAGAAATAATTGATATTCGTTTAAAAATATTGTTACTTCATGAGCGGATATAAACGTTTGTGTATGGATTAAAACTGTTATTTCGAGGCTAAACATTTATAGTAAGGTAAGTAAATCAAAATAGATCGTATTATTTACCAAGACTGAGGACTAAACGATGGTTATTGAAATCATTTTAAAGATCCATATATCTATTATATATAATTCTCGTGTTACGTTGTTGTTCAAGATGAACTCCGAAACTATCTAATCGATTTTCACGTTTTTTTAATGTAACACACATTGCTGGCGTGCCTAAGATACGATAGTTTTTATCATGTATTTATTCATTAATTAATTGCAAAATACTCACGAAAAAAAAGATATGGCGGTACGAAGTTCACCGGGTCAGCTAGTTTAGGTAGATACTTATAAAATGTTATCCAAATCCGTTCAGTCGGTTTGGCGTGATTAACGGACAGACACCAAAAAGCCTATTATTATAGGCTACTAGGAAATAATGTGTTTGTAAAATTTTTCTCACGAAATAAAAATACAACATTGAGTAACACATCTACACAATCAATTAGTGAGATTCCCGCGCATAGTGCCGATAGGATGACCTCTAATAAATATGATTTCGTAAGCGAATCGTAACTCTAACCTGTCGGAGACCACATGCCGCTTGGTGATTTAGTGCGTCTGGCTCGACCTTGGTACTATACATGGATTTCGTAGCAGTGGAATTCTCTGAGAAACTAATATACTAGTATGATGACTTGAGAAAGATTCACAATATTATGTATAATATTATTGTGCAAATATTATAGAATGGATATTTTAGGAGGATAGCCCCCACCACTCACCCACGGATTGTCAATCCTGGTTATTTTTGGACACACACAAAATAACCTAAGATTGCTCATCCACACTCTCATAGATAGACAAGAATGTGATAATAGCAGAGTAGCATACACGATAATGGCAAAAATGCGAACCAATGCGACACAACCATGCGATAACGCAGGACTCTAAGAACCACAACGTTGCAATATTCCGTAAATTTTCCTACTCATCCTATCTTGTGATTCTGCTAATCCTACTTGTTTTATACCAACCCCTTGCTGGCCCAAGATGTGTTGTAGAAGTAAACACCAGACTAGTGAGAGTACCAAGGGGGTATCAACTAGCAGGTTTGCGATACACAAGGCTAACAAAATGATAAGTGTGGACTTACTGACTGCGGTGTTCAGCGTTCACAGTCCACTAAACCTTAGGGGAGTTTATGTTCTCAACAACAAATCACAATTAAGTTATGGCAATCGCGGTCAAATACTGACAAATGCGCGAAATATTTCCAGGTAACAAGTTCAATAATGATGCAAAATCAAAACGCGACTTATTACTCAAGATCATGTAAGCAACTGGCCACGACCGATCTGATAATATCACTGATCTTCCAGTAAAAGTCTCGTCAAAATCGGTCCAGCGCATAATCATCATATAACTAAACATAATCATCATAGAACTATGTTGCTTTACTTCAGTGATCAGGACTGACAACCTGCCAATATGTTATTTGATAGTCGGGACCCCTGCTTAACGTGGCTTCCGAAGCAGTAAAAAAAATGTTTGCAAACACCTATATTTATTAAGTAAAATTTATTATATAACAATACAAAGAGACACTTAAATTTTATATTTTTTTATAGATTTAGAAATATTTGCGACGCCACTTATTATATTATTTGGCTACTTAATTTGTTGCTACAATGAAAAAGATTTCATGTAACACGATGATAACATAACTTTTTTCGTTCTATATTTTATTCTCAATATGAGAAGGATTTACATCAATGAAGAAATTCATAAACTGCCGAGAAAAAATATCCGCGACGTAAGTTTCCTCACGATGTATTTCTATACTACTGTGAATAATATGAATGCGCACATAATTTTAAATATTCTGAGTATCAAACTCGATACATCTCGCTCTGTAGTCCCCGACTATCACTTGTTTTTTTTACATGATATAATTTAAATATGTAACTGATGATAATAAATTTGCAATCACTAACTCAAGGTCATCAAACCTAGTAATAACAAGTGAAATGTATAACTAATAGAACAATCGCTTTTACACATCTCTGTGCAGTGATATATAGGTTTAAATTACGGAACAACAAATATTTAGGAATAAAGCTATGGCTATTTTTAAATAATGTGTTAAGCGGGCTTATCTAACCTGAAATGTTTTTAATTCAGCTGATTCATTTTAATTGTTACCTAACCAATAAGGATTCATACTTGTAGAACAAGGCTTGCATAGTGCCTTAAGGTACTAAAGCCTTGAAAATAAGTGATTACAAAAAATATTCCATGTCTTACACACACGTAACAGCCAAAGTGGCTTTCCCTTTTGTAATAAAATAAGTAAGATTATAAATATTGTTGGTTACAAAGTAGTCCGTCGGGTAAGGACTGTCTATGACTACATGTATAATATACAGACTGTTGAGCCTATAGGTGCTCTAGAACCATCATATTACGATATACTAAAATCAAAAACAGAGGAAATCAGTTTTTGATATCGGAATATTATATTTGTAGTAGCGAAAATTGTTGTGTAAGTGGCAAACAAGCATACAACCCACCTGATGCCAAGCAATAACAAAGGTACCATTCGCACATCACTTACTTGTAGGAAAGGGATATGAAGTGGAGTGAAAGAATGATAAGGAATACTCTACGGAGATGGTTTGGGCCTCCAGCGCTCTTACTCACCATATGAAACACAATAGAAGTTTCACAATCGAGCCGGCTCATTCTTACTGGAACAAGCAAGGCTCTACCACTACAAAAAATAAGTGTTGTTGTTTTATTTAGCATATTATTGTTATGTTTAAAATAGTCGGTATCTGTGACGCCATCACATACATATGCACCAATGGAAGATCAGCGCAGGCTTATGCCTGCATTATGCTGAGTTGGTGACGTTTTGTGACGAAACTTTTTGTTTGTAATTTGTTTATAAAACTATTTTGTTCTTTTTCTGTTTTGTTACGTCACAATAAACGTTTTTTCTTTCTTTCTTTCTAGAGAAATGAGCAACTAGATACATATCATAACTATGGGTCATTTGTTAGGTTTTCTTAGACAAGGGATATTTATTTTTCAATAAATAATTATTCCACCTCAACCTAAATACTGGTGACTAAGTTTAACAAAAATATATCTTACTAGTTTTCCTACTACTTACTTAAACTATATATTTTTTTAGCTTCCAGACTATGTATATGTAAAACTTCATAACGATAGTTTCAGTAAAGAACAAATTATTTTTTTAAATGTGGAAAAAGATAACTTTTGGTACGAGCGGGAATCGAGCTCGCGTTCCTTCACTAAAAGTTTTCTTTTTCGACATTTTCATATGTAACTTGTTCTTTAAAGTAGCTGCATGTCAAGTGCTAAAATGTAGATCAAAAATGATAGTTTCAATAGTTACGACGTGAAAACATAACAAACAAACGCACTTTCGCATTTATAATATTAGCAAGGATAACTTAAAACGAAGATCGATTTCGAAATATTAAAATTACGTTTAAAATGAATATGCGAGCGCATATTACACGCAAGTGTAAAGAAAACAAGGCAAACATATTATCGATGAACTCGTTGCGCCTGGAGCGACACGCAGCCTGCATGCTGAAGACTCGGAACTATTTTGGCACCAAAAAAAATAAAAGTGTTAGATATTTAACTAAATAATGGTGTGTAGGTGTTTGTAGATAATGTCTGCATAATGATGGACAGGGGCTAATATTATAGATAGCTCGCTTAACTCTCTATTACGAGTATTTTCTATATCTATTAATCGTACCTACAACGTCTTATATAGAAAGAGATTGTGCGAGAAGACATCTTACGAGTATCTATCTATACTACTATAAAGCTGAAACATAACTGTGTCTGTACATTTAAGGTATAATATAAAAAATGACTGTATTAGGCTATATAGGCATGTCGGAACACAACAGATATTTTTTTAGATTTTTTGTCTGTTTATCTATTTGTCTGTTTGTTTGTTCGCCGCATCATTTCGCGCAACATGCAAAAACTACTGGACGGATTTTGATGAAACTTTTTTATTTGGTAGCTATTGATTAGACATAAAAACTGGTACATATTTTATCTACATATCGGGAATCTGAGATATAACCTAAAAAACTAGCTTTTGGCTGCGGCGGTGCCGCGGGCAAAGCTTAGTGTCAATATATATTTTTTTTATAAATGAGTTGCAGAGAAAGAAGAAGAGTTGATTGAAGAATGATCATGTTCACTCCAGTGTAATTTGTGGATTTTATTAAGTATTTACCGATTAGATACCGAACGCACCACTACGACCTATTGTAAGTCAGATTGACTCACCTACTTATAAAGTCACTCAGTTACTGTCCAAAGTTCTCTCTCAACTCCGAGGACACACAGATGCGTTCATAAAAGACTCATACCATTTTGTGAGTGAGATTAAACACCTTCATCTTGCTAACAATTAAACTATGGTGAGTTTTGATGTCCAGTCACTTTTTACCTGCTTACCTGTGGAAGACTGCATCAGAATTGTGTCTAAGAAACTATCAGAAAACAACATACCTATGGAATACGCTGAACTGTTAAAGTCCTCACATCTATCTATATTATGTGGAATGATGGCTTCTACAAGCGACGGGTGTGCGGTTAGATAATTTAATTGTGTTTCTAAACGAATATTAGGTGAGTTAACATAAATAAACCAAAAAATTTTTGTAATATCATGTAACTGTGGGTAGATGAAACCGTTGCAACAACATATCAGCATTGGACGTCTACAATCTAAGTCCACTTGTGATCATGAATGCTGTAAAGTATTCGAAACGTCGGGATAGTAGAAAATCAAGTAAACGCAGTTCCGCAAACGTAGTTTTATTTTAAAAAGTATTTACCGTCTCTTCAATGGTTAGTGCTGTGAGCAACTGTTTAAGATAGTACTGATATCAGCTTTTTAACACCAAATCATGAGACGACGCAGTAGGGCTCATCCATACCACCAGGAAATCATAACCAGCGTTCCAGCATTCGTGTCTTTTATGAACATGCATGCTTTGAAAGAACTTCTTGCTACGGGATTCCTACAACTTTTCCATGTTAAAACGAGGTGTGAGAAGAGTACGTTACTCACGGTAGGTGGCAGTTTATCTGTGCACTGGTGGTACTAAATTCGATGAGCAGTTGCAGCAGTGGCAGCGGTCCACCAAATTAAGTGGCAATTATCTGCTACTTAATCTGGTGAACCGCTTGCTCGTCGGCCACTGTTGACATTAAAAATACTGGACCCGCTCTAAAAATGGAGCGATAGCATTTTGTTGTCGTCGTACACAGAACTGACAGAGTTATATACGCTATATCTATTAAACTTATATTTTATATAGTGAGGTGTGGAATACGTTTATGTCGGTACGACACAAGGAAGAGATAAGACGGTTGTTATCTGTTTATTAAATCACTCGATCACGAATGTGTCCTGCAACTGTGCTATGTTACTCGAGATTTATTTGTTATATTTAAAGAACGTAGTTATGCAATAAATTATTTGTTTTCCTGAGCCTAATACTAACTTCTATAACATATTAGTTTTGTATTATTAGCAGGACTTTTCTGTTTTTTTTTTTCAAATTCAGCATTCTATACTAGGGAATAAACATGTTACTGACGGACACAAAGTATTACCCACACTTCAGAACAACTACTAGTGGATCACACAAAGGATTATGGGAATCAAACCAAATAATACTATTACCTACTTTAAAACCTATCATTGATTTTATGATTTTTGAGATATTTAAAACCAATCTGTGCACTTGCCGCTAAGTTTAAGGAGATCGGCAAGATTAAGCTACTATCATATGGCCAGGTTCAGACAATTGATCAAAACGTGACGCCTATTTATGAACACCTGACTACCACTAAACACACCCGATACCTCACTACCACTCCTCAGCTCTTTAGAAGGCACTTTAAACGTTAAGCAGTCGGTTCTAACTGTCTAATAACATCCTGGCATTCGTTACAGGTTGGTCCGAGACCTGTATATAAAATCTGTCTTAGTTAGCTCATGGCTGATAGATAGGCAATCGCTGCTTGTAAATACTAGTAGATCAGGTAACATCGAATAGATCGAAATCCGACTCCAGCATAGCTTGGAATAAGTCTAGTCTCTAGTCTAGGAAGATGTTAAGTTACGAGTATATAGGCGAAACAAAGATAACGAATCTGATTCCCACCATAGTACAAAGTCACCCACAGCGTAACTTGCATGTGTTTCAACTATGTTTACCCCTTCAATAAAAGCCTTAATCAAAACAAAATAACTGCGTTATAAGTCTGTTTGAAAGGAAACAAATCTTCGTCACACGTTATTCCACGTGCCGCAACAGGAATGTCACAATTGTGTTAGATATAAACGACCAGCAATTAAAAGGTAGCTGATAAATAACAGTGACGTTTCAAGATCAGCGAGTATACCGGCGCCACAGTCGTGCTAGTACCTCGATTTATCATAAGCATTCACTAATAGACAGATACTATTAAGTACGATTTCATGTTTATTACTAGTAATCGACTGCTTCGCTCATAACAAGTTACTAATAAAGACAATTTCTAATGGTTTTGAAAAACTACAACGTTTTATTACGTTATATTTGTTTATCACTGCTCACCTGAGAGATTTTCTCGACGGCTTGTAAAGTCTGCCAATCTACAATGGCCCAGCGTGGTAGACTATTGCCTAGTCTCTCTCACATGAGAGGAAACCCGTACCTATTAGGCACGGGTCTCTTTTCGTGTGGGATAGAAAAAGAGTTAATAAAAATTGCCCGTATGTTAAATGCTTATACTGTCAGACGAGCCCTGGCCCCCCTGATAGAAATTGTTACTGTCGCTCATACACTTAACAATACTATAATACTGCGAAGCTGCTGGTCACGTTTCATTTCGGAGATCTAGAACGAATTAATAGATGGCTACCTCCCGCTACAACCAAAACACACCCAGGTGCTCACGGTCGGTCACATGGAGACTGTGGTACCGACCCGCTTGGGCCCGAAGTGAAGGAAAAGGGCTGGCGAATTGGCGCCACTCAATTACAAAAAATATAATTATATTTAAGGACGTCGCCTCTGTACCGTATGTCATCACTGGCAACACTTGTAGTAGACCTTCGTTTATACTCTCCAACTCCTAAGTCACTTCCTGAAATTAGCAACGAACAAATGAGGTTTCTAGGTTATACTAGAACTACATCAGAATCGTCTTATACTGGGCTGCCCCCTTGTAGTATAAATAATAATTCTAAAATGGCTTATGAAAATTTTTACGAAAATATAATTGGTTACGCTTTAGAATATTTATTTGCTTGATGTTATGTCTCGTCAAATGAACGACATATTATAATCTGCTTTACTACGATTTGTATTAATATTTATAAGTTTATTCACGAATTGTATAATTTAAATTACGTCGGAATCTATTAATACACTTAAAATTTTTCCATAGTGTGGTTTATTAATGAATTTTAACCTAATGACAAAAATGAAGGTTGTTATTAGTTTTGTTGAAACCTTTTTAGATGTGCACAACACCTTCCCTTACCTTCATAATATTTAGATAATCATTTTAGAAATATAATACCTCTAAATCAATGGGTGATAAAGTTTGTAATAGGAAAATCTGTAGAATAGCCCGCCAGACCACTGAAGTAATGTTACTAAACACAATTCCAGTGATCCGCACATACAGGCGGGGAGACGGCACACGGCGGGTTTATCTAATGGGTGAGCGCCCTACACTACCCTGTTCCTTGCCCCGGACGACGGGGTGTGCGGTAAGGTACATTTTTTCCCGCCTTAACAAAAAAGAAAATAAGGACAGGTCAGCGGGTTAGCATGCTGAAGTGGCAATAGGCAGGTGACATCGCTAGACGAACTGACAACCGTTAGGGAAGAAGGGTTTTTCGATCGGCCTCCAGCAGTGAACGACAAAAGGCTGATGGGATGATACAAGACTGAACTTATGGGATTTTCACTTTAGTAAAATTAATATAAGACAGAGTCCTCTATTGAATGAACCAGACGGCGGAGTAGCTACACATTAACCTTCATGTATTGCGGTAGTATTGTGGGTTGTGTGTGATCTACAAATATTCTCAGTCTGGATGTACCTTTTCTCCGTTTAATTATTATGATTGTAATGTTTTCTCAAAAAATATAAAACAATTGAACGACATTATTGAGGATAAAATTGTTTTTTTTTTTCAACAATAATATAGTATACAAATAATCTAAACATTATATAATTACTTCTATCAGTTTACTACCTTTTCTAGAATCAACTCTCAAAATATGTTTTGACTAAAGTAGTTTTTATCCATATTTTTTTACTGTGGTTTCTCAAACCCATAGCAGGTAATCCAACACAGAATTTTTAGTAACAAAAAATGCTATCAATTGACAACATAATATGTCTATAGACTTCTTAAATCACTACACAGACAAAACCATACAATACCACAGTCTACTATACTTAGTTATGTGGAAGCGGAAGATATTGCGGTCACGTCATTAATCACGATGGATCACGCGCAACGTGATATGGCCTTACCGGCTACCAGACGCCACTAGTTTGATGATAAACAATAGAGCATAAGAAAGTATGAATGATAAGATATTTCAAGATGACGGGAGTTTGAACTGTAACAAATTGGCGAATAAAAAAGTAGCCCATGAGTTTCTTGCCGGGTTCTTCTCATAAAAGGCTTTACTACGCAATCCGGCCGCTTGTGGCAATTGCAATCGCCATTTTGTTAATTATCATTATCATCATTTTGACGATTTTAACTGCTATATATATAATAGATATATGAAATAAACGGGCCTCCTGGCGTAGTTGGTAGTGTAATCGACTTCCGTGCACGAGGTCATGGGTTCACCGATATTTGTACTATGTCTGGGTGTTTTCTATCCATTATATGTATGTATTTACAAAAAAAAGTAATATAATATGTATTATTTCCGTAATCTGGTACCCATAGCACAAGCGCTAAGCTTAGTTTGGGACCAGAGGGCGTTGTGTGAAATGTCCTTGAATATTTATTTATTATTTTATATTTATTATAAAGATATTTCTGAATTTGAATTTTGAACTTTGAAGTTATATCCAAAATATACGTTCAATTTCAATTCAGAAAATGACGATACGTTATTATTTAATTTTGACGTCATTTGATCGTCAAGTCATTCTTTACAGGGCAGCGCTTGATTATCACCCACGTTTGCTTCCCAAAGGGTAGGCAGAGACGTTGGCTTGCCACTTGTTCTGCAACTTTCTCCCCCGTGGAAGGGAGACCTGATGGGTGGCGGATCACGTCGCTGTCATTCCAATAATTGTAACTTAAAATGTCTATTACATTCCAACGGGATTTGTTATAAGGTGATGAAATACGTGACAAAATTTCGTCAGCCCACTGACATTTAAAAAATTACAAATAAATTATAATAATGCTTCTTCCGTCCAACTAGATTGTGTTATACCCAAAGCTTGATCGGTTGGAGCAAACCAATGCGGTAACCTTTGGATTAGTAGCTTTATCTGCCTCGGTGGTCCAGCGGTAGTGTATTCGACTGCGGATCATGAGGTCTCGGGTTAGTTACAATAGTTACAACGCTATTGCGGTTTTGATCAAGAAATACTCAATAGCTGCTCAGGATTGAGTAGAGACTAGAGGAAGTTAGTGATGTTTCACTCTCTCGCTTCGGTCGTGTCCTAATGCTGACCCATCGGACTATGAGAGTGAGGGAATAGACACTGCACTTATGTTTGCGCTTTCGCACAGTAATATCTCCTGCGTACATGGCAAGTGCCTGTTGAAAATGGCTGCCAAGGCCGAAATGATGACGTTGGAGATGATTATATAATTTTTAAAATTTAAAAAAATCCTTTTGAAAAATTACATTAATATAACTTAGTAACTATATTTGTATTGTGGTAGAGCCTTGCTGATCCCAGCGATCGGGGATGTACCACCCTCACACAAAAGATTAGCGTGTAACAACGGTAGTTACGCGTACCGTTGTGTTTCGTATGGTGAGTGAGAGCGATAGAGCTCCAAACTCCCTTCCTATCTTCTCCTTGTTATCTTTCCTATCCACCTTTTATCCCTTTCCTTGGAGATGGCGACGCGCGAGTGATACCTCTAGTGTTGCTAGCGTCTGTCGGCTACGGTAAACGTTTACCGTATAAAAAAAAACATTGAAATAATGCAAAAAAATAATTCTAAATTTAAAATGCGGCCTAATAGAACTTAGTAAATCAGCTTTAAATAGCTATAATATCCACAACGTCTTACAACGTTCTTGATCAATTTTTTTTTAGCATTTGACATGCTCAGCTACTTTTAAAGTACAAATTTATTTGTGATAGCGGAAATTGGGATGACCGTAAGGTCAGTACGGTAGCTCAGTGGCTTAGAGCACTTCCCCGGATTGGAAGGGACGCGGGTTCGATTCCCGCTCGTACTAAAAATCTCTTTTTCCTCATTCACATATAAAGTATTACAACGTATTCTAAGTTTTATCAGTAACTTTCTTGACTGTTACTTGGTGTTGGACCCCAAAGGGTACGTGTCTGTTTCGTGTTAGCTTTAACCAGACGTGGATCATATTGAAGAAATTCCGTCGTATGTTGAAATAATCTCATGCCGTTAGTAAATTCTGTTAATATAGTGGACTTGTCTGCCATCCTAGTATAGATGGATCCAAGTAACCTGATTACCACACAATATGGCTACATCATTGGGGCTATTGAGTCCAAAGAGAACATCACCTAAGACAATAAGAAAGCATGTTATCCGAACAAATACTAAGATACTGCTTAGTAGGTTTCTGATTCAATGGCTACTTGTAATGTTCTATTTCATATTTTCACACTTTATGTTCTAGTAAACGACTGAGCTTGTAATATAATTATATAGACAATTTTTTTCCTCGAAAATATCAATGAGTAATTAGTAAATAGACATATGAATTTCAAAAGACAACACACTAAAAATATTTAATTAAATCTAAACTAACGAATGTAATAGAAAAATTATGTTTATTTTAGTTAGCGCCACATCATTAGTATGATAAATACCGAAACCATTAATCAATCCACACATATTCAAATGAGCCCGAACTGACCTACAACAATCATAATTATGTAAAATAAAAATATGAATTATAATAACATGTATATATTCAGTCTGTTAATTCGTTACGCTGTGATAATAGCACTCAAATATTCTTTAACAATTCAGAAGCACGTCTCAATGGTAATCTGCTATCGATTATAACGTACAATTATATTTATGTTGCGGTTAAATTGTAAATATTGACAAACTGACATTTTTATATAAATTATTTCAAATTGTTAGTCAGTTTTCTTTATATTCTAACGTCTGTTTACCAGAGGGCTAGACAGAGACAACGGATTCTCACATATTATAAAATAAAACGAGACGTGACGGGTGGCGAACTACGTCGCCGATATTCTAATGATTGTTACTAAAAATCTCCATTGCATTCCCACAGGATAACACTCATATATCAGTTTTTGTCAGCTGTTAATACCAGTTTTGTATAACATGGATAATTGATGGTAGAAATAGACAAAGAAAAATAGGAATTGCTGTCTATACAGTAAGACTGGACTGTAACCTTATATTATTTTTTGATGTTATCCCATAAACCATTAACAAAATTTCAATGACATATTTACGAGAATGTTGCTAATTTCAATTGTTAATAATTGCGGTGTTTTATTTATTACTTTTTATATTATACTTTTTATTTAGATAGCATCTAAATAATGTAATTATGTAATTTAATTTTAACCACTTTTAGTCTGAATTATGTCACATAAATATCTACGTTGTTGTATAATTGCAACTTAATGTTCAGGTCTTGTATTATTTAGAACAATTACGGTAAATCTACCAACATCAGCATTTTAGTGATTTACCAATTTTCTAACATTAGCTGTAACACAAAACGAGACAAGAGAACTTCCGAAATATTCAAATGTAAAGTTATTCATAATTAGACGCTTAACGTTACACGGATTATTTATCAATTATTTAAATGTTTATTTACGTTATAACTACACGCCAATCATTGTATTACACATTTGAGTTGAATGTGTTAAAAGGATAATTACTTACTTTAGCAACTAGCTCTAATTATGCTAAACGGTCATGTCATTTATGAACTCATTATTATTGATTTTTTTATTATACGCGAGTGATTATCTATAAGGGTAACGTCACTAGTAGTCAACCATTGAAATAATGCCTTCCAGACCCAGTGAGAAACGGCACACGGCGGGTTTATTTAGTGGGTTAGGGACCCACACTATTCTGTTCATTGCCCCGAATGATGGGGTGTGCGGTATATTTTTTCCCACTTTGAGACATGTATTTGATTGCATTTCTTAAAAAAAAAATCTAGCAATTTATATTTGAGAACCTCGCTAAATGGCTAAGAACTAGTGCTTTTATCCTAAATAATAATATATTATTATAAATAAGTGAACATAAATGTCTTAATTTTTTTTTGTCTACCGGCAGATATTCTTTTGTTGCATTTCGTTCCTGGAGTCTAAATGCCTGAGGCAAAACGCCTTCTTATCGTCTCTTCTTCCCCACTTCCTATCCCTTGCTCTACAAATTAGTAAAACACGAACGTTACCGCTGGCGAATATAGTATATAAAAAAAAATATAATCGGATGATGTTAGTAGGTATTTTCATGGGAATATATGCTAGCTAACTACGCTGGAAATATTATAGTGCACAGGTTTGTGCACAAACACAAGGGATGACGATGGGACGACATTCCGGCACTGGAGAGAGATGAAATGCAGGACAAATAGCTTTAAATGCTAACCTTAAACACACAGGCACAGGGAGATTAAACACCGCCACATCTCCGAGCTGTTATTGAGTATTTATTGAAGGAAATATTCAATAATTTTTTGTTATCAATTTAAAAAAAAATTGTTATCCCAACCTTTTTTTTTAGGCGGGAATAAATGTACCTAACCGCACACCGCGTTATTCGGGGCAACGAACAGGGTAGTGTGGGGCCCTCACCCACTAAAGAAACCCGCCTTGTGTCGTCTCTCCGCTTTTATTGGCGGGCCACTGGAACTATGTTACATTCCTTCGGTGGTTTGTTATCCCAACCTGGGATTTGAACCCGAGACTTCATAGGCATAGATATGTATACTACCGCTAGACTACCGAAGCAGTTAATCATAAGAAATAAAGATATTAATCGTAAACATACACATCATAATACAATCATAAACGTACATTAAGTGAGTCACAAACACGAGGAGGTGGATATTTATCGAGACAGTACTAATCATTCCTATTTAAACTGTTGACTCTTTACAAGCATTATATAAATTCCTGTTGCAATAATCTCGTTGTCTTATTTGTTGTTCAAGGTAAATCGTATTATGAATATTATAATGGAGAAATCGAATTGGACGAGATTATTATCTAGCTTTTTTCCTTGTCTTTTTATATAATAAACAATACACTCTTATTTTACGACTAGGTCTGTCGAGATATTTTTTTCATCTTATTAACCTTGCTTTTTTCCGCGTCTCTTCCTATGGGAGTCGTAAAAGCCGACTAATTACCGGGGGACCGGGCAGCAACGTTCCCCTGTGTACTAATAACATCCACTACGATCGCCAACCCGCCTGCCAAGCGTGGCGTTTATGGTAAAACCCCCATCTTGGAGAGGCCTATGTCCAGCAGAGGACGATGAAAGGCTGATGGATGGATGGATGATGAACCCTGTTTTAAGTACAACTGACGCCCATGTCTTTATCAACGAATTTTATCCTTCCATTAGATAAAGGAAATAAAGCCTATATTTTAATTCATGCATTACATATCAGTAAAACAGCATGAAAATTTGTTCAATAATCTTAGAGATGTGCTCTAGAGAACAAACAGGTGTCCTGTTGTCATACCTATACCTAATATTAAAAGCTCAATCTGAATTATGAATAATCAGGTGAGGCAATATATTGCGCAGTTACTGGCGAGATAGTAGATGCGCACGCGCACACAAGGTCAACACACTGCGCAATATATAACATAAAAAACAAATCCATATTAACTAATATATAATCTATTTTACTATACACTTTACTATATATTATATCTATAAAACCAACCCTATATATCTATAAACCTATATATAAAAACGCTTGCGCTGACTGACAATCAACGAACAGAAAATACTACTAGAACTAGAGAGATAAGACATGGATTATAGGTTTATTTTATATCGTAAGCATGCACTAATAAAGGATTTTTGGAAGGTCGAACTTTAAGGGGAGGAAATTTTAAATACAGTCACTGAGTATAAATAAATAACGGCGGGTTTCAACTTACCTACTATTTTAAAGCAGTAACAGAGCTATGTCTGTACATTTAAGATCTTAGATTAATTATATTTCTAGATGGAGCCTCGGCGTTGAAAACGCGTCAAAAAAAATTGTGGTGAACTTTTCATCCCAATGCTCTTCCATGGCTGTTAGTGTCAATCGTGACGTCACTTGACAAGGTCGTATCCAGGAGCATTAGTGTGTCATTTAAAATGTCAACGTGTGTATTTAAAGTGTGCCGAAACTACAAAAATCGGAAAATGAGCACTAAAGATATTTCTTATCATCGGTTAGTAACATTATTTCATACAATAACTGGCTAAATAAGTCATTTAAATATTCCGAAAAGAAATTAATTTTAGTTCATATTTTTTTATGTGATACCAGTTTATGAACTTAAATTTCCCGCTTAATCTTGCAAAATTGATGACATTTTAAAGATAGAGAGATTACTCTCTATTACCTAACATAATTATTAGCGTTTTTAATGGATCCATAAAGCTGCACAGTCGTCAGAAACATTACCTAACATAATTATTAGCGTTTTTAATGGATCCATAAAGCTGCACAGTCGTCATTTTCGGAATTAATTAGAATACTACTATTTGTAATATTATTATTTATTTTAATGATGAAGATTGTTTACATTTTTAAATTTATAATTATCGTGGGTTATGGTAGTATTCTCATTAAAGAAGAAGTTTTATATATAGTATATATTTTTTATATAAATTATGATATTAAGATTATGAGAGTAAATAGAAAGAGATGATTGAATATATACCTACGAAACATTTTGTAGTATAAGAATGTCTTGCATTTATGATAATATAATTTTCCCATAATTTAATACCACAACTGAAACTGGTATCATTACGCACGCACACAAACACAAATTGCACAAGCGTAATGACAGCTGTCACGCACACTAGCATAATAATTCGCGCCCGATTTTTATGACGTTTATAAGAGTGACACTCCATCTGGATATATATTTAATCTAAGTTTAAGATATTTAAAAAAAAATGACTGTATTAGGCTATATGGCGCGTGTCTAAACACAAAACAATTTTTTTTAGATTTTGTATATGTTTGTCTGTTTATCTGTTTGTTTGTTCGCGCATTACGCCAAAACTACTGGAGATTTTGATGCTATTTTTTATTTGATAGCTCTTGATGAGACTTAAAAACTGGTATGCATTTTATACCGCTACTATATCGAGAAGCTGATATAATTATAATCTTAAAACTAGCTTTTGGCTGCAGCGGAGCCGCGGGCAAAGGCTAGTACTACTTAAAGCTGTAACAGAGCTGTGTCTGTGCATTAGAGATAATTAAGAAAATAATACTGTATTAGGCTATATAGGCGTGTCTAAACACAAAACTATTTCTTTATTAGATTTTTTGTCTGTTTATCTGTTTGTTCGTTCGCACATCCCGCAAAAACTACTTAACAGATTTTGATGCAACTTTTTTTATTTGATTGCTCTTGATTGTACTTAAAAACTGGAATACCTATATTACATTTTATCCTGCTACTATAGCGGGACCTTGACATATAACCTAAAAAACTAGCTTTTTAGCTGCGCCGGAGCCGCTGGCAAAGGCTAGTATTTACATAGGTATTTATAGATTATGCGGGGTAAAATTTCGGATAGAAGTATCGGTTTTGTTACAAATTGGAACTTGAAAATGGCAATGGTGTTAGGGTTTTTGGATTTGCTAATTTTAAAGGCAGGAAGAAGGAAGGAATTTAAGTGGTAAAAGTTTGTAGTGCTCGTTTCTGTGGTTTAATATTTATAATATTTATTACATAACGGTCACTTAAATCATGCGTTAGGTGCTACTGACACCCACTACAATATAATAAATTAACGATCACAGTGCGCACTTCTAAAAAATGCCCATTGGTCAATCGCTACTGAAACAATGGCACGAGTTCCAGCTGTAAGACTGATTGCTGCCTTCGATCCGACATCGATCCGAATAATGCTTTATACGACCGCATGGTATAAGTGATAAGCGGTTCAGCTGATATGGGTTTCTAGATATTGAAATCCCATACTTGATGTTTATGCTTTCTACAAATTAGTTAGGTATTTTTATACGACATTGGTCGCAAACAAGCATAAAGCTGACCTGATGGCAAGTGCTTACCGTTGCCTATAAACGCTAACAATACCAGTGGCATTACTCGCGCGTCACCAACTCAAGGAAAGGGATAGGATTTGTAGAAGAAGGATAGTAAGGAGAGAATAGGAAGGAGGTTTGGGCCTTCGGCACTCTCACTTACCATACGCAACACAATGACAAGAGTACCTGCCGTTATATCACGCTGATCTTCTGTGAGAGGGTGGTACTTCCCCGATCGAGCCAGCCCATACATGCTGGCATGCATAAGCAGCTCTTTACCACCACTATGCTTCCTGAATTTTTTAAGAGTAAGTAGTGCTTTTAGCCTGAGATGAAGACTGAGATATCAAGTTCTATTACCAGTTTGAGGCAAGATATAGCCTTGAACCCAAAATTACTATCAATATTTGATGAGAACTAAGAAGTATTGTCTCCGTGTGGCAATAAAATACAAAATGCTTGTCATGAAAGTTTGTTTTTGTTTTTACAACATTAGGTTATTTCTGCAAAGTGTATTCTTGCACGGAGGCACAACTGACTTATGGACAAATATCCAGATAATATAAAGATCCAAACATCTTCTTATCTAAATATATAATTAGCTTAATCATTAGTAGGATTTTTCACATAAACTGTGTTTGACTTTATAAAATTGGAATAAAATGTGAAAATACAAAAATCTCTGTCAATAACAAACCTCTTCAGCCTCTGACTAAATTCCGTCTAAGTACAGCAACGTTATGGGGTGAGCGATTGCGCGCATTTACGCACGCCGGGCACGTATCGCGAGAGGAATTACGCGCGCTGAGCCGCACCACCGGATTCGGTCAATCGATTCTCTCCCGGGACACCGAGGATTCACAACTTCCATTTAAAATGTACCTTTTTAATTATACTCGGTGCAGTAAACCTGAAAATGGATCGTGAAATTCGTTAAAAAAATAATTCATTTATTTTTTCAATAAATGCATTTTAATTAATGATTAAAACATCTCCAGAATAGAGAGGGGTAGATACAGGTTAAATTCCCCCTCACATTTTTTTTTACTTTAAGAATTTTTTTAATAAACAACTAAAGTCGTTAATTGCTAAAAATATATATATAAAGTTATGGTGAAAGAGTTCTATGCCAAGTGGCTTCAAACTTGTTGCCAATCACCAGGTCATCATCTTTGCCGTCTTACCAGCCCTGAAGTATTTTGGTGTATCTCTTACCCTATTTATATGCTCAGGTGGTGACTTTTAAATAACCATCAACAGCTTGGCATGTGGCCGCCAAGACTAAATTATTAATATCTTATTACTGAACATGGATTGCCCTATATGGACGAGAAGAAGATATTCTAATGTTAGTTGGCAGACTTTAAAAGCAGCTAAATATCTCCAGGCATGAAGGCGTAACCGCAAGGCCTCCCGCGAAGGTGCGACGCTCCTCTGCGGATGCGTCGCTCAGTAGAGGGTACCCGAAAGGGTAAACCGCCGGCGGACCACCGAAGGAATGTAACACAGTTCCAGTGGCCCGCCAAGAAAGGCGGAGAGACGGCACACGGCGGGTTTATTTAGTGGGTGAAGACCCCACACTACCCTGTTCGTTGCCCCGAACGACGGGGTATGCGGTTAGGTATTTTATACCCGCTTTAGCAAAAAAAGCCGTGGGGGACCAGCTTTAGAATTGTCCCACTCCTCTTTACCCACGGGAGTCGTAAGAGCCGACTGAGGGATTACCGGGGGAGTGATCAGCAGCTCTCCCTTGAGTATTAACAATACCCACTGCGATCGCCAACCCGCCTGCCAAGCGTGGCGATTACGGCATTATCCCCCATGACGGGATTGCTCGTTGTGGCGTTCTCTTGGGGAGGCCTATGTCCAGCAGCGTTGAAAGGCTGATGGATGGATGGATGGATGGAACAAAAAAAAGGCATATTTAGTGGGTTAGGGCCCACACTACCCGTTGTTCCATACGCCATGGTGTGACAACATAGGCAATGTGCAGTTAATACAAATATTAACAGCAAGTTACCGCTGTTGAGCAATTTAGGTTAGTTACCTATCCCATGGGAACCCTTTAAGAAGTTATTACTACCATTAGATCTCCTTTTATGTCTTATTTTATAACTTGGTCAAATATTATATGCAGTAGCATTTCATATTTGAAATAATCCAATTAGTTTCTCAATAAGGAAGCGTCTATTAAATGAATTCGCTACACATTCATTACCATGAAATCTAAGTTGAACGTGATACACGAAGTAAGTTAAAAAACTTACGTTGTTTAAAAAAATAACTTTACCTTATAGTTACTTGATTAACGTCATGATATGTTATTAAATTTGTGTTTTTAAGCATTTGTACACAACATGAGAAAATGTGAAAACATATTTTTAAAAAAAAAGAAAACCGCCTTCAAATGTACCCAGGAACTAAAAAGCAATAAATAATTGGTATTTAGATACGATTTCCGTGCTAGACACCTACTGATGTGTTTGAAGCCGGTGCCAAAAATGTTTTTAATGTTATCTAAGTAGGTATTTATTATGAATTGTTTTTGATACTTTTGGACTTGGAGGCATTGCAATAGAAGGCGGTTTTCTTTAAAAAAAAAAACGTTTTATTTTGTGCTTTTTAGTGATTTTTTATAAAATAGGTTAGAGTAGGTCGTACATGATGGGGAGGCCTCCCTAAACGAAAAAAAAATCAGACAACGAAAAAACGTTAAAAATGCCTATAAAATTATAAGAATTCCACCAATTTCTCAAGGATACCATTATCAGATCCTTACTTGATGACTATGGGACCACCTGGGAAGTATAGCCTATCAAACAAAAAAATAATTTTGCAAATCGGTCCAGGCGTCTTTGAGTAATCAGTGAACATAAATTAAAAAAAAAATATTTCGACGAATTGAGAACTTCCTCCATTTTTTGAAGTCAGTTAAAAATGAAAGCCACGAGCGGGGTTTCAACCCGCGCCTTCATACCAAATATAATAATTTAATGGTAATAACTGGTCAGAACAATGTATGTGAACACATCCGACAGATGGTGCAGACGTCATCCAAGACATTGAGAAGGAAGGTGTGTGGAAATTGATGGCCTGTAGTGAATGTCACGATAGCTCAGTTAGTAGAGCATCTGAATTCTATTTAGAAGGTGCGGATTCAAACTTCTGCTTGTTGCTTACAATTTAAAGTATTTTATTGTGATATTTTTATGGTAAGAAGTTTAGTAGTTATGCGACAATAGATAAACACTTATTTAGATTCGCCGTAGTCGGGTAAAAATGTGAAGGGCACTCAAATAAAGTGACAAAAAAAGCCTTAAGCGACGTCAAAAACAAGTATAGTAGAAGTAATGGTCGCATTTTGAAAATGCGTCCGTGCGTTAAACGCCACCCCGGGGGTGTTCTGGTGGCGGGGCTGGGAGTCAGTAATACCGTTTTATGCTGCATGTACGTGCGTGACAATCACTGTTTATTGCTGAGGACGCGAAATTGAATGGTTGCTTTTTTATGCTTACGATTTCGCTCTAAATTTTTCTACTATAAATCTCCATTGACAGTACCTCAAAAGTGAAAATATTATCGTATGTCACGTAAAATTACATCAAGAAAAAAGAATATTCACAAGAAATTACCTAGTTCTTATTAGACACTAGCTGCTACCCGTGACTTCGTCCGTTTGCATTAAATTTAGTTATTTTCTTTTTTGTGCGGTGTCCTGTTTTTTTTTTTCAAAATTAGTTAAGTGACTCCCTATAGCATCAGCTATCTGCCAGTAAAAGTTCCGTCCAAATTCGTCCAGCCGTTTCCGAGATTAGCCGGAATAAACAGACAGGCAGATAAACAGACAGACAGACTGACAAAAACTTTAAAATCTGGTATTTTGTTATAGGTAACGTATATTAATACTTTGTTTCATCAAAAATATGTTATTTAGACGTTACTAACAATCTTCAATTTTACTTATTTTTCTAGACCATGCTTAACTACATTTAGCTACGATGATATCTGGAAAAACGATTTCAATATTTTTGTGTTTGTTTAAGATAAGACACGTGTATTAAAGTTGTAGCCATTAATAGAAACAAAATAACTGGACAAAGATTAAAAGTAATAAACTCTAGAAAAGTCACTTAAATTGCTTGAAATCAAATACGCACACGCTTCTTCCAGGAAGCTACTGAGTAGAGTAAAGTAATAAGTAACATTTTTCTTTAAAAACAACACCTTGCGCTAAAGAATAATTCTTATATCGCGGGGGATTTTACAAAAATATAATTCCACCGATTCCACTGACACAAAGTACATCCAGACTCAAAACAACCATTTGTGGATCACACAAAGAGTTGAACTGTGTGGGAATCGAACCCACAATATTTGGGCGAGAGGTTGGTATCTAAACCAATCCGCCATCTGTGCAGTCATGCTTAAGCTCTGAAAATCTACGCATTAATTAAATTGCAATGCTCGGGAATCTCACGCACTGCACTCTATGTGGTATGTGTTTGGTTTTGCAAAATCCCTAGGTACATAAGCAGCCACCACTGAAGGAATGTAATATGGTTCCGGTGGCCCGCCAATGAAAGCGGACAGACGGCACACGGTGGGTTTTTTGGGCCGCACACTACCCTGTTCGTTGCTCCGAACGACGGGGTGTGCTGTTAGAAACATTTTTTACCGCCCTAAAAAAAGGTACATAAGCAGCTATTTTTCATATACTAGCCACCCGAAGAGCCACTGGGTTATGTTATTAAGAACACCGAAATATTCCTCTTAAATATATCTACAATAACAAATATAATAACAGGATTTAATAACAAAATCTACTTATATTTGAATGCGTCTAGCAATAAAAACGATAAAAAGCTACCTACTAGGGGCTGTCACAAAAATAACGGTTTACGTTTAAAAAGATATACAATAATGTCGTGCGTACGTGCCCGCAGGATACGGGGGACGGAGCACTCACAAATTGTGCGCTTTGACTACGCATCGTTCCGTAAAAATATGATCAAATCTTAAGCAAAATAACTTTAAAAAACACCCAAATGTGTTATGTTGGTTGACGAGACAAAGGACATTGACCAGCGATATTACAATCGCGCACCTATGATATTCTACTGTAAATAAAATACTAAATTCTGATGGCGATTCCGTCTCCGTAGGCTTTGTGTCATTCTAGTTCCAGTGGTCCGCCAATACAAGCGGAGGGACTGCCCACGGCGGAATTATTTAGTGGGTGAAGGCCCAGGGTTTCCCGCTTTAAAAAAAGCGGCTTCGTGTCATTCGAGATATAAATAAGTACTCTCGTACTCAAGTAACTCTTGATGCCTGATTTAACTCTAAGCAATATTAGCTTTGTCCGAGGAAATGTTAATTTTTCCTGGGTATAAAATAGCCTATGTCATTTTCTGAGTTGCGGACTATACCTATACGGTCAATTTCGTGATAATTGACAACGTGAAAGTGCAACATACAAACTCAACATAACATTCATATTTGTAATATTAGTAAGTAAAGGTTATTGAAACACCACAGCAAATAACTCGTTCTATATAAGTCGGTTGAAAATAAACATTTGTAGACAATTTCAAGAAAATATTGATAGCTTCAATGCAGAATTATAGTTATAAATACATAATTCCTGAAAAATTATCAATCAAATGTCTACAATTAGCGCTTGGCAAATCACTGCGTGGACAAATCAATCGAACTGAGTTCGCAATTCACTGGACATGTCCACACCAATACAACCTTACTGAGAACTCTTTCATCTCGGTGTTGGCTCGATCGAGAAACTATATACGGACTAGTAAAGTCAATCCTCATCTAGTCTATTCTCATCGCCTGTGTCATGTTATCATTTTATGTAATAAAGATTTCTAATTTACATTTCGAAGCAAAGGACAATGCTCTGCGTCCATATATACTTTTCACTGAAAAAACCTCAAAACTAAATCATGTGTTGTACTAAAACATATTACTGAATTCCCATAGTTATAATTTAATAGCGGACTAGCTGGAAAATCATACTATTACAAATACTATCTGATTTTGAGGTTATGAGCTGGGCGTTTTAAACTTAGAACAATGAAGCTTGAATGTAAATGGATCAGTTTACGTAAAACATTAGATTGGTGTTTCACTACCTCTTGTAATAGTTTTCAATTCAGTTGGATTATAATCCTAGAGTTACGTATTTCCGACGCTAAATGAGGCTCTATTAAATTTTTACGTGTTTCAAAAATATTTTAACTATTCATTTTCTATATACAATAAAGATTAGATTATTTTATTATTTTAATTCAGAATTACATTTTAAGTTTGTCTTATATTAATAATAAAAATAAGTCTATTAAAAGCAGTGACATCTATCAACAAAATCTATTGACAAAACCAATTCTGAGATCAAAATGCTTTTAATAAAACAAAACTTGTGATTTTTGTCTAAATTTATTATAATGTAACTTATAATATTAGCTTGAGTTTTCATTGTGACATTTTACACACAATTTCTAAATCAATTCCAAAAGTGTAATTCAGATTTAAAAATAACCTAACAATGCTATAAAATCCAAAAAAAACGATTGCATTGACTTCCGGTAAACATGGTAGGCACATCGGATGTACAAATAGTCTCTTCGAATACTTTTTTTCTTCATTATGACATGTAGCTAGTCCGTGTTAAATGGAAAGATGCAATTTGTATTATAAAAAATACTAATCGTTATCATAGCCTACATACATACATAGATGCTACTATCGGACAGGGCAAAAAATGGCATTGTCCTTTAGTCTTATTATCTAATCCAGCTTGGCTTGTCGGGTGGCAATCGGCTACCATAGCCAGTAGCAGTACCAGACACATTGTTCATGAGTTGTTAACTTTAGAGATAGGAGGATGATAGATATGGAACGTGGAAGGGTTGTCACGTACAAAGAGTGTCTATAGTTACTACACAGGCGATATTCTGAAGACATAATAGCACTTACCCGGTCAAGCCGATCTATTTATGCCGAAATCAGTCAAGATTGAACATCAAAACTTTTTGCTTATATATATATTTCTTCAATAACTTAGTTGTTCTTACCTGATGGATGGCAACAATATGGTCAAAGATTCCCTAATCGGATTACACGCACTGCGGGAGAGGGTGCAATGGTAACTGAAGATTTGTGTACAATTTCCTTAGTTTAATTTGAGCCTTTTTGTATACATAGCTGAACAGATATCGGGCATGTTAGTGATAAAAAAATATTGAAGTAAAACCTCGATGGACGTTTAATAATTAAGATTGAATGAGAGTTAAGAATAAAAGAGGAGGCGTTACGTTTAGGCACATTTTGTTACATGAGAGAGAAGAAGGATATGATTAGGAGAAAAGAAAAAAAAAATGCTTTACAAAAGAGAGTGAAGACAACAGAAGAGACGACGAGTTTTAATAAGTTGCAGTTCCATCACGTGTACGATTGTATAGGCAATATGAAATTTAGTGTTTTGTTTACCTTTAGTAGCAACGTATGGAAAATATCGCTTTTGATCTATTTTTCACTATGCTGATGTTCCCCTTACTCTTATTTTTTTCAAAAAAAACGTGTTTCAATGTTTCTTTTAAATCGCATTTCAAGAAAAAATATAGGGAGCATGCCATTGACCTAATAAAAAAATTATACCAACAATTGTCAATGTAGCATGCAATAAAAGTTCTAAGAGTAATAAGTAATTATTGATATTTAATTGAAAAAAAAAAACCTAAATTATCATAGAAGTTTTTATTAAATTTTATCTAAAACTACATATAAAATATTTATTAAAATAACGAGCTCTATTCGCACACGTCTAAGTAAACCGCAGGCTCGCCACGCATAATCCTGAATTATTAAAACGGGAAGCATTGCGTACATCTATTTTTACGGCTAAGGGATACTAGCTACGTTTTACGACTGTATGTTACATTGCGATTTCAATTTTAGGATAAATTTGAACTTCCCAGTGCGAATATTTTTAACAGAATTTTTATTCACTAATGATAAATATGGCTCATGGACTCAGTAATACCAAGGATGAAACCAAACCGCCGTCTCCCGTTATGATCCATTATCAAGTTGAAAGTGGGTCTGAAATAGGATTGGCTAGAACCGCAACACATTCAAATATTTTATAGTTGTTAAATATAAAGACGGTGTTATCAACATGCCTGGATCTGACGACAAGTTTTTTTTTTCACTTGGTACAAAAGATATATTGTTTATATTATTTTTCAGTTATGTGGTCATTAGTATTCTGTAAGAAACAGTTTGAAATAATAGCGTTTAAATATTAGCATGAGCACATTTCTGACATTCTTGATGTAGATATAAGAATCTAGTGTAATAAACTCACCGTCAACTAGGACGTCTATTGCAAATAACTTTGTAAGATTTGCAAAGTAGATCGTTACCTGGTATCTGATCATATTCCTAGAATTAAAAGGCCAGAGTAAGAGTTTTTTTTGCCTCTGACAACCTGTAATAACTGCAAGAATGTGTAGCCATCCTTTTCTATTTACAATATATAATTTTTTCCAGGCAATATTATATTATCCTAATATCATATTTGACCTGTAACATAATACATCATGTAGTTGTAGAAAAAATCTATCGTTGTATCGAGTGGTGCCGATAACCCAGTGATTCTTGTAGTGGACGCCGTCGCGCATAGTAATGGGTTCGAGGGAACTGTCTCTGTCGTGGCAAAGAATACTTTTACCGAATTGGGTCGTGAACATATAATTTTAGTACCATCTTAACAGAACGAGCGAGATTATACTTTAGTTAGGAGCTATTTGCGATTCCTCTTACATATATGTATGTACTAGCGGAGCCCCGCGGCTTCACTTGCGTTAATTTAAATGAATTCTTATTTCTTAAATCAAGAGTATTTTATATTTTTTTCGTATTTTTTACTTATTTATTCCACTTAGTTAATTTATATATCTAATGCAAAAAGATTTTTTTCAGTAGTTCCAGAAGGACCACGATTCGAAACAGGGACCTGGGGACTCCATTGATACTAAAGGAGACAGGAGTAGTGTGTCATAAAAAGTTAAAGACTAATTTCACTCAACCGTCATTATATTTGTAGTGCATTATATTGAACGCGACACTTGCTACAGACTTTACAAAATATTAAATACGTGCCTATTACGTGAATATTGCCACTACTTACAAAGCTGTAACGGAGCAAATCCTAACTATTATAAAGCTGTAAAAGAGCCGTGTCTGTATATTTAAGACATTTGGGGAAAAATACTATATTAGGGTATAAAGGCGCACCACTGAAGTAATGTAACATACATAGTTCCAGTGGCCCGCCAACACAGGCGGAGAGACGGCACACGGCGGGTTTCTTTAGTGGGTGAAGGCCCCACACTACCCTGTTCGTTGCTCCGAACGATGGGGCGTGCGATTAGGAACATTTTTTTCCCGCCTTAAACAATAAAAAAAGGGTATAAAGGCGTGTCTGAACATAACACATACTTTAGATCAACATATTTTTAGATCTTTTGTCTGTTTATCTGTTTGTCTGTTGGTTCGTCATACGATGCCGGAACAAACATTTTTTATTAGATTTTTTTTTATTTCTTATAAAACATATTAAATTACTTGATTTGACTGATTGTTAACGTAAAGCATAATCTTACCAGAATTATTTTCCCAAAGTAATGAAGATCGCTTACATAGTAGGCAATGGGTGTCTATTCTATTGTAAGTCTATATTTTCTTCTAAGCCCCGCTATATCATTGGTTAATAATAATTTATTTGTTTTGCAGTGCAATCCTTGTGTTTTATTATTATTGCAGGCGATATTTATTGCTTGCACACCTATTTAGGCACATCTAGTAGATTACGAGCTCTTCTTTATTATTTATATAGGAATAATGAATCGTTTAGTCACTAATATGCAGTAGATTCCTCTCAATTTACCGATTGTATATGATATACGCAGAATAATTTCTGTTTTTGACTGCTTCTGTGGTGCAGCGGTAGTGTAAGTGACTGCTGATCATGAGGTCATGGGTTCGATCCCCGGCTCAGCAGTGTTATTAAGATTTTTCGTAAAAAAGAAAAATTTTCAGTAGCAGCCCGGAGTTTGGAAATGTGCCCGGTAGACGTCAATAGGCTCACCCCCTATTTCGTGGGACTTAAACATAGCTAGCTAATCGTGGGTGTGTAATACACCTCTGCCTACCCCTTCAGGGAATACAGGCGTTTTTGACATGTAATATAGAAAAAGTCTTATATATGGTCACAAGTTGTAATTGAACAACTAGGAGCATAACTTATTTTCTAATGCTAGAACCTTCTCAGCATGAATGGACCGGCTCGATAGGGGAAGCACCACCCATTCACAGAAAGTTAAGTCAGCGTAAAACAACGATAGATACCCTTTTTTTTGTTAAGGGGGAAAAAAATTTCCTAACCGCACACCCAACGAACAGGGTAGTGTGGGGCCTTTGCTCACTAAAGAAACCCGCCGAGTGCCGTCTCCCCGCCTTTATTGGCGGGCCACCGGAACTATGTTACATTCCTTCGGTGGTCCGCCGGCGGCTTACCCTTTCGGATACCCTCTACTGAGCGACGCATCCGCACACGGTGCGTCGCAACTGCGCGGGAGGCCTTGCGGGTGGCGCACGTTCCCCGGTCAATCCACCCGCAGCCTCAGCTAGGGTGGCATGGGATGCAAGTACTCGCGCCTGCATCACCCCATTTGCTGACGGCGGTCTGGGTCAGCGGAAGAATCCTCCTCCCTGGCCCTCTCCGCCGCTTCCCTCCGTGAGATAACCTCCTCGCAGAAGGCAGTGACCGCGGCCCAATTCGTTGTTTCATATAGTGAGTGAGAGGCCAGAGGTCCAAACCTCCTCCCTATCCTCACCTTAATATCCTTCGTATACACTCCTTATTATCCTTCCCCTCCACCTCCTATACCATTCCTTGGAGGAGGCGACGTGATGCCTCTGGTGTTGCTAGCAACTATAGTCTACGGTAACCGCTTACCATCAAGTGGGCCTTATGCTTGTTTGCCACACTCGCAGTATAAAAACATAGGACTTCGGAAAGGCAGGTAGGTCAACGCAATTAACATATAAGAAGATAATATCTTCAAAGATGTATCTACTTGATATATTGTATAAGTTTCATAAAGTATTGAACTCAGCCTGGGAATCAAACTTGGTCCTCCTCTGGCTTGCCAATCCTCCATCTTAATACAGAAGCAATATTTAGTGGAATCATTTAACAGAGACATAAAAATATAATTGTATCAGGCAACTCCGACTACAAAACATTTTTTTCTTTCGATATTTTGTACGTTTCATTGTTCTCACATCATGCAAAAAATACTGAACGGATTTTGATGAAACTTTTTTGTTTCATAGCCCTTGATTAGAAACATAACAAGCATAACGAGTATTTTTTTTTAAGTACGTACCCGTGCACTTAGATTTATTAGTAGGTATAGTAAGTCGTAGAGATATTATATATAGACTATAGAGGTATAATAGTAGTTAGACAACATTCCTCGCGTTAATTAGTACCAGTACCGGCTTATCATTAGCGCAGATATACCGGCATCAATCACTCGCGGGTTCAACTCCACTTTAATGCCTTGTTTATTTCTACTGCAACCTACTTACACAGACAGATTAACTGATTTAGTTGTTATACGAGTTAGGTAAGTGATTCTGTTGTATGGTTCTTGGGTAGAAGGTGTATACAGCTTTTTTTCTATTTACTGCATACTTAATAAAGTCTTGTCTTTTTTTATAATCTTTATGTATGTGTGTTTGACACTGAACCTCCTTGTAAAACGCAGGACTATAGAATTTTTCGTGTGCATGTAAGCAGATCCCTGGATGACTTAGACATCCAGGATTTCACTTACCTACACTTTTTCACAGGATTATATTTTTTTAAGTTTTTTCTTTATTAAATATAATTAGGTTAAAAAAATATTCAGCTTCTAAGATCAAGCCAGCCAGATTTCGCGCATAACTACGTATGCCGGGTCCGCTAATGTATAATACCAAGAAAATTCAGTGTTATTATGAAAACCATATATTCAGTGTTATTATGAAAACCGTAGGTATTATGCTGTGCTTTATTAAACGACCTTGAAGTATCTCCATTTGTTATTAATATAGATGAAGATAGCTAGTTCTATCCTCGTTCCTCAAGCGTAATGGTTGATCTATGCTTGCCTGTGCTTAGTACTAAGCTTGCTGGGTCTAAGTCGAATATGACATCTTCATACTCACAAATAGTGTAACGCATTCCATCGGAATTGCCTCAAATCTGTGGTCAAACAAGACAATCAAGTAATGCGATTGCAGGCGCAGCTGACATGATCTCATGCGCAGTCATTACCATGGCTAATTAAATTATTTCGGCCGTCAGAACGACAGACGCCTGCGGCGATCCCGCTTCGCCACACATAGAGTAGTTATATATGAAGACAAGACAATTTTTTATGAGTTTAATGGCTAAACTTACACAGCTCTATAGCACTGTTTTAACTAAAATACAATTTTCTCCCTTTTCAACAAAGTACGATGCAAATTTGACAAAAAGTGACAAATTATCTGTCAGCTTTTAACAGTGTTATATTTTAATGAATAGTGAGCTAAGAATATATTGTAGTTACATATAAATAACCTATGTACAGGAGTGGATGACAAAACGATTATTAATGGATGACATATACGTCTTTGATATTTTCTATAATACAAATATGATATACATAATCCCGCCGCGTGGGGCCGGCTTTAGAATAGTCCCACCCCTCTCTACCCACGGGAGTCGTAGGAGCCGACTGAGGAAATACCGGGGGAGTGGGCAGCAGCACTCCCTCGTGTATTAACAACATCTACTGCGATCGCCAACCCGCCTGCCAAGTGTGGTGATTACGGCATTATCCCCCATGACGGGACCGCTCGTTGTGGCATTCTCTTGGGGAGGCCTATGTCCAGCAGTGGACGTTGAAAGGCTGATAGATAGATAGATAAATGGATACATAATCAGTCCGTCTGATGGTAAGGACTTATCGTACTCTAAGACGTCAACAATACATTACTCGTGCATTGCCAACTTTCTCAAAAGGTATAAAAAAAGAATAGGGGGAACGGAGGTAATTTTTCCAGCGCTCTTATTCGCCAAATCAACAAAGCCTCGTAGTAACGAGATAATTATGTCACAAGATACTAAAGAACTACAAAGATGTAATTAATGTCAATAAAAGGAAGAGAACATTGTGCGTTGCACACCCGGTTTTTGCTCACGAAGAAAGAGACGTGAAGAAGAATGGTTTAATTCTATAACTACTGTACGTACAGGTGATCTAATGTTTATGATAAACAACAACTTCGCTGTGTTTCTAATATAGGCAGATTCATAAGAGACGGTTATCAGATAGCATAGTATTAGGTGCATCTCGCTTTTTTTGTAAGTCACTTTAGACGGTGCATACTTAAATTGCCAGAGGGGTAAGCAGAAACAACGTATTGCCACTAGTCGTAAAATAATCTCCCGCGGCCCACTTTTCGCCCTTGTTTGAATGAGACGCGATGGATAGCGAAGCATGTATTTTTTTATAAAAATCACCACTGTCGATATAACAAATAAAATATTTTTCTCTATTACGACACATATCTCTCTCTTCACCTACAACTCGTAATATAAATCTATTTAGATTTTATATACTGCAATTACGGCTGATAGATCATTACTTAAACGAAAACACAGTAGCACAGTATAAATATAAATGATCTCGCAATTATTTAAGACATCAGCAGGCGTGACTGTTCAACGCTGTCAATCATCTGTCACGTCTGTTCAGCGCTGGCTAATCTATCAATTCTTCTAATAACATGTAAGAACATAACGGCTTGTTTGGAAGGTTGTATTTTTTTATTGCCAGCCTCAAGTATTTTTAGTGTAGTTATATTACCAACAATTAAATAACGAACATTGTAATTTCTAGCCAATGACCTTTGAGTGTATAGCATAAAGTCTATGTGGTGAAGGACACGGATTTTTTACCCATTGATGTCCCGTTATTGAGCACAGGTCTCTCTCAAGATTAGAAGGATTTGGGTTAGACTTTACAAGCCATTTACAAAATTTCTCACACTTGCAGGTTTCTTCACGAAGTTTTCCTTCGAAGATCAGTGAGACATCCATCAATTCCGAAAGCTATGAGGACGATCGAAGATTGAACTCGATGCTACTGTATTTGAAGTCCTTAGGAGTCACCACATATTATTTTAAAAAAAATATACATTTTATAGTTTGGGACTAAGAAACGAGTAATATTCCTATTAAGTGAAAGAAATAGAGTCATCATTTCATTACCTATTACAACCCTTCCAAAGTGCTTAATAACTCAGCGCTCTTTACTTTAATTCCATTTAAAATACTGCAAGCTGCCCCGCTCTATAAGACCGAATCTCAATCTTAACCCTTTTGTAATGAGCGGTGAATAAACCCACAGCAAAGGGCTGCAGTTGAAGGGTTAAGGGATTCACTTGGTACCTAATATCTTTGTTAGAAAAGTAATGAAGTGTGGCTGTTACTTTGTTTTAGTTTTAATTATAATTAAGATAAGGTAATATAAGGTTTATGAAAGATAACGTTTCTCGAAGTCCTTATTCGCCGAATGAAACGTATGATCTACTGCCTTATGGTGTGGTATTAAAAACGTTAAAGGTTGTTTTTTAAAATGACGGTGCTTGTCCCAGCATTAATGGGCTACCGCGATCGGGGAAGTAAAACCCTCTCACAGAAGTTAAAACAACGATGGGTACTGTGTTGTGTTTCAAATGCTGAGCAAAAGCGCTTGAGACCCCTATTATCTTTCCTCTCCACCTTCTGAATATTTCCTTAGAGTTGGCGACGCGTGAATGAGTCCCCCGATAAACGTAGGTGAACCATATGCCTGTTTGCCAACCGCCTAGTATAACCCTATAAAGTTTGGTCCAGAGTTCCTCAGTGCTGATTTGCGTAAAGCTGTAATATATAGTGTTACAAAATAAATTAGTGAACTACTGCATGATTGAGTATTGTTTCTTTTGATGTATTGTTCAATATCATGTCAGGTTTTTTGTTTGAGTGTGGTGTCCATTCTTTTCCATGGGTGTCGTACGAGGTGACTAAGGTAACTGAGCAATTATCACCCATTGCATTACTGGTGGTAAGGTTGGGTACCAAGTGGAAGCACTCACTTGTTATTGGGCCCAAGCGGGTTGGTACCACCATCTCCCGTGTGACCGGCCATGAAGCACATCGGTGTGTTTTGGTAATGGCAGGTGATAGCCGTTTATTGTTTTATTTCATATCTGTGAAATGAAATGGTGAGCAGTCCCAGCATAGTTGAGCGACAATTACCATTTACCGTCAGGTGGGCCGTGACTCGTCTGCCACCATGTGCAATAAAAAACAGTTACTGGTCACATGTCCGTACCATTGCATCTACATTTCTTTAAGTTTTTCATGTATAGAAATAGCAAGTAAACTTATTAAGATTGAAGATAATAAATATAGATGATTGCTGTCAGTAAGAGCTGTAAATACACATGCAACTAATTTATAATGAGTCAGTAAGATATAGTCAGGGAGCTCGGGGACTATAAATGAATCTTAAATTAAGTTACGCATTTCGCTGTGATAGCGGAATAGTTGAGACAGTATCTCGTCTACAGTATCTCCTGCTTTGGGTATTATGGGTGCCATTACCGCACAGCAAAAATATTTTGAGTCCGAGTTTGCTTGTCTCTGAATAGAGTTTAACTCTGCCAGTTGACTACCTCATAGTAACAAATAACGCTTACTTTAATTATGGACAAAGTATACAAATGTCACAATTTCCTCTTTAATTATTATCATCCATTGTTTTTCTGCTGCTACGGTTTCCTACCAAGTTGGAGTGCGCACTTGTTTTGTGAGGCCCGACGACGAAATATGGTGTATTCTGGTTATAAAAGGAAGATATCTGGTCATGCATTAATTTCCCCATGCGTGAAATGAAAGGGTAAGGAACCGCTTAACAGTTCTTAGTATGTCCATGTGCCTACCTCTTACCTTCAAGTGAGCTGAGTCTCTTCTGCCACTTAAGCAATTAAAAAATACTGCTACCTTCGAAAAAAATATGTTTGTTAACCGCAAGGATTGTTGACTCCTGTCTCCTAGACTATAAACAGACACATAAATCCTTAAGCCCACGGCGTGTAATAAATTAGGCTGCGGCCACACCTGGCTGTTTGACGAACACCTACGTGCACCAGCTAGTGGCCCATCGTGGTTTGATATACAACCACCGGTGTGGTGTCAGCCTAATCCGCTGTTTGCAATGTAAGTTCTCTGCGTAATAATTATCAGGTTTGAGAAATGGGGCAGGTGTAATTTCGTATAATACTGAAGTAATGTAGCACGGTTCCAGTACTCCGCCATTACAGGCGGACACACGGCACACAGCTGGTTTTTTTAGTGGGTGCGGGCCCCACACTACCCTTTTCGTTGTCCTAAACGACGGGGTGTGCGGCTAGAGACATATTTTCTCGCCTTAAACAAAAAAAGTGTAATTTTGTTTATAGTTTGCTACAACCTACTAGTCTTGTTAGATGGTATAGTGATATCAACCTCAAATTCCAAGTAGTGTAGGTTCTAACCTAAAATGATTCGAAGAGGAGTTCCTTAAGTAACAACTACCGGTATTTATTAAACCAAGTAATCCATCTCTTTAGAAACAATACAAATGAAATTGCTTAGTAGGCACTTCATGATTAACAGGACCAGTAAAGCAGGTACAAGCAAATAACAAGCAAAACATAAACTCAGCCTGACGTCGATAATAAATGAAAATCTCATGACATTAAACAATATATTGAAACAATAAAGATCAACTAACGAGACATGTCATAAGCTACACCCACATAACGTCCCACAAATCTTAAGTTATTGGAAACTCTTCGGAGACCCATCAGAATGAGTTAATACCAGAACCGTGCTTCGGTATTTCTTTGCGAAACATTGACCTAATAAAAATGGCCATCGGGACTAGTACAAAAGTTTCGAAAAAAGTGTCTCTAGTCAATAGACAGTCTATACTATGTTAATACATACAAACTTTAACATTCTAATTTTAAACCTTATACAATTATAATAGTGTAGAGTTTTCTTTGCAATAATTTACTAGCTTATGTAGCTTCTACAATAGGCCCACCATGATCACCTTATGCAGCTTCTAGTGAGTGTGTTGATGATTTATTTTTCAAATATTAGAAATATAAAACAAATGCTCTGTTTTTAAGCAAAATAGTACTTGCAAACAAAACAACAGTCCATCCATCCATCCATCCATCAGCCTTTCAACGTCCACTGCTGGACATAGGCCTTCCCAAGAGAACGTCACAACGAGCGATCTCGTCATAGGGGATAATGCCGTAATCGCCACGCTTGGCAGGCGGGTTGGCGATCGCAGTGGATGTTGTTAATACTCGAGTGAGTGCTGCTGCCCACTCCCCCGGTATTCCCTCAGTCGGCTCTTACGACTCCCGTGGGTAGAGAGGGGTAGAACAATTCTAAAGCCGGCCCCACACGGCTGCAATAGTCTATTTTATATTACGGCAAACAATAGTCTAATTACTAAAATATAAATAATAAAATATTCTTTTTTCACTTTATTTTACACGTTTTCACAATTAACAGTACGGCATATTGAACGTATAGTCAAATCGGTCGACCAAACAAGACTGGTGCGCGATTGTTTCTCTTTTGGCGTTTTTTCTCTCTTTTGATTCGGACACTTGAGCGTGGATACGAGGTCCATCTGTTGGTAGGTCAATGTTGCGAAAGTTAATAATAACGACAAAAAAATATCATTAAATCATTTACAAATTTTTATATATATTTTTAGCATTTAACATGCTTAGCCATACATATATTTTCCACTTTGTGTTTAATCATTAAATAATTTTATTACATAGAAGTAACGAATAAATAAGGTGAAGATAATCATCTCGCACTAAAAAATTATCCATGTGCTGTGGTGGATATTTTTTGTCATAACCCAGTAGCTATCCATTGTGGGGGTTATACAAAATGGTCTTCTCTCAGTGTGACAGACATAAAGACCACGTTAACCCTGTGTGGATTATCTGACTTCACCAGACGTTGTGAAAGTCACTCAAGCATGTAAGTGTATCTTATACAGGTTTATTTACGATGTTTTCTTCCAACTATAGGTACCACGTTATCTATTAAATAATAATTCTCGTGTCACGTTATCGCTCACGATGAACTCCGAAACTACAAGTATCTAACCAATGTTCACGTTTTTTTTTAAATTTGTGTTTTGTTGGCGTGTCTAAGATGGGATTGATTTTGTTACGTATTTTTTATTAATTAATTGCAAAATATTTACGAAAATTAATACGACGGTACGAAGTTCGCCGGGTTAGCTAGTAAAACTTAAAGAGCTGTGATTGCAGATTAAAGATATTTAAGAAAATATAGACTAGATGTTGACCCAATACATTTATTTTTATTTTTTATCTGTTTTATCTATTCGAGCATTACGTAAAAACTATTGAACCGATTTATATGTTTTTTCCTTGATAACTCTTGATTGACTACCATATTAAATGTTAATATAACTAAAATAATCCTAACTTTTATAAAGCTGTATCTGAGCTGTGTCTGTACATTCAACATTTTTGAGAAAAAAATACTGGCTCTTTAGGTGTGTCTGAACACAAAACAATTTTTCGCTATTTGTGTATTTGTTTCACGAAAATACCACTAAACCGATTCTGATGCAACTTTTTTGTTTGATTTGTTTTTATCCAGCTATATATAACCTGATATACAGCCAAAAACTAGGTTTCTAGGCTCCACCGCAGGCAAAAGCTAGTAGGTAAGCCTATAATTTCGTAAAGTCAGAGTTGTGTGATATTTGAACAAAAAAAATCCAGTTTTTCGACATAAACATATAACAAGTACTTAGCCTATGCTTCTACAAGTTGTCTCTTATTGCTATAATCGGCTTAGAACCTGTTACATGCTATTGCAACATTCTGAGGCCGAGTAATACTCCACGTGACACACAGACACCAATCAACTGGAATTTCAATATTTAATCCAAAATCATTTGTAAAAGGACCGGCAGATGAACGCACTGGATTAATAATATATTATGATCCTTTTTAACCTGAAAAATAGGATAATTTCATAGTTTAGTTAGTTTTGACACACAGACTAATCGGATTAGAATGAAATCTGGTGTAGATACATAAAAATAAATTGTGCCTGGGATAAACACAGACTTTTATTATCCCGATAAGAAGTTCTAGTGATCCATAAGTGACAATGTATGTTCTTCTAGTAAACCTTGTTTGTCCCAGCTAGAATGGGCCGGCTCGATCAGGGAAGTAGGTACTCTCATAGAAGACCAGCGTGAAACTACCATAGACACTCCTATAGATGCTGTTCACACGGCGAGTGAGAGTGCCGGAGGCCCAATAACACCGCCCACCTTATCTTCTCTTTATTATCCTTCCTCTGTAACTAATATCCCTTTCCCTAAAGATGCCAGCGTTTTTAGGTACAGTAAACGCTTATAAAAAAAAATTTGAAATATGTGGTCCACGCAGCTGGAACGCGGGCAGAAACTAGTGCAGAATAAACAACAATAATAATGATTATGTATTTATTAATAATACCTATTTGTATGATGTAAATACAACACGGGCCACGCGTAGGTACTGACCGCCTCAAAACCGCTTCTATGCCTCGTGTCGAGTAAGGAATGTAGGCTTGAGGAATACGCAAAACCATTACAATCATATTGTGGAAAATATAAATAGCATAGCGGTTATATACAGAACCTATGACGTTAAATTACAGATATTGAATGATTAAAAAGTAGTAGATAGTCACTGTGTTCACTAGCCTTTTAATGCGACACCACCACAGGTTCTTTTGGACGCCTCATAAGCGAAGCGTTGAGGTGGGTACTATTTTCGCTTTACACAGAATAACTGATTTATTAAACTTAAAATGTCTCTATTTATCATATATATTGCACTTGTAAAACAATATATACACACACATATAAAGAAAAAATACTATTTTTGACACTCATGATATTTTTTATGTTATTTTTGTTATTTAAACTAGTTAAAAAACTGGACGTCCGTTTGTTGTAGGTAATGTACTTATGTTAACACGATAACAACCGAAATACTTTACTAATCGAGTCTTTTTTTTTCTTTTTAACTTGAGTATAACTACGAATTGATCCTTAGTACTTTTCACGGTCTTATTCGATGTGGTATAATTGTTATTAAATAAACAAAAAAATACTGAATATTTACGCTTGACGTGACACTAAAACCAGCGCTATACCTTTCATGAGAACTATTTATATAGACCAATATAGAAGTACTTCTTAAAATTAGCGCTAAATGGCGTATAAGACATGAAATCCACATTAGTACTTTTGAAATTAGCGCTATCTATGTGATTTATTGAAAATACTTAGTAAGACATTATTAGTTACTTATCAAATAATCAATATTATTGTGAAAAATGAAGATTATGAGGCGTGCACTTTTGGATTTTCCAAAGTATTTTATACTACGTGGGTAGCAGACAAGCATAGGGCCCACCTGATGGTAAGCGGTTACCGTACTACAACTACCACTCTCTACTACGGCTCTATCACTAGAAAGATTCCAGATATACTAGCGGGATAAAACATATACATACTAGTTTTTAAGCCTAATCAAGAGCTATCAAACTTTATACTTACATAAGATATAAAATTCGTGTAAATGTTAAAAAAAAATATTTCATAAGATTTAAAAATCGTGTAATCGTGTGTGTGTGTGTGTAAAGTATTATAAAGATAGTTGGTACAAAAGTTATATATTACCTTTTGCACAGTTTAATTTCCAATCCATTGCCACTTATATGGATTCTTTTACACCGGTATACAGATAATAGTCGTCAATTTATATGGTAATATATTAATGCCCGCGAAATTACGAGTATAGTTCATATTCCATCGGTAGTCGGTTAAGGTTACTTTTTAAGCTATAAAATGTGTAAAGGCATTCGTGCTGTTTTTTCTCTCTAATATTGGTACATAAATATTGTCTAAACGATCACAAGAATGTAATTAAACAAAATTGGCATAGTTTCAAAAGCTAGGCAGTTTTGTTTTATGTGATATACTACGAAAAGGGGGTCACGTAATACTTCAACCGTGTTTTGAGACCTACACAGCTTGTGTATTAATATGGAGTTTAAAGTTAAACATAAAATAAATTGCTTGTAGTTCAATAAATAGGTAATTATAGTTATAATTCAGGTTTGGATTAAAATTTTGGATTCTTCCTTTCATAAACCGAAAAGTAAACAAAAATATATAATTTTGGACCAACCGCTGGATTTGAAAAAATATTTTTGTATTTCACAGTTTTATTCTGGAAGAACTATTTAATTTAAAGGAATAAATGCTCAAAATAATAATAAAAAAAAAATTATATCAAAGGAATATTTAAAAAACGCATTATCAGAGAACTCGATCGTAAATCGATACCACGCAATTGATTCCTTTACTTTTATTACATAACTAAAATAAAACGTGACAGTACCGAAAGATATTCGAATCAATTCACCATAGCATTACTTTCCATATATTCCAGAAAACGAACCCACATATCATATTTTCCATAAACATGTTTTAACAGTGACATACAACGATGTAAGCAAATAACGAGATACCTTCAAAACCATAAATTATATCGGAGATATTTATTTTTATTGCTGAGATCAGATAGAACGGAGAAAGGCCAGATGTGACTATAAACAAATATGTGACACACTTATTACAGTTAGATAGTGAGGTTCTTTACAGGGGACTTGAAGTTTTACGATCTGATAAGTAACCCTGAGGTTGGCGATGAGAAATGTTAACGAGACAGATTTTGATATGAGTCGTTTAGCGCGGGCTAATCTCTCTCATTAAAATTAAATAACCATGATATGTTCTATAACTTATTCATTTTTATTTTTTTAGCAATGACATATAGCGGTAGAACCAAGGACTGCACTGATAGGGTTATCGAGTTCCATATCTTACAAGGCGCAAACCTCTGACTTTTTGACATAATTATGCCCTTGCTTACAAATTATAACTGCTCGATGAATGAAAATGTCAATCGTAAAGAAACTTGCATGCTTGGGAAACGGCTCATGAAGTCTTTGAACCTACACTTCGTTGATCTAGGAGCAAGCGTTATTATTCTAATATATTATGTGTAACTAATCAATATCTTAGATTCGAATATTCGTGCAAATAGTTTTATTGAATTTTAGCATTTAGAAAACTTTCACAGTTGTACGGAGTCTGCATCTTATTTAAATATTAAATCTATGGGCAGATGGCTATTCTTACATGAAAAATAAACAAGTACAATATATTTCTATCATACTTCCACCCGATATTAAACAATCCTACAGAGGCATCAGTTATGCCAATTTACCAGCCTTATAAAAAGGGATAGAAGATGGATAACAAAGGTGATAAAGAGTAAATGAGAACACGAGGCGGTAGGTAGATAGAGGTATTAATAGAAATCATCGAATGAAACATAACATTAGAAATACCTAACATTTCTACACGCCAGTATATTCTGTGAGGGGATAGTATTTCCACGAACCAACCCATACATACTGGCCTTAGCCAAGCACTACAAAAGAAAAAAAAGTAAACAAGAAGATAATAATTAGACGTAGTAGCATCTAATGATCTTAGCACATACAACATACTTTTGTAGCCGTTACTGCGAGATATAAAGCTATTAATTATGCAAATAGCTCCATAACTTAACTTGCATTAACGACTTAAGACCAGCTTTGGTATGCTGATTAAAAAACACGTGTTTGATAGTACTGGTGATTTATTTGCGGTTTGGCTATCCCCAAGCGCCGTGAAAGCCTATAGCGATACCGTTACTTAATAATTTGTGCTGTGACAACTAATTCTTCATCTTCAATAGTAAAATATACGTTATTTTGTTATCCTGTTTTTAAGTCTCTTTGATGCTAAAATTGTTAGGAGTGATTTAGAGGTCACGAGTCGTGATTTTACAAGGCATTTAATTTTACGAATTTATGTGGGTATTTGTACATTAAATATATCCGCCCAGTGTCGTAAAACATTGTGAGGAAAGATGCTTGAAAAATGTATTCAATGGCTTGTGAGGTCTACCAATGCGCTGGGTCAACTTTTAGACAATGAACCCATCTCGTTCTGTAAGGAGGTTCATGTCCTAACTCTATAGATCAATAAATTTTATAAGTAAAATATGTTTAAAGTACAAATTATTTGTGAATAAGGAAAAAGAGATTTTTGTACTAGCGGGAATCAACCCGCGCCTTTTCCAATCCGGGGAAGTGCTCTGAACCACTGAGTTATAGTACAGATCTTTCGATCATCCCAATCTACTTATCACATTTTGTCTTTATGACCTGACATTTTGTCTTTTTCCTGTCTCGTGGCGTAGTCGGTAGTGTAACCGACTTCCGTGCACGAAGTCGTGGGATCGATTCCCACTCGGGACGATTGTTTGTGTGATGAACACAGATATTTTTAATGCATCTGGATGTTTTCTATCTATTATATATATGTATTTACAAGAAAAAAGTAACATAAATGTATTTATATACGTAATCTGGTACCCATAGCAGAAGCGCGAAGCTTAGTTTGGGACCAGAGGACGTTGTGTGACATGTTTGTGAATATTTATTTATTAATTTATATTGTTTGATTTCAAGCGAATACAAACTTTAAAATGGGTACTAGGTAGATAGGTAAATAAATAAATAAATATTCACGGACATAAATATTAATAATATTTTAAAATCGAATATTTATGCCTGCCATAAGGCAATTTAATTAGTGAATTTCACTAATAAATGTATTCACAAAATGTTAAATTTATCTTTTTAAACTTTCCACTAAACGATTTCAAATTTGCATAATATCAAATTATAAGGATTCCAAGTAATTTAAAATCCTGAGAGGCCAAACGACGCATGAACGTTACAATCAATACTTACTTTTAAAATTGGCCCTAAATCTACACCGCCCTTAATTCCGCTCCACTTGGCCCAGCTTATAACGGGGAAGTTTAAAAAAATAACCATTTCAGGCTTGGCTAGTTCACCTCACCTCCGATAGGGGCGCAAAGCGATAGAGATTAAGTACCACCTATTTAAAGTGAAAAGATTACGCAATTACACGAAAGAATTGGATTACTTTCAATAGTCTCCGTGGGGGTGATCCGGCATGCCATGTTTTAGGTACCTACAAGATATATGAGATTTTCATATTGAAATCTATGAAGATAAAAAGAACTTTAAAAAATATAGCTTTTTAGATTTAATTAAAAGAAAAGAAGTTTGTTTGTTCATATTTTACTTCCTGTAATAAATTTAATCACATAATATTACTTATTATAATATTTCTAAATTTTTTGCAATGATATAAAAAAAAATAGGTACTTATGCAGGAAATAGTTTGTACTATATTTTTTTTAAACAAAATTCAATCAACATACTAAATA
Organism: Leucoma salicis; assembly: GCA_948253155.1. Classification (NCBI taxonomy): domain Eukaryota; kingdom Metazoa; phylum Arthropoda; class Insecta; order Lepidoptera; family Erebidae; genus Leucoma; species Leucoma salicis. Next base: position 28,440,311 of record OX411810.1, on the reverse strand, counting down.
CATAGGTACATTATTATTGTGTACTACTTTGTCTCAAGAAACGATAAACTATGCTAATTTAATAGCAGATTTGCTGGACCCGTCTGTGGTGGTCAAGAGACTTAAACGGGACCGCCTTATTAAATGGGTGGGGGTGGCGCTGGCTACCCGACCAGAAAGGCCATACTACCACCTAACAAATTAGCTTATGGTCTCACAACTGATTGCAGATGTAAACAGAAAAAAAATATGATATTGGTTTGGGGAAGTACAACGCTCTCAGAGAAGATCAGCGCGAAACAATGGCAGGTATACCTGCCGTTGTGTCTTACATGGTGAGTGAGAGTGTCGGAGACCCAAACCCCCTCCCTATCCTCTCTTTATTATCTTGCCTATTCTCTACTTACTATCCTGCCTATCCTTCTCTTATTATTCTTCCTCTCCCACCTCCTGTCCATTTCCTTAGAGATGGCGATGTGAGGTGATACCTCTGGCGTTGCTTGTTGCCATACGTTCCTTCGCCACTCACGTAGTTTAAAAAATTAAAAAAAAAACATTGACTAAACAAATACGCGTGTATTTACGAAATATATTCGCATAAGCACTATCTGTCAGTTGTATTTAACATTAATCAAGGCACAGATTTACCAACGCAGTTAAGTCTGTCAATACTTTAACAAATCAACGCCATCTTCACCAAATTAAAACAATTAGTTAGATTACAAATAAAGAAAAAACTGCGCAGCAAACGATAGCAAAGTGTCAAAATACTGCAACCTACATTTATCTAATCAACTTTCAAAGGTCAGATATTTTATTTCTCTAAATGCCAAAGTTCAGTGAAGTTAAAAAATCCAAGAGCCATCCATCACAGCGTTTAAATAATAAATAAATCAGTAAGTAATAATCTCCAAGTGGGTCGGGGAACAACCACCGATGTTATTTACAGCCTACGAGATACGAACATAAAAATCTAATGTAGGCTTGTGTGCGATAAATCACTCAAATGTGTACGATATAAGACGTTTTGAGGCCCAATGTGGTGGCAAAAATTCCACTTCGTATTTCGACACACAATTCCCACAGAAGATTTTCTTCGGACATAAATATATGGGACTATCAAAATATACATAATTATGACAAATTGCTCATAGACAATATTCAATAAGTCAACATTTTATGACTCTGAAAGCAAGCTTTGTAGTAAATAAATAATGAAGATTTGCAATGATTATAAGTTATAAGTGTTTTAGAAAGTACAGTTTGTTTCTTGAATGAAATAAAATAAAAAATAATACACTAAAATCAATTTTTTTTTTGTTTGCTGGAACAACTTGTATTACTTTAGTTCAATTCCCGAACAGTCAACTTAAGTTAATTTCTGTATTGGTGTGAAAACAAGGGATCTCCCTGTTAGCATCAACAAACTTTTATAGACCTCATACTCCACATACTTGGCGTTAAGAAGGAGACAGGAAATTGTTACATATCTTTAGCTAAAAGAGAGTTAGCAATTTTCAGATTACTTATGGACCTTGAAGAAGAACAAGTGTTGGCTGGCGAGACTTAGTTATCTTTGATTTCATCCTCATTCTGGTGATAGAGCCTCACTTGCCCCAGCATGAATAGGCTGGCACGATCGGGGAAGTACCACCATCTCACAGTTAATATTAACGTGAAAAAACGATAGGTACTCCTTCGCGACGCTCTCACTACTGACTTAAGAACTATATTTGATTAGAATTTATCAAAATGCCTACTTTTTCTTTGTTAAGGCCGGAAAAAATGTTCCTAACCGCACGCCCCGTCGTTCGGGGCAACGAACAGGGTAGTGTGGGGCCCTCATCCACTAAAGAAACCCGCCGTGTGCCGTCTGTCCGCCTTTATTAGCGGGCCACCGGAACCATATTACTTTCCTTCATTGGTAGACGCTATCCTATAATACTCTAATAACATACCTATATTTAATTGCACACATTAATGTATTCTCATGAAGAAGTTTACTAGTAACGAACCATCTACGACATTAACTTTAATTTGATATTGTAAAGCTACAAATTAATTTGCGGATAAATTTTCCTGTGCGTTCCACCTTGGGGGATGTTTTTTGCATGGAGGGGTGTCGTTTAGTTTTTTATCGGATGTATTTAAAGATCCCTCGGCATCCGTGGGGTTAAATTGTACGACTTTAATACTTCCTTGCAGCACGTACGCGGGGGCTCGAGCCGCATCGCTGGGGTAGCTTTTGAAATACGTTTAGTAGTTTCGCAATCAGAAAAGATATTTATTATGTTTATCGATAAGAGGTTTTCTCTTTGTTTGCATATATCATTATATTGTTTTTATACTTCTTTTATAGGCCAGTCAGGTACTACAAATTTTTTGAGTTTACTAAATATTCAACAGGTTTTAATGCCCACTAGCTCAGCGTGATCGAAAGTGGCCTACATCGTTCTTATTCTGAGAGGAGATCCGTTCCAAACTGTGGAAAAATAAGAAATTTTAAAATAAGATGCATATATTTTAGAATTATGTGCAATAAAACGCAAAAAAGGTCCTTTGTATTAAAAAAGAAAAATTCCGAACAAAATAGGTACAGGTTGGTTTTGTTTTTCTATTTACATTGCACTTTACGTATTAACCCTAAGAGAATACTCAAATATGATACTTCTTACAGAATGCTTGGCTGTGGAATTTGAAATCCATTAAATATATTGTATATATAATATGTAACTTTTATGGCTTTTGCAATGTTTTAGAATTTGTACTTTCGAATTTCATCCGAAAATACGAAATTTTTTCCTTGTAATTTCCGATTAACGCCGATCATGCTCGTGTCTGCTTAGCCCGTCTGTAAACTAAATTATCTACTTCCATTCTTCCTCCCATCAACAAATTTAATTACTAGTATCTTCTACGAATACCGTACCTACAGTAGCGCTTAGAGAGATCTTAATCAACATTATTTCTTTTTTTTTACTTCTCAGCAGGCATCAGCTACCGGCCAGCGTGTGCGCAACACAATTAAAAAGTTAATTACTTTGTGGATTAATTTTGTGATACGTTTTTATTGTACACTAGTCTGTGTAGTGAAAGTTAATTGTTAGTTTTAGTTAATTTGAAATCATAGTTAATATATCGAGGATTTGCTGTAAAGACTATGCTAAAATAATTTGTGTCGAAGAACATTTAATAGAGGATTAGGCCATAATCCAGCAAGCACTGAAGGAATGTAATATGGTTCCAGTGGTCTGCCAATAAAGGCGGAGAGACGGCAGTGGGTTTATTTAGTGGGTGAGAGCCAGTTTGAAATAAATTCACCTTGAACGGATTATGGTGATGTACGAGTATATCTCTTCATAGTTTTAACAGTAAGGGTGAAAATATTTTCAATGTTTCGTAAATACCAAACATAAAAAAATACAGCTCGTAGCTTGCTGTTGGTAGGGCTGAGTACTAGGTGGAAGTACGTAACGGTATTCTAAAGGCGCGGGTTCAAATCCTGTTCGAGACTTTTATTTAATATTTTGTCATTTCGTGTTCATTGGCATTCTTAAATAACATGAGTACTTACCTACTTCTTACTGATGTCTGCCATGTGACTGGCTATAACCACCTCAGTGTATATTGATTGTAGCGGGAGAAAGTCGTTCATTCTTTGCTTTCATTATTTTCCGCGAAATAGAATTGTGAGCATCGTCTTCACAATTAAATACTCTTACTAAAGTTGAGTCGTCATAGTTTATAGTACCACATGTAATAAATAAGCGGTTCTATTTGGCTTGCTATCTTGTTTTTATTACATTGTTTTCTATTGATGTGTGTGTGGAAATAAATTAAATTTATATTAATTAAATTAGTTCTATTAGTTGTCAAGTTTGATGCTTTCATTTGAGGCTTTATTAATCATTGCTACATCATCTTTGTATTAAAATTCAATATCAAAAACATCCTTTTGGCAGAGGAGTTGAGGCTTTAATCAGAACAATTATTCTAGTTAACAAAAACAACAACCACCTCACGCACGAATACAAAATATAAACAAAACAATTTTAGTGAATGTTTCGATTAAAATCGCTCGAGTTTTATGACTTTGTACTTGAGGGCTCATGCATATTGCTAGTTCGTATAAGAATTCTTAGTTCCCTACCGAGGGTAACCTAAATTGCCGTAACAATAAGGGTTCGACTCTCCGCGAGACGTTTTTTTATTTTACAGTAATTTCCCATTACGTTTTACGTGAGTCAGATGCGTGGGGAGAAGTTTTTGCAATTGCAATACTACAACAATTCCGTTTTATGATTGTCTTAAGTGGATACACGCATGTACTCAATAAGAACATTTAATTACGATTGTACTGAAATGCTAATTTAAAGCATGCCTTGTCATTATTACATATCTATTAAAAGAACCGGTATTACAAACAGTTTTGATCAAGATATTAAATATATGTATATAAGTAACTAGCATTTGCCCGCGGCTCCACCGCAGCCAAAAGCTAGGTTTTAGGTTATATTCCCTCAGGTTCCCGATACAGCAGCAAATTCTTTTTTAATATTTTTTTTATACTAGGTACTTGGGTAGCGAACAAGCATACAGCCCGTTTGTTTTTTTTATATTAGTTTTTAAGTCTAATCAAGAACTATCAAATAAAAAAAGTTGCGTCAAAGTGCGTTCAATAGTTTTTGCATGATGTGCGAACGAACAAACAGACAAAAAATCTAAAAAATATTGTTTTATGTTCAGACACGGATATATAGCCTAATACCGTATTTTTTTCTCAAATATTTTAAATGTACAGACACAGCTCTGTTACAGCCTTATAATAGTTGGGATTATAATATGAACTTCTTTTTCATTGCTTTTGCTGGCTGACGAGCCACGTCCCTGATCGTGGTAACTTATGCTTTATGGACTCAGTAATACCAAGAGATAATACTTACAGCCAAGCCACCGCTCACGAATGAAGTTCAATATACGTCATCCAGCGTAACCCACCGACTGCTGTCGAATTCAGTCTCTTCAACCCTTTTTTTTTTGTTAAGGCGGGAAAAAATGTTTCTAACCGCACACCCCGTCGTTCGAGGCAACCAAAACAGGGTAGTGTGGGGCCTTCACCCAATAAAGAAACCCGCCGTGTGCCGTCTCTCCGCTTTTATTGTCGGGCCACTGGACAAATGTTACATTCCTTCGGTGGTTCGTTGTCAACCCTAGCGTAATGTTTTCTTTATTTTTATATTACGATACATATGAAGAATAATAAAGAAACGATAAAAAGAGGATTTGGACTTCCGGCACTCTCACTCACCATACGAAGCACAACAGTAAGAGTACCTAACTACCGAAGTTTCACGCTAATCTTCTCTTACTCATCCGATTGAGCCGGCACATTCATGCTGGGATAAGCAATTATTTAGAAAGAGCGGATATTATGCCTTACGAGGATTTTGCTTCCAATATATAAAAAAGCATAAACGATTTCGTTAAGCCACAAAATATCATAAATCATAAATATCCGAAAATGACGGTCGACTACGAAATCAAATACGTCCATAATATTCAATGGGCGACGAGAACGGCCAGGATTAGTGTTTGTACTGCCACTGGAAACAGAGGCTTTTTATGGCTCCCACCCGCGGCTACCTAATCCCCAGCCAAAAAACACAATGAGCTATATCATGACAAGCCACAAGAAGAACGCAACAGGAATTATACCAGAAAGTGAAGCCCTGGGGAACTCCGCGCGATATCTGTAAAGCGTTTGATAAAGTGGATCACAAAACGCGCGCTATAACATAAATAAAACCGGGCGAATAAGTGGCCCTCGGGTAAGCCGCAGTCTCGGCCCCACATCGCGAAGTGGTTTCATAAGCTAACCGTGCGAAGCACCTCCTCAGTTGTTATTGTGAAATATCAATTATGAAAATAATAAAAAATAAAACGTTCGGGGTAGAGCGGGGTAAGCGGCACGCGGCGACACGTGCGCACCTAACACTGAACCAAAATATTGAAAAGTTTAACCGCAACGTATTATGAAGTCCCTGTATGTGGCTCGGTAGCGGCTTTCAATACGACACGTGACTATCTTAATTTCACCAATTAAAGTGAGAAATTGTAATCGAATTACCTATAGGGGTGCTGCTGTAGAAATAACTGATGAAATATCGAAATTTAAGCTTTTAGTGATAAAACTTTTCTTTCTGTTGTTTCTGATAACAGACAGCCCTAGTCAGCATGATGGTAAATAGTACATATATACTGTTCAAGGACCCAGTTGAATAGTAGGTGTGAAGATCAATTACTAAGTTAATTTGCGAGCTAGGTATAAGATCAGTTAATTTCAAGATAGTTTGCGAAATCTCTTGCAGTTAGTAGTTTATGATAAAAAAAGTCCTGTCTGACAATCTAGTGTATGATCTATCTATCTAACATATTTTTTTTTTTTCAGTCATTTAAGCATGATTAATTTCCTTAAAAGCATCCAAACATGTTCATAAACTTATCTGTTATTAAACTATATTCAAAAATAATGTGTGACATACTACATTAGATGGAGATGAACCCGTTATATAGGAGGGTACTTACTCTCTTAATAAGGATTATCTTCGGCATTCATCCAATATTCACGCGACGGTAGCGCCATTGTATTAACAGTGGAAAAATTTAATACTGTTTGTGTGCCGCGTTGGTACCGCCACCGGATTATTGGCGGTAGTTTTTTAAATAGGGTTAGTTTTTTTTCAACCCGAAACGGAGGGTCGTGATAAATGACACATGCACATTTTTCGAAATACCCAATTTCGGATTTAAGTCACCCCAAAGTGGCCGGTCTCGGACAATGGGGAGCGCGCCCCGACTTTGTGCAACTCGTTTACAGCGACTTTTTACGCGAAAGGGTATCTATAGTTATGAGACTTAATAATGCATTTTTCTATCATAACGCCTAACTATTACCTTGAGATAAACTGCCCGTAAAATTGGCTTAAAAACTTTAATAACTATGTGCGTAACATATAATTTAGTTGGACGAAGGAAATTGTTTTAGGTTTTTCTTGAAGACAATTAAATTTGCTAGAGAATATTATGATTTCACTATAACAAAAAGTAGCGAGCATAGGCTAAGACTGTCAAGAGAAATGTTTCAAGATTTTTTATACAACGCGAGAGGCAATCAAGCATACGGCCCACCTGATGGTAAGCGTTTACCGTAGTCTATCACAGAAGCGCCACCCTTGTAATAAATATAGCCACTATTCGCTATTAAAAATAAGCTTAATCAGATAACCGATTGACTCATTGAATGATTTACGACATTAATGTTCAAACGGCGATTAATAAAGTTTGCAATTAAATAGCAATTACATATACCTATATATAAGATAGATGCGGTACAAAGAATGAATAGTTAGCAATTATGTGTTGCTGATAGTTATTTGTCTGTAAACTACATATTACTTAGAAGTTCTATAATTTAACATTTATTAATACAATGTTAAATGTTGTTGTATTCTTTATACTATTTAAATATCGAAAGGTGCAAGAATCGAAGCAAGTGGAGAGAAGTGGTCTCTGCCTACCCCTACGGGAAAAAGGCGTGAGACTATGTATTAGTAACTTTTAAAGATTCGCGAATTGTATACATATTTAAAGTAACATAAACGGGTCTTTTTTCGCGTATAAATTAGTTCAAGTTTTTAACTACCTTTAGATCGACGTTTCAACCGCGTTGCAGCAGTCGTGGTCATGGGACGACTAGTATAATGTATGTATCCATTTAAACATTATTATAAAAATGTTGTTAATTGTTAAATGTTTTTTTATTTGTTAAATGTTATTTGAGAAAAAAATTCTGTACCTGTTAATCAATTTAAGCGTCTCAGAACACAAAACTATTTTTGTAGAGTTTCTGTCTGTATGTATGTTCGTGCATCGCTCAAAAACTACTGAAAGGGTTTTGATGAAGCTTTTTTCGTGTGATAACCCTTTATTTGATTTGAAGTCTATATACACGGTTTATCTCACTAATATATAACCATCTCTGCTTGCGGCATTGATTTTTTTAAATAATACAACCTTTTTAACAAGCGAGTATTATACATAATTTAAGAGTAAGTAACATAAAACAAATAATTTATTAATTGAAGGTGATAGAAGGTTTTGATCTATATTTTTAGCACTTGACATGCTCAGCTACTTTTAAAGTACAAATTATTATTTGTGAATGAGGAAATAGAGAACTTAAGTACGAGCGGGAATCGAACCTGCGTTCCTTCCAAACTAACTAACTTATCATCACGCCATTTCCCTTGCGGGGTAGGCAGAGAGAACAGAGTGCCAAGAGGCTCTATTCTTGCATACATCTCTCGCTTCCTCAACATTCATAACTCTCTTCATACACGCTCGCCGGTTTCAGAGACTCCTGACTCCACCTTCCTTCAATACATGACCGATTGGGTCTAGGTAGGTGAGTCTTGGTCTCCCCCTGTACCTACATCCTTCCACTTTCGCATTGTATATCTTTTTAGCCAGTCGCTCGTCCGGCATTCTTTCCACATGTCCAAACCATCGGAGCATTCCCTTTCGCATCTTTACACCAATACTCTCTTTCATACCTACTCGCTCTCTTACGTCATTGTTATGAATGCAGTCAGTCAGCCTCACTCCACAGATTCTCCGCAGATATCGCATTTCGACCGCATTGATTTTACTCTCATGCTCCTTTTTACATACCCAACTCTCGCTTCCATATAATAACGTTGGGACAAGCACTGCGTTGTGTATTGGGACACGCGCCTTCTGGCTGAGGTGGTGGCTGTTCCTTCCTTTCCGGGCAAATGCTCTAATCCACTGAGCTATCCTGCTCCCTTGCGGTCATACCCAATTTCCTCATCACATTTGTCATAAAGACCAAAAAAAAAAATCACACCATCAAATAGTATGAATTTTAATTGCAAAATTATACTTACTATATTAGATTAATGCATGTAAATGCGTTCCGATAAATGGCGTTGGTCGTTAAGACAAATGTGATGAAGAAATTGGGTATGACCGCAAGGGAGTACGATAGCTCAGTGGATTAGAGCACTTCCCCGGAAAGGAAGGGACGCAGGTTCGATTCCCGCTCGTACTAAAGTTCTCTTTTTCCTCATTCACAAATAATAATTTGTACTTTAAAAGTGATAGAAGGTAATTTTATTTACTACTCAAACGCGCTAATCTCCAACACTACCAGTCGTATTATAAAGATTTTCTTGTGCATTTGAGCTCAATTTATGAGGAAGGCTATAAATTACTCATCGTCGTGCTACTACGTAGGAGTCGAGCAAAAATTAAATATAGGCAATATTGTAAGTAAAAAAAAAAGAAAACTACTAAAATATTGGCTATTCTGGAATATTCTAAATTATTTATAATTAGACAAAGCGTGAAACAACGGTAGGTACTACTACCGTTATGTTTCGAATGGTGAGCTAGAGTGCCGGCTACGGCAACCGCTTACCAGGTAGGCCGTTTATTTTTTGCCACACACGCAGTATATAAAAAAACTTTTAAATTTAACAGGACACGGCTACTAGTAAATTAGGCTATTTTTAATACCAATAGAAAATATCTGTTCATCTTTAGTCTTAATAATGAACCAAGCTAAGCTGTCTGCCAACCAGCGAAGTATGACCTAGCGTCTGCCCAACCGCATGGGATCAAGATAAATGAATAGATGAAAATATCTTCACTATTATTAATGATACTATTAGAAATGGGGTGAGCACAAATCAAAATGTCATAAAACAATTCTTAAAGAACGATTAAGGAATCCGTGACAGTTCTTCGTAATGGAACGACTGGTTTCGCTTCGGTGCCTTCACTAGTTAGTTAAACTATTTATTTCTTACTGTTAATCATTTTTATAGGAATTTAATGTATCTATATCTATACTATAGCTGTAACAGAGCTGTGTCTGTACATTTAAGATAATTGAGAAAATATGTCTGTATTAGGCTATATAGGCATGTCTGAACACAAAACTATTTTTTTTAAGATTTTTTGTCTGTTTGTTTGTTCGCGCATCACGCAAAAACTACTAAACGGATTTTTATTGCAACTTTTTTTATTTGAGAGCTCTTGATTAGACTTAAAAACTGGTATACATTTTATCCCGCTACTATATAGAAAAACTGAGATATGACCGGAAAACTTGCTTTTAGCTGCGGTGAAGCCGCGGGCAAAGGCTAGTACTATTATAAAGCTGTAACAGAGTTATGTCTATACATTTAAGATATTTGAGAAAAATCGACTGTAATAGGCTATATATTATATTATATTATAGGCGTGTCTAAACACAAAACAATTAATTTTTTCATGTTTGTCTGTTTAGGTTTGTAAAAACTACTGAAGGGATTTTGATGCAACTTGTTTATTTGACAGCTCTTGATTAGACTTAAAAACTGGTATACATTTTATCCCGCTACTATATCGGAGACCTGAGATATAACCTAAAAAAATGCTTTTGGCTGCGGCGGAGCTACGGGCAAAGGCTAGTGCAAATATAAATGTACTATTAGGAAATAATGATACTTTAGTCTATCGGCAATTCAAAATAATTTCTCAAAAGTTTGTTGCGCCATCTAATATCAGGCAAGCTTTTATTTGGTTAAGGGGGGAAAAAATGTACCTAACCACACACCCCGTCGTTCGGGGATACGAACAGGGTAGTGTGAGGCCCTCACCCACTAAATAAACCCGCCATGTGCCGTTTCTCCACTTGTATTAGTTTGGAAATGTGCCCGGTAGACGTCAATAGGCTCGCCCCCTATTACGTGGGACTTAAACATAGCTGGCGAGTCGTGGGTGTGTAACACACCTCTGCCTACCCCTTCGGGAAATACAGGCGTAATGCTATGCTATGTTATGTTATTAGCGGGCCACTGGAACTATGTTACATTACTTCAGTAGTATATTAGGCAAGCCTACGTTCGGACAGGAAAATCTTTGTCGGTTTAAATTTATTTATTTATTTAGTCTGTCACGTCATAGAGCATTCAATAAATGAATACTATTAAATTCTTTAGCAATAAGCTGGTATTTTCACAAAATGAAGTGCCTATTTAACGAGAACGTTTTATCCGAAGATAACTGCACTAAACAATGAAATTAATTTAGTCTGCAAGTGAATTTACAAACTTTGTATCAAAGTAAACCTAGACTCAGAAACATCATCCATCACCATCCATCAGCCTTTCAACGTCCACTCCTGGACATAGGCCTCTCTAAGAGTGGGCCGCAACAAACGGTATTGTGTTGACTGCATCCAACGGCTCCCTGCGGCTTTGACTAGATCGTCAGTCGCTCTGTTGGGAGGTCGTCCTACGCTGCGCTGTCCGGTATCGTGGAATCAGAATAACTAAAAGATACCTAAAACATTAATCTAAGTGTGAAGAAGAGACTGTAGAGTCATCATCTTGCAGAAGGAGTTGATAGAAAGGGCGAGCGAGGGTGAGGCTGGGACGGCACCGTCCTTGCCAAGGCATACAGCACTGGTAGATGGACCGAGAAACTTGTGCCATCTGCATGGTCTTCCACGACGTCTACCTGCTTTCAAGACAAATTTAGGTATGTGGGAGATGGCCGTGGAGGTGTGGAAGGGCGCGGGGACTGGCCACGCTTCATGCGTTACAAACGAGTAGGGGCTCGGCAACCATATTTTATATATAAAAGAAAAAATGATCTGTCTGTAATATATATTTTTTGTTAGTCTTAGGTAGCTATTTTATAAGATTAGGTTAATTGGTTGGAATATTTAAATTGTAATTTGTTGCTAGGTATAAGAATGATTAAATTTATTTATTGTGAGAATTATATTATAATTATTAAGTTATAAATAGCGTTAAAGTAACGCTACGTTACAAAGTGCGTCGCCCTCACGCTCCGGTAAGCGCAATGTAGTCAGTAGAGGGTACCCGAAGGGTTTAGCCACTAGCGGATCACTCAAGTAATATCATATAATTCCGTACCAATGGAACTGTGTAACCAATACAGGCAGAGAGAAGGCACACGCCGGGCTTATTCAGTGAGTGAAAACCTCGCGCTAGGAGCAACCCAAACGATCCGCATAACAGTGAAAATGAAAAAATAAAAACAATGTTTAAGGAAAACCTTATATATTTTCTAAGCACTGAGTACAAGCTCCCCGCTAGCAAAAAGAAAAGGGCCACTAAGAATTCCTCGTCAACCCTTCTAACCGTTAATAAATGCCACAGTGATACCGCTGACATTTGGGGTGACTTTGCCACGCCATCTGCACGGACAGTCCCGCTAAACGATGTCTCCACGGACCGCTTCCGATGTCTATGGTCATAGCGTTAAGTGTGTGTGAATGACGAAAACGAAAATACTTTGTTTTTATTTTACGAATTTCTTTATTTGGTGTAATTCCATAAATTTCTTTCTTTCATTATAAGTAATTATAATACCCCAAGTTTTATGCATAACAGGAGAAATTTCGGTATACTTCTATAGTGCCAGAGCCTGGTTAAGTCCAGTATTGACCGAAGAAGCACCATCCTATCACATAATAACGACATAATCGTCATTAATGGATATTATTACTCTTGCGTTTTATTAAGTAAATCATTCATGTGACCGATCGTGAAGTACCTCGCTGTGGTTTGGTTATAGCGGGAAATATACATCCTCCATATTGATCTCTCTTTCACGAAATTACATCTTAACAGTATTCTTATTATTGAGATCATAAGCAGTGGCATACCTTACCATCAGTTGGGCAGGGCCCGCAGGGCTCGTCATCTCCTACTGTTGATATGTTATGGAGCGTGTTATCGCTGGACATAAGTAACCACTCTATGCGCCTATCAGAATATAAGCGATGTAGCATCATAGCTACCGCAGCACAAGCTGAGACAGGTTCCATATTTCAACCTCATGCATCTGTAACCTAGTTTTTATGTTTACTTGTTATGTCTTTGCATTATACGACTAAATATGTGTGAGGTTTCAAAATAAAATATTTTTTCTTTCTTTTCCCTTCGTTTTGCTAACGTGTTAATGATATATTTTTTTAATTATTTATTGGTATATATACAACTTTCGTTTATATCAAAAATCTCATAATAGTTCTTTAACAATGAAGGTCAAATAATTACTAATTGCCACGCTTCATGCACTAGATTACAAAAAATTGCACAGAAAATTTGTTTTTACTTCGTAAATATAATGCTTTGTGGGAACAAACCGTGGTCCCAGGTTCACTAATTGGTTTGACATTTTATGGCCAGTGACTTTGAGTGGTATTATCAATTTTGTGTGCAAAAATTAAATTCTTATTGTTAAAATGTGTCTAAAAATAAAAGAGCCTGTTGAAAAAAAATATAAATTGCAACTCATTACCTATACAATTATAACAAAATACAAATATACATTTAAGAAACTAAATAGAAGTATCTTTTATCCGTGACTTATCCCGTTTGCCATTGAAATGCCTAAATCTGAATGTTACTCTTAGTAACATAATTATGAATTAGTAAAAGGTCCATCCTACAGCCTTTTAACGTCCACTGCTGGACATAAGCCTCCCCAAAGGAGAGATAATGCCGTAATCGCAACGCTTGGCAGGCGGGTTGGCGATCGCAGTGGATGTTGTTAATACTCTAGGGAGGGCTGCTGCCCAATCCCACGGTATTTCCTCAGTCGGCTCTTATGACTCCCGTGGGCAGAGAGGGGTGGGACAATTCTAAAAGGTCCACATATTTTCATCGCAGTCCTCACATCCTACTACCCATCTTTAAAGTTAATTCATTATGAGATAATCTACGATGCAGATTTTATCGATATCAGTTCAGCGGCTGACAGGTGATAAGGTAATATACAAACAGATAGTCCGAGGAGCAAAATGAACGGAAATATAGTAACAACATATTTTGCTTATACATAATATGTTTGTGTCTATATTCAGGCACACCAGTTATTGTTGTCATTATTATAAATTATGATACCTTCTTCTTCATTATTTACATTATTTAGATTCATAATTGATTGATTGAAAATCTCTATACGCCTTTATTCAGAGAAGAGACAACCTCTATTCAATACCAATATAATAAAGTGGTAGAGTTGTTTTGTTTTGTTTCTACGCGGGAATTATGATATTTAAAGAAGGCTTCCTATATTAAACCACCGAAGGAATGTACATAGTTCCAGTGGCCCGCCAATAAAGGCGGAGAGACGGCACACGGCGGGTTTCTTTAGTGGGTGAAGGCCCGCGATTAGGAACATTTTTTCCCGCCTTAACAAAACAAAGGCTTACTATATTAACATCACGCTATGACATAATACTTTCTGACATTTACGTGACTATCAATGCTGCTGGCCGTGTGGGGCCGGCTTTAGAATTGTCCCACCCCTCTCTACCCATGGGAGTCGTAAGAGCCGACTGAGGGAATACCGGGGGAGTGGGCAGCAGCACTCCCTCGAGTATTAACAACATCCACTGCGATCGCCAACCCTCCTGCCAAGCGTGGCGATTATGGCATTATCCCCCATGACGGGACCGCTCGTTGTGGCGTTCTCTTGGGGAGACCTATGTCCAGCAGTGGACGTTGAAAGGCTGATGGATGGATGGATGGAAATGCTGTAAAGTATCAATGTCGCGATAGTAGCAAATCAAGTAGATGCTATAGATCCCGTAAAACTGGCTTTATTTCACAATCACGCTACGACATTTAAGAACCTTGTGAAGGGTTTCATGGAAGACACGAAAATATGACTAAAAATTTTGTGCTACATAAATTTTAATATAATATATATAAATAAACATATATTTTTAATTAAAAGGACATGGAGAATCTGGAATAAAAGTTTTATCTAATCTAACATATATTTCCCCTTCGCTTTGCTTCACATGTTACATATACATAGGTATACCTATACCTAAAATGTAAAATAGAAAATGATTAACTCAGTAAGATATTTATCCTTACTAATATATATTTTTTAAAAGACAACACCCTGCACTAAGGAGTAATCCTTGTATCGCGGGGTAGGTACTTTAGGAACATACAATTTCATGGACACAAAGTACACCCAGACTCAGAGCAGTCCTTTGTGGATCACACAAAGAGCTCTCCTGTGAGGGAATCGAGCCCACAGTGCTCGATTGGGAGGCCCGATCTAAACCACTCCGCCATCTGTACAGTCAATATTAATAATATAAACGCGAAAGTTCGTTTGATTGTTTATTTAGTCGTTGTTATTGTACGCTTTAACTCCCTAACTACTCAACTGATCATTTAATTTAGCACGCATATTAGTTCGGCTATATTTATTACTAATATAGGTATTCGCAAACACATCAAATAGTATTTACATGCCGACAATATCGTGCATTAAAATGATAATTAGCAAACTATAAGTGTTAATGCGTGTGCATGCATCCATGCATACAATTAAGGCCTTGTTTTTTTTCCAGCCTCTAATGGAAGCAACAAAAAAGTTGCCTACATCTATTGATTTCTAAACTCGGAAATAAATTAGATATTCTTTTAAGCCAATGAAGCTATTAAGTACCTACTAAGTAGTGGCAAGCGGCATCTTACGTATTTTACCTAAATATTTTACCATTGACAAAAAGCCACAGAATAAAACAGGAATGGGAAAATCAAAAACTTAAAATAAAGAACTGCTTTGTTGGTATAGCGGTAGTGTACGCGACTGCTAATCATGAGGTCTCGGGTTCGATCTCCGGGTCGAGCAAATGTTATTGAGCTTTTTCCTAAAAAGAGAAAATCTCAGTAGCAGCCCGGAGTTTGGAAATGTGCCCGGTGGACGTCAATAGGCTCGCCCCTTATTAAGTGGGACTTAAACATAGCCGGCGAGTCGTGGGTGTGTAATACACCTCAGCCTACCCCTTCGGTGAATAGAGGCGTGATGCTATGTGTGTGTGTTAAAATAAAGAACAAAAAAAATCATACAAAAACGGCTCTACGAATTTGGAACCTTGTCACACAGATAGATTATAACCTGGACTATTTTTTGTAGAGTCATGATACTTGTGAGTAGCTGTGAAATTATTATCTATAACCAGCTTTTTTTATTTTTTTTATTGTGTTTAGTGGCAGACTAGCCACGGCCCATCTGATGATAAATGGTAACTGTCACTCATGGACTCAACAATACCGAGAGTATTGTCAAGCCACTGCTCACCATTTCATTTCGCCGATATGAAATGAAAGAATAAACGGCTATCCCCTGCTACAGCCAAAATGCAACGATGTGCTTCATGGCCGGTCACACGGAAGATGGTGGTACCAACCGCTCGGGCCTGATATCAAGTGAGTACTCCCACTTTGTACCCAGCCCTACCACGAGTCATGCAATGGATCATAATGGCACCAATACTGTCTTTCAGACCTATTCACCCTTACTGTCACATTTTTACTGTATTAAATAATTATCAAAAGATAAGTGCGTGAAAGTTATTTCTAATTTAAAATAACTGTACCTAATTAATAATATAGCCTAGTCATCTCAGCGTTTGGTAAGAATCTCTAGAACGTTCTAGATTCATACTCCTCTTCATCCAATTATCTTTTGAACTTACCACTAGGTTGGCCGTGGCCCATCTACCACCGAAGGCAATACAACAAAAAATGACGAGGAAGAAGTACAACCAGATTCGAGACAAATATTTGGGTGTCCACAAATATTTGTCCTCTGTAGGAACAAATGCACTCGGTATGACAAGTTGGTTCCACTACGCTATCTACGCAATGCTAAGCAGTTGACTGTAAATATAGATTATTTTGTGTCTCAACATCGATTGCATTCGTAACCAATCGAGTTTTTATGTGATAATTACCATAATTATAACTCGAGCTGAATTTCTAGTTACTTGTGATAATACTAGTTTGTTACATTAATAGTATAATTTGAATCGATGAAGTAATATAAAACAGGTGTGTTATTTCATTCTCTCGTTGTAATATTCAGTCAATCGTTTGACCGAATAATAATGCGTTCGATAGTTCTAAGATCGTAGTTCATAGTAAGGTCTACAAGCCTTGATAATTGTACTTTTACATAATCGAAATTCTGTGACACGCTGATACGTTTATCAATTGTTTTTGTTTGACGTATGAAAGCACTAGAGGATCAAACCTCGTCCTCTCTCTACGATCCTTGATTAACCTCCTGACCCTTCCCTAGGGTTGGCAACGAGATAATAAAGTCCTAAATTATTGTTAAAGATGACATAGAGTCGTCCCACATCAATGTTGTATGAGCGTAAAATTGACCAACAATTATGTACCTTTGCGAAAAACCAGAAATAGTTGAAGTTCAAAGTAAAATGAGTTATAAAACACACAGACAATTTGATGTATGAGTACAATAATATAAAAAGCTAGCTCTCCTTTTTTGCCTTGATTATTTCTTATCTATGTTTACAATGTAAGAGGTTAACAATCCTGTTAGGCTTAAGGTCACTTTATATTACAATGTTGCAGGTATTATCTATTAGACCTGAACATAAGAACGTATACAATTAAATGCCTGTCGCATTCTTAGATTTTAGTTTCAGATAAACTTTATTACTGTAATGGAGTATAGTTTTTATAACACACGCACATACGCAAACACACAGAACACATAACCACTCACACGTATACTCCCCTGAGTGAACAAAAAGTTCTCGGTAGACTTCTGATCTAACGAAGGCCAGCCACATCCGGTAGACTTCTCATTGTGACGATCTAAACTTTCCTCTTTACTAATAATTTAGTCCTATTTCTGCCAGAGATAGAGCACTTGTCCCAGGTATATGTAACCTTCAGGCCAGTGCTTGCAGGAATGTTTTCGTGACTATTAATGTTTTGCCCTTTTTACATCCAGTAGCATCTCATCCACTCATTTTCAGGTTCTTCATCATTGATCAAGCACGTGAGGTCATCTGCTCCAATTGCCACGAGCTCTTAAGCTCGAACGATATTGCAACTAGATAGTATCTTAGAATTAACATTCCATGGAATAGGAGTTTCATTGCAGTCTGTCAGAAAATGTCTCACTGCTTCACATGTAAAAAGGTTATGCTAGACTTCTGATGAACTTAACCCAGAGTTCTGTCAATTTATCTGTAGTTCGGGATGAAGTGTATAAAAAATAATCTAAAGAACATAAACAAACACGTATGCGCGTACACATGTACTCCAAGTTTCGCCTGTATCCCGCTGCAACACGACTTTTATTATTAGGTAGCTAGCCTCAGAAAAACTTATAATATGGCATCAATATCATAGTAGCTACTCTAATTAACTCATAACATCTGCTACGCCCGTCAATAGAACAATATAAAAACCTACACCATGACAAGTATATAAACTAATTTGAACTTCTACCCTGAGTCTCCGTGACGCCACGTCACTTATCACACATCTCAACGGATTTTAGACAACAAAATTAGAATCCAACAAATTTCACTAGACAGCCGTGTCCACTATAACACAAGCATAAAAAACACGCTTTATATTTAGCTAAATAACCTTAATCTTAATGTAGGGTGGAAACATCTTTCCGCCTTCACCCCTAACAACTAACCACAGACATAAAACAACTTTAATTTTTGAAGTGTAAGGTGCGTTTTTATTGTAAAGGCTATAGACTTATAAGCCTTTTTAAAGGTCTTATTAATTGATATCTTGTATCAGGACACAGTACGTTATACGAGACGCAAGGTGGTCGCAAGGTGCGCTGTGACCGTTGATGCACCTTCATGGAGTCACGAGTAATAATACTTGTAGGTGCGTCGTATAAACTGATTAGTGGAACAACGACACTGTTCCATATAATAGGGGAGATTTATTGATAGTCTTGGTGATGAGTTACTTACTTCCTGGTAAAGTGACAAGGTGAGACAAACATGGTAATACTGTTAGCGTAAGCAGTTTTTGGGACAATTTTGCCTGTAACATCTAAACAGTGTTGTTTCTTTCAAACTATTACTGTCACGCTTTCATGCAAAAATCTACTCTCAGTTTGAGAGGAATTTAGACCATAGTGCACCCTGCTGACCCAGTGCTGTAACGGGGCGGTACTTCCCTTGTCGAGCACGCCCATTCATGCTGGGGCAAGTAGGGCTATGCCACTTTGAATGTACTTACTTACTTACTTATCATCACGCCATCTCCATTGCGGGGTTGGCAGAGAGAACAGAGTGCTAAAGGGATCTATTCTTGCATACATTTCTCGCTTCCTCAACATTCATAGTTCTCTTTCTCTCCATACACGCTCGCCAGTATCGGAGACTCCTGATTCCACCTTCCTTAAATACATTATCGATTTGGTCTAGGTAGGTGAGTCTCGGTCTCCCCCTGTACCTACATCCTTCCACTTTATGTATGTATGTATATCTTCTTAACCAGTCGCTCGTCTTCCCACAAATGTTCGAACCATCGAATCCCTCCATTTTTTTTGTTAAGGCCGGAAGAAATGTTCCTAACCACACACCCCGTCGTTCGGGGCAACGAACAAGGTAGAGTGGGGCCCTTACCCACTAAATAAACCCGCTGTATGCCGTCTCTTCGCCTGTGTTGACGAACCACTGGTACTATGTTGGATTATTTCAGTGGTCCGCCGGCAGCTTATCCTTTCGGGTATCCTCTACTATAAATATGTCACCTTTTTGATGTGAAACATCTAATGCGGAGGGAGGGTAAAATCGTTTGCTAGCGCGGCGACGCTTTTATTGTACCTACTTGTTCCGTTCAAATCTTGCAAGTTAAATTTGACACACTTCCCGGTTTCCGATTGAGCTGAAATTTTATACGCATATGTATATCACGTGACAATGCAATACTATGATGACATGGAGCTGATCTGATGACGGAGCTGGAAGGTGGACATAGGAAATCTATAATAAAACGGCGCAACCCCATCGAGTTTGGGCTCGTAGGATTTGTCTTGCCGAGTACTTTGTGTCTAGATGGTATCCAGGGGCTGATGATGAAGCTGGAAGGTGGCCATAGTAACTCTACAATGAAATGACGCAACCCCGTCGAGTTTGGACACGTTTGATTCGTCTTGATGAGTACTTTGTCTTTAGATGGTATCCAGGGTCTGATGATGGAGCTGGAAAGTGGCCATGCGAAACTCTGTAATTAAATGGCGCAACTCCATCGAATTAGGGCTCGTTTCAAATGTCCTGACTAGAACTTCAGTCATAGATGATATCCAGGGTCCGATGATGGAGCTGGGAGGTGGCCATAGGAACTCCGTTACAAAACGACATAACTCCATCGAGTTTGGGCTCGTATGATTTGTCTTAACAAGTACTTTGTCTCTAGATGGTATCCAGGGTCTGACGATGGAGCTGGAAGGTGGCCACAGTAACTCTGTAATGAAACTACGCAACCCTATTGAGTTTATACTCGTTTGTTTCGTCTTGAGGAGTACTTTGTGAAGTTATGATCATTTTATTTCTACAAATAATTTCGAAAAATTTTTTTTAGCAGATGTGAAACAATCTGCTAGACGTCCCGCGACATCTAAGTTTTTTTTGTTAAGATACGAAAAATTGTTCCTAACCGCACATCCCCTCTCCACCTTTATTGGCGGGAACCATATTACATTCCTTCAGTGGTCATAAATATGTCACCCCTTTTTTTTTGTTTTGTTAATACGGGAAAAAATGTTGCTAACCGCACACCCCGTCGTTCGGGGCAACGAACAGGCTAGTGTGGGGCCTTCACCCAATAAAGAAACATGTGCCATCTCTCCACCTTTATTGGCGGGCCACTGGAACTATGTTACATTCCTTCGGTGGTATAAATATGTCACCCTAAGTCACACTTATTATTTCTTTGCTAAAATAGCTATCCTCCTCCTAAAAAGTAGCCTATGTTCTTTTCTGCCCTCCAGGCTAGGTGTTAAAAATTCCATGATGATTGGTTCAGTAGTTACAGTGTGAAAGTGTAACAAATAAACAAAACAAACTCAGTCTCGCGTTTGTAATATTAGTAACGATATTATTATGAAACTGTTAGAGAGCTTCGTCTGTACATTTATGGTATTTGACAAAAAAATACTGTTGCACGCCTCATAAGCGAAGCGTTGAGGTGTGTACTATTCTCGTTTCGCGCAGAAAAACTGATTTTTCTAACTTAAGATGTCTCTATTTATCATATATTGCACTTGTAAAATAATATATACACACACATATCAAGAAAAAACACTATTTTTAACACTCATGATATTTTTGATGCCATTTTTGTTATTTAAACTAGTTAAAAAACTGTTGTAGTTCTGTCTTGGACGTCCGTTTGTTGTAGGTAATGTATGTTAACACGATAACGACCAAAATACTTTACTAATCAAGTTTTTTTTTTCTTATACGAATTAGTATGGTTACGAATAGAGCCCTATCACTTTTCACTTCATTAATTGTTATTAAATAAACAAAAAAATAATGAATATTTACTTTCGATTCGACACTAAAACCAGCGCCTCCTTATTTCGTGAGAACTATTTCTATAGATCAATATAGAAGTACTTCTTAAAATTAGCGCTAGATGGCGTATAAGACATGAGACGTACTTTTTGAAATTAGCACTATCTATGTGCTTTATTGAAAACTACTTAGTAAGACCAATACATTATTAGTTACTTATCAAATAATCAATTTTATTGTGAAAAATGAAGATTATGAGGCGTGCACTTTCGGATTTTCCAAGTATTTTAAGCTATTTAGGCGTCTCATTTACTTACTAATAATTTTATCGAAGAAATAGGATATTTAATACGCCCTACAAAGTTCCATCTGATTGATCTAATATCTATACTGCTTTATGAACCGCAGATGTTTCAACGGCAACAACTTTTATGAACAATTAATATAAATGTTACTGTTAGTGAAGGATTACATATTTTTACGCTTTCTAAACATATTTTATATTAGCCATGTTTTAAAAAGGGTTCCTTAGTTTTGTATAGTTAGTATGTAATTACTCTACATATGTATATTACGTCCATATAGAATAGATACATTTTTTCCTTGTCCCTGCTTACAGACACCCGTTGTCTGTGTGGTGACGGACTAAGAATACAAGTGTCACCACCCCATTCTTTCCCACGGGTGTCATATGAGGCGTGTCGTGAGGCGACTAAGGGAAGTAAGCAAATGTCATCCATTGCATAACTGGTGGTAGGGCTGGGTACCAAGTGGGAGTACTCACTTGGTACCGGGCCCGAGCGGGTTGGTGCCACCATCTCCCGTGTGACCGGCCATGAAGCACATCGTTGCGTTTTGGCTGTAGCAGGAGATAGCCGTTTATATTTCATTTCATATCTGTGAAATGAATTGGTGAGCAGTCGCTTGACAATACTCTCGGTATAGTCGAGTCCATGGGCGACGGTTACCATTTACCATCAGATGGACCGTGGCTCGTCTGCTACCACACACAATAAAAAAAAAGACACACTGGATTGTACTGTTTTTATTATAGTACCAGCCTTTGCCCGCGGCTCCGCCGCAGCCAAAAGCTAGTTTTTCGGTTATATCTCAGGTTCCCGATATAGCAGCGGGATAAAATGTCTACCAGTTCTTAAGTCAAATCAAGGCCTTTCAAATAAAAAAAGTTGCATCGAATTCCGTTCAGTAGTTTTTGTGTGATGCGCGAACAAACAAACAGACAAACAGATAAACAGACAAAAATTCTAAAAAAAAATGTTTTGTGTTTAGACACGCCTATATAGCCTATTACAGTATTTTTTTCTCAAATATCTTAAATGTACAGACACAACTCTGTTACAGCTTTATAATAGTATAGATTTATATGTACCTATTATTTGTAACTCCAAACATACTAAAGTTAAGGCCTAGTTATTAAACTAAATCACCTTATCGCATTCAAAACTTAAGTTTTACGAGGTCATAAACAGGGTGGCAGTTCCTCGCTAAACGGCTGATAACCGTCCTGAGGAGCCGGTCATCAGATACCAACCGGTCGCAATAAAAGACCCCTAGGGCCAAATGTCACGGCTTCACACTTACTCTAAGACGCATCTTTTTTCGAGAAGATAGTTTCGACAGAGATTTACATAGAGTTGGTGATACCATGTCGGAGCGTTGAACTTGTTTGTGTGTAATGATGGCGTGATTCAGAACTCGAACCCGAGATTTCATGGTTAGAAGTCGTATTTATTTTTCTCTTCTAAAATTAAAAGATGGAAACATTGAAAATAAATAATAGAAACACATACATATGTGTATGGCCAGAAAAAAGCGGTGTTATTAATTATTAAAATAAGTCACTGGTTCTACTTTGACCAGTTTTATACTTATGCATATTTTTTACATGGGGAGACCGAAACTCACCTACCTCGACCATATCGGTCATGTATTGAAGGAAGGTGGAGTCAGGAGTCTCCGATACTGGCGAGCGTGTATGAGGAGAATTATGAATGTTGAGGAAGCGAGAGCTGTAATCAAGAATAGAGCCTCTTGGCACTCTGTTCTCTCTGCCTACCCCGCAAGGGAAATGGTGTGATGATTAGTATTTCTTGATTTCTGTCTAAATTATTTTCTTGTTTTGTACTTTTTAGATCACTTTTTATTTCCACAGTTGGGTGACTTTATTAATTTTCTTTTTTATTATGTGATGAATTTGTAATTCTCGAGAGTTATGCTTCCAATACATAATCTTCATAAAATTAGTTTAAAGTAACATCTCTATATAGATATTGGGCAAACACATAAGATAGAAAGAGTTGGTCCGGTACATCATTACGGCCCCTCGGGTCCTCCGCAGTCGCACCCTCCACATTAACATCTGATGCCGTCACTCGATTTACTCCAACAATACATATCTACACACTGCGCAAAAATATATGTGTAAACTTGAATTTCTCTATATATTCTTCTAGGAAAATGACCAAATATATTGAGATTTTATTTTCACAATCCCTTACTAGTCTTGTAAGTATCTATCTTACAACTGATTTTAGATACAGATCCGTAGTCCTAGGTGGGGAATGAACAAGAGACCTCTATCTTATTAGTCCACAAAGTATATCATTAAGAATATTCCAGGAATGCACAATTAACAAAGACTAACAAAGTCCTTTAACACTCAAAGAATCACAAGAAAATAGTCCAATTGGGTCATAAACAACAGTGATTTATCAGATACATGTAAGTAGGCACTATACAGGAAATTCCAATTAGAACTGCGCTTGACTAGAAATTACCTAATTAGCACTTGATATATTGACATTACACATTAAGTGCGCCGATCACAGCAAGAAAATAAACAATTCAATTGGAAAACTATTCGTTGTTTAGAGATAAACATCTGTATGTTTATTAATAATTTACAAAGATAAGCACTTACAATTCATATCAAATCACTTTGTTATGAAATAAGTGACCGCTTCGGTTTTATACGCTGCAGTCTATCTATACTATTAGCTATGTCTATATTTAACAAAATAGTGTAGTGTGTGTGTGTTTCTTTCTTTCTTTCTTATATATATTAAGAAAAGCTAGTTTTTAACAAACTAGCTTTTCGTTGCGGCGGAGCCGTGAGAAAAGGTCATCATAGCATGATGCTATGCCTGTATTCGCCGAAGGAATAGGCAGAGGTGTATTACACACACACGGTTTGCCAGCTATATTTAACTCCCACGTAATAGGGGGCGAGCCTATTGCCGTCTACCGGGCACATTTCCAAACTCCGGGCTGCTACTGAGAATGAACCGAGCCTTTTTTTTTTTTTTGTTAAGAACGGAAAAAATGTTCCTAACCGTCACCCCGTCGTTCGGGGTAACGAACAGGGTAGTCTCACCACTAAAGAAACCCGCCGTGTGCCGTCTCTCTACCTTTTTTGGCGGGCCACTGGAACTATGTCACATTCCTTCGGTGGTCCCCCGGTGGCTTACCCTTTCGGGTACCCTCTACTGAGCGACGCATCCGCACACGGAGCATCGCACCTTCGCGGGAGGCCTTGCGGGTGATGGACGTTCCCCGGTCCATCCACCCGCAGCCTCAGCTAGGGCGGCATGAGGCGCAAGTACCTGCGCCTGCGCCGCCCCTGTCGCTGGCGGCGGTTTGGGTCAGCGGAAGTATCCTCCTCCCTAGCCCTCTCCGCCGCTTCCTTCCGCTAGATAACCTCCTCGCAGAGGGCAGCGACTGCGGCGCAATTTCTGTCTCTGTCAAGCATCACTCGGACGACACTCGGCAGCGAGAGGTCCCTCCCTATTTCCGCGACGAGTTCACGGCGCTGCTCGGCCCAAGCCGGGCACGACTCGAGCGTGTGCCGCGCCGTGTCCTCGTCACAGCCGCAGTAGTGACAGCCCGGAGTCGCTTCCCTCCTTGCGACTATGTGCAGATATCTGCCGAAGCAACCGTGCCCCGACAGCACCTGCACCAGTCGGAAGGTAAGGACTCCATGCCGTCGCCCTGCCCACTCCTCCAGCATCGGCTGGAGCGCCCCTACGGTCCAAAGTCCAGCCCGAGGCGCCTCCAACCGTGCCCTCCATCTGGCCATGGCAGTTCGGAATGCGTCGCTCTACCACCTGGCCACCTCCCTGGGTAGGGGGCGTCCGCCTCCCTCCCGCTCTTGCGACGCCCGCCGATACACCTCAGCGAGCACTTCCGCCTCCAA
This sequence comes from Leucoma salicis, assembly GCA_948253155.1. Classification (NCBI taxonomy): domain Eukaryota; kingdom Metazoa; phylum Arthropoda; class Insecta; order Lepidoptera; family Erebidae; genus Leucoma; species Leucoma salicis. Next base: position 28,414,671 of record OX411810.1, on the reverse strand, counting down.
GTCCCACGGGGGATGCCGGCTAACGCGCAGGCCGCCGCTTCCTCGAAGTTTCCACCCCGGGCCACGACCAATATTGCCCGACCCGGGGATCAAACCCGAGACCTCATGATCAGCAGTCGCCCACAATACCGTTGCACCACCGAGGCAGTTAACAAAGTTTGCACGGGCAAAGGCAAGTTACTAATAAAGAAAATTTCTTGGATTTTATAGAATCATATCTCTCTAGTACATTACTTTTATTTATTCAACTAGCTTGGAAAATCTTATTTAAGATATAATTAGGTATCTCGAAATTTTCTATTTATATTAAAATCAGAATATATTATAATGCTTTTTAACATTTTTTTAATTTTTTTTGATTGAAATTAAATTCTACATCAACATCTATTGTTTTATCTAGAAGAAGTTACCAGATATACACTGCATCGACTTTGTTTATGCTATTTGGAGAAGAGACAAGGATAGGTGATCGTCTTACGTACTGTAGTTATTCTGAGAGGAAGAAATAAGGGATTACGCAAAACTAACGCAAACATTGATAGTGATATTTATGAAAAGGCAACGAAAATTCCTTGTAAACTACATAGGGAAGGCCTGCATAATGGCTAGTTATCCGAGGTGAGCAAGGACAAAGCAAATTGGCATGCCTGGGCTGACCCTTGCTTGTTGGCAGCGCTGGACGTCTTACGCGCGTGTGGTCTAAAACACAAGCGGAAGAGTTTACACAAATTTATACGTACTTTTTTAAGTATTAACGTTACTGTATGTTATCGATACTGTATAATGCTTATTGAATAATACTAGTCCTGTGAGTTCATGAGTCAAGTGTCCCTGTTTATAAAGAGCTATGTGTTATCCAAGAGTTTTTTGAAGTACATTGAGACATCGAGAGGCGGCGGGAATGCATTCCCGTGGTAATGCAATTGAGATTTTAGTAACAATGGTCCGAATGGCGGCAACGTGGTTCTTTATCCGTCACATCTTGATCCCACGGAGGCTCAAGCTGTCTGTGTACGGCCAGCAAGAAGCTGTTTTATGAATAGTTGCAATCCGTTGTCTGCATTTATGTTAATTTTTTTAGATAACGTGTCAGAACCTTTATTAAGTACTAAAGTTCTTTTTGATGTGAAACATCTAATGCGGAGGGAGAGTAAAATCGGCTGTTAGCGTGGCGACGCTTTTATTGTACCTACTTGTTCCGTTCAAATCTTGCAAGTTAAATTTGACACACTTCCCGGTTTCCGATTGAGCTGAAATTTGACACACATGTGTATATCACGTAACAATGCAATATTATGATGACATGAAGCTGATCTGATGATGGAGCTGGAAGGTGGACGTAGGAACTCTATAATAAAACGGCGCAACCCTATCGAGTTTGGGCTCGTATAATTCGTCTTGCCGAGTACTTTGTCTCTAGATGGTATCTAGGGTCTGTCGATGGAGCTGGAAGGTGGCCACAGTAACTCTGTAATGAAACTACGCAACCCTATCGAGTTTATACTCGTTTGATTCGTCTTGAGGAGTACTTTGTCAAGTTATGATCATTTTATTTCTACAAAATAATTTCAATGTTTCACATCTGCTAGACGTCCCACGACATCTAGTTTTTTTTTTTGTTTGGGCAGAAAATTGCCTTAACTCTGCCGTTACGGGCAACGACTGGCAGTGGGGTAGTTGTGGTAGCCTGGAACTGTTTTCTTTATTTCTTCAATGGATTATTTATTGTCAAAGCCAACCATCCATCCATCCATCAGCCTTTTAACATCCACTGCTGGACAAAGGCCTCCCCAAGAGAACGCCACAACGAGCGGTCCTGTGCTGACCGCATCCAACGGCTCCCCGCAGCTTTGACCAGATCATCGGTCCATCTGGTGGGGGGCCGTCCTACGCTGCGCCGTCCGATACGTGGTCGCCACTCGAGAACCTTTCGTCCCCAACGGTTATCGGTTCGTCGAGCGATGTGGCCTGCCCATTGCCACTTCAGCATGGCAACCCGGTGGGCTATGTCGGTCACACTCGGATGAAGGAAGACTATTATTTTTTAAATAAATTACTAATATCATACTAAAAATATACATAGACATGCTACGACTATTTCAGTGTTTTCAAATCGCTGTCTTCTATACCTTGAACCTTGATCTAATAAGCGTTGTGGAGCGACGTCTCGTCAATAATCCTAGGATTAGGGTGGCCGACTTACGCAAATACGATCGGATCCAACTGGACACCGCACCTGGGCTGAGCCGATTAAAAAAAACATTCTTCATTTTATACCAAGTCTATTAGTGAACTGGATTTTGGATTTGTATTTTCATTTTATAAAATAAAAAGTTGTAATTTGGTTATAAAACAGACAAACTTGAATGGAAATGTATCATGCTATCACAGATTATTGACGTATGGTAATGGTGGGTTAGTGAGCGTGACGGAAGCATGGGCCCCTCTCAGTGCTCTCTATTTCGCACTTCATCTCCACCTCATATCCCTTTCCCTTTTATCTTCCCTTCGGTATTGCTAGCGTCTACAGGCTACAGTATAATAACCTATTCGAAGATTTTTTGCTTATGATGGCAGACGAGCTACGTCACACCTGATGGTAAGTGGTAACCGTCGCTCATGGACAATTGCTTACTTCCCTTAGTCGCCTTATACGATACCTGCAGGAAAGGATGGGGTGGTGACACTTGTATTCTTATTCCGTCGCCGTTTTTTTAAGACATTGCTTTGCACGTATAGAGTAATCCCTGTGCAGGTGACAAACAAAGAAAGTACACCCAGACTTAGAAAAAACATTCGTGGATCACACAAAAAATTATCCTGTGCGAGAATCGAACCCACAACGCTAGGCACGGGACGTACATATCTAAAGCACTCCACCATCTGTTTATTTGTAGTACATTTAAATGCAAAAAATTAACAATTATGCTATCAAGTCATCAGTTATACTTTAAGCACATAATGTGTTGCTGTATTCGCTTATGAGGATTCATCTACTTTCATTCATACTCCCATGCGAGTACTAAATGCGTCTCGTTTGCGGCTCATTCGTGGCTCATTTGTCTGAGCAACCCGCATCTTGCGGTCGCTCGCTGAGTAAACTAACTGTAGGCAATTTTGTTTGATGTAAACACTTACTTCGTCTTGTGTGGGAGGTTAAATTTATGTTTAAATTATACTTAAATAACATTATTATATTAAATACATTTTTATCGCACTTATTTTAATAAATAAATGTTGCTTCCTCGTTTTTAAACATTCGCACTTTATAAATATTTAGATTTTTTTTTACAATCCATTAAGTCTCACTGAGCATATATTATGTTTTATCTTGGAGTAAGAAAAAATATGGTATAGTCCACTAGGCTTAGTACAGGCACTACTTAGCAGATTTTACAACCTGTTGAGAAAAACCCTCTGGCTTGCCTTGCGACCTTGGTTTTACTGTTAAGCTATCACTGCGCAATGAAGTAAAATTTAGGAATTAGTACTTATTTATTAATATAATTCGACTATAAGTTATTAGTGTACGAGCAGAATTGAGCTGTCCGTGTGGTGACGGACTAAGAATACAAGTGTTACCACCCCATTCTTTCCCACGGGTGTCGTAGGAGGCGACGAAGGGAAGTAAGCAATTACCATCGGTGAAATGAAATGGTGAGCAGCGGCTTGACAATACTCTTGGTATAGTTGAGTCCATGAGCGACGGTTACCATTTACCATCAGATGGGCCGTGGCTCGTCTGCCACTACAGGCAATAAAAAAAAGCTGCAATAACTATACAAAATTAAAAGACCAGAGTGTGTATTTCTTATACATGTACTGTCTTGAAGTTAGATAACAAATGCGTAATTTTGAAAACGAGTTTCGAAGTTAAAAAAGTACATAGCATCATTCAAATTTAGCAAACCTTTTAAATTCAATAAATATTCTACAACATTCGCCTCGGTAAATATTGCCTTTTGTTTACATAGTAGTTGTTGACAATGGTACAATCAGACTGGACCGTGAACGTGTTCAGTCCATCGTCTTCGACTTCGATTTGCATCAATATTTGTTTTTAGTGGTGAATAAAAATGCAAGTGGAATTCTAATTTAGGGGAAAACATTATGAAGAATTTCATGTTGGAAATATTTTCTCGACGGCATAGGAAACCTGCCAGTACTCTTTAAGCCAGCCGTTGACTACTGCAAATCAATATTAAGAAGAAAAAAAGCTATGATATATATGGGGGCTTTTAAGTTATACTAATTTCTTCTCATATAGCAAGTAGAGCAATCATAGCGGCAACAAACACGTCAAATTTTGTTTAATAATTTCTTTTTCAACCAAGTAATTTTTTTTTAAGGAAACGTTTGAAACTATTTCACTAAAACATATACGTCAATAATAGCCAGCAAGTTTAATCTCTAAAAACTTGAAGTGTAAGGTGTAACCCTACACATTCCGACATTCGGTCACGGCTACCCCATAGGGGATGGACGGGCATTCTTAAGATGTTTCTAAGAATTTTTGCAAGACAAATATAGGCTGCTTGGCTAAAATGACATATGGAGTAGTGGACACGCCTCATACACTCCCCGACTTCCTCATTCCTCGAGGGTCGGCCTATGATTTATGTCCTAGTCGCGTAAACTTTCAGTTGGAGTTCCGGTTTACGAGCGACCGTATTTATAGCTCTGTTTAAAGTTAGTCCGAGTCCTGGCATTGTGTGCTTCTACCGGAATTTTGTTTGTTTCGTAAATGTACGAGTATTGTTGTTGTTCAAAATATGCTTTTCTAAGTGTAAATATTTTATTATAAAACTATGTGTTTTATAATAAAAGTTTTTCGGATGTGATATAATCCGAGGCATATTAGAACAACATAGAACATATATTGATAATGTTATAATAAGTGAGAGCGAGAAGACCAATGACAAACATAAAGAAATACAAAAAGTTTTTGCATTTCATTTCTTCCTAAATGATCAACAGCAACCAATCGCACATGTTTCTTCCAAAACAATAGGCATATATAGCAGAAAAACATCTCCAGATGGCAAACGAGCCACGACCCACCTGGTAATAAGTAGTAGCTTCAGTTCATAGACTCTGTAATACCTAGAATGAGGTTATGCCTTCAACTGCATTCGCGTGGACTTAAGAATATAAATATACATTATACTCTAGGGCATTAATGTTATCTCTTATATTTATGTAAAAATAGCTATCACATTTATGACGATTGTTTCAGTAATAAATGCTGGAAAGAGTAACAAACAAGCTCTATTTCGAATTTATAATATTATAGTAAGGATACTGCTAAGCCGCTACTCATTACTTCTAGTGGTGGCCTTGCTTATCCCAGCTTGAATGGGCCGTATCGATCGGAGAAGTACCACCCTCTCCCAGAAGGTAGGCGTGAAACGAAACTGTCGGTAACTCCTACGGTTGAGATTCGTATGGAGAGTGAGAGCGCCGGAGACCCAAACTCCCTCCCTATCCTCTTATTATTATTCTTCCTATCCTCTCCCTATTGTCCTTCCTTTCCACCTCGCATCACTTTCCTTGGAGATGCCAACCCGCGAGTGATGCCTCAGGTGTTGAAAAGAAAGAAATGCATTGACAGCTATCTCCAGCTACAACCAAAATATACCGAGGTATTGCATTGTTGGTGACATGGAAGGCGGTGGTACCAACTCGCTCGGGCCAGTTGACAAGTGAGTGCTCCTAGTCCTAATTAGTACCCAATCCGTACCACTAGTAAAGGTAATGTTTACTTATATGCCTCAGTCTCCTCGTCCGACACATGCGGGAAAGAATTCCGATACCCTAAAACAGTATTTTTTCTCAAATATCTTAAAGGTACCGACTCAGCTTTTACAGCTTTATAATAGTTAGGACTAGTGGTAGACCTTTATGGGCCGGCTTGATCGAGGAAGTACCACTCTCTCACAGAAGATCAGTATGGTGTGTGAGAGCGCTGAAGGCCCAAATCCCCTCCTTATCCTTTCCTTATTAACATATCTATACACCACCTATTTCTTTCCTTGGAGATGGCAAAATGAGAGTGATGCCTCTGATGTTGCTAGCGTCTATAGGCTATGGTAACCGCTTACCATCAAGTATACTTGTTTGCTCACACGTAATATAAAGAAAAACAAATAGTATTTATTAAAAAGTCTTGCGTGACAGTCATAAACTAGAGTTATAATATAATACTAAATAACAACAAATAGGCTCTACCACAAATACGTGCTCAAATGCTTGAGCTTAACCGCAAGTGCATTGAGAGACTAAAAACGGTTTGACCGCAAACCGAAATCAAATGCACTGCAAATGAGAGAATTAGAACCCTCATTACGTGGTCAGCGTCGTGACAAATGCTTCCAGTTTTTGTTGGCCGTTCTCGTAATTGATTCATTTGTTTTGTAAGAGAGATATCTGACTAAATGAGATCCATGTTTTGGGTTTAGCTTTTCATTCATAATTCATACTGAAATTTTGTTTTTGTTAAAACATCTGAGTAATTACAAAGTTATTCAGTTGTGAATTCTTGGTTGTACCACCGCCTGGATTATGAGGACATCTCTATGCTTCCGCTAAGCAAGATAGCTGACCTCTCCACTTCTCATGGTTTGTGTTAAATTGAAGTAATGATTAGGGACTCGTATTCAATAAATATTTGCAAAAAGTGGCAATCAGCCCCAAATTCGACCGCCCATGAGATTTGTGTCCGACGTCCAGCCATCTATTTGCAAAACCATCGTTTTGTGATTATATATTATACCACGACCACTCCGTATTTCTTCGTATTTAGGGTATAGTATCTTAAGGTATTCGTGTGGTCGGATAAGGTATAGGCATAGCTCATATCGCTCAAAACTGCATAATTATAAATTGTGCTCTTCTGCTTCAGCAACTACTACTATCAGTGACAGTGAACAGTAATTGACGTCCGCCTTCCTTGTGTTTTTAAACAGTATCCATTTACTTCTTTTCTCAACTATGTACAGCTAGAAAACTAGCGGATTCGGACCATGATGTAATTTCATCAAATTTTCGACATGTTTTTACATTATTTAAATCACATTTCTCTAGTTATCAAACGAAACAATTGTAAGTAATTCAGACTTCAAAGCAACGCCATTTTAGTATATATGGAACTTGTTAAATCTATCTTTGCAGCAGCTTTACAGATTAATATTACATTTTTATTGCTTGCGGACCTGACACACATGGCACACCTGATGTGAAGTGTTAAACAAAGCATCACGCCTGTATTCCCCGAAGGGGTAGGCAGAGGTGTGTATTACACACCCACGATTCGCCAGCTATGTTTAAGTCCCACGTAATAGGGGGCGAGCCTATTGACGTTTATCGGGCACATTTCCAAACTCCAGGCTTCTACTGAGAATTTTTTTTTTTTTTACGAAAAATCTCAATAACATTTCCCGACCGGGGGATTGAACCCGAGACCTCATGATCAGCGTCTACCGCTAATTAATGTTAATTATATTTGTTAATTTTAGCTGATGAAATTAGCTATTGCTGGTGCTTGGTATTTCAGGAAAATTGCCAAACGGCTGCTCACTGTAAAGGTCAACTATGAAGCGGGTATAGGTCTGGCTCATATTACAATAAAAATAACTTGAGAATTGTTTCAAATTATGATAATATAAAATCCATCTTAGTGGCCCCACACGGTCCGGCAACCGCACACCACCCTGGTTTCGAAGTAGGTTTTATTTCCTTGTTATCTGATTTATCAGCGATTTATCTCCCGCCCTGCCCCGGTGTTTGCAGAAACAATTACCAGACAAGTGGATTTTCATTTTCCTGTGATTTTTCATGACTTGTGAGAACTTCTGACGCGTTACTTTAGTTGGAGATATATTATTTAGCATTTGGAATAAATAAATTCGGAACATAACAGAAAGTTGTGAAGATGTTTGATTGTTTGTCTGTTAATCTGGTCGTTAAACAACTGAACGGAAGTTAATAAACAAAGCATTGGATATATAGGTCACTTTATTACCGACAAAAATATTGCCGTAGCCATGTGGACTTGAAACGAATTTCACTGGGTACACAAATAAACTATGTAATAGGAATGTGTGGGATACACGTTGATACACCTTCCATGATGATGATAATTTACTTGAATATTTAAACAATTGCAGACGAAGTCACGGGAAAAAACTAACTACTTAGTCCTCTCTTTTTCCTTATTCTCAAATAACTTGTACCTACTTTAAACAGTAGCGGAGCATGTCAAATGCTAAAAAAATATACATCAAAAATGTCAAAAAAATTGCGTCATCAAATATATGATGAATTTTAATTGCAAAATTAAACTTACTATATTCAATATAGTATATTGGATTTGCCGTGTTATATTGCCGTGTGGGGCCGGCACCAAGAATAGCTCCACCCCTTCTCTTCCTATGGGAGTCGTAAAAGCCGACTAAGGGATTACCGGGGGACCGGGCAGCAGCGTTCCCGTGTGTACTAAAAACATCCACTGCGATCGCCAACCCGCCTGCCAAGCGTGGCGATTATGGTAAAACCCCCATTTTGGGGAGGCCCATGTCCGGCAGTGGATGATGAAAGGCTGATGGATGGATGGATGGATATTGGATTAATGCATGTAAATACATTCCGATAGATGGCGTGGCGACAAATATGATAAGGCGATTGGGACGACCGAAGAGTTCAGTACGATAGCTCAGTGGCTTAGAGCACTTCCCCGGATTGGAAAAGACGCGGGTTCGATTCCCGCTCGTAATTTGTATTTAGTAAGTCTTACCGTATTTAAAAAAGGAAGTTCATAATTATTACGAATATTATTTGTGCATGTTCTGCGGCAATTATTTCAAACGTCATCTAAGAACATAAAGAAATGGGACATGTTAAAGAATAAGTCTTGTATATTCTATGCAATGAGGAGGCCTTGGATTTCTGATGCTCTCACTCACCTAACAAAATACAACAGTAAAAATATCTTCCACTATTATACGCCAATATTCCTTGAGAAGGTGCCTATTGTTTCTCCGGTCGATTATCATGTATTCATCCGTAAGTACGTAAAAAAAAATTTTTATTTTCATCAAGCTTCCCTAAAGTAATTGAATCTAAGCAGCTGAACTAATTTATATGGAAATAAACATGTCGTGCATTATGCGTCACGTTCAATGTTTATTTCCAAACTATACGATAAATATATACAAATAATTGAGGAAAATTACAAGTTGAATACGTAATTGATTCTTTGATTAGTAAATACATACTTGTTTATGTGCTATATACTTGTATATTGCCCCCTTAAACATTGTTTTATTATTAAAGTATAAATTATTTGTGAATAAAGAAAAAGAGAGCGAACCCGCGTCTTTTCCAATCCGGGAAAGTGCTCTAAGCCACTGAGCTATCCCACTGATCTTTCGATCATCCCAATTTCCTAATCACATTTGTCTTACGACCAACGCCACCTATCGGCAAGCATTACATGCATCCAATATAGTAAGATTAATATTGCAATTAAAATTCATACTATTTGATGGCGCGATTTTTTAAACATTTTAGATCTATTTTTTTAGCAATTGACATGCTCCGCTATTTTTAAAAGTATAAATTATTTGTGAATAAAGAAAAAGAGATTTTTAGTAGGAGCGGGAAACGAACCCGCGTCTTTTCCAATCCGGGGAAGTGCTCTAAGCCACTGAGCTATCCTACTGATCTTTCGAAAAAAAAATCTCTTTTTCCTTATTCACAAATAATTTATACTTTAAAAAGTAGCGGAGCATGTCAATTGCTAAAAAAAACAGATCTAAATTGTTTTTCCTCCGAAACGGCTTGACCGATTCTTATGAAATTTTGTGTGTATATTCAGTAGGTCTGAATAGGATGTAAACTATTTTTCATACCCCTAAGTGACAAGAGTGGTCCACCTCAACATTTTTTTATTTTTTGGAAAGCATTTTTTTATTTTAATTTTTTTATGATTCGGCATTATAAAATACATACAAACCTAAATTTTCACCCTTCTACTGCCAACCCCTATTTTTAATAGCGATATTAGCACTTTCATAATTTTCATTGCAAAATATTCACGAAAAAAAATATGGAAAAAAACATATAATGTATGAAAATACTTCCGACAGATGATGCAGGCGTCACCCAAAGACGTTAAGTATGAATGTGTTATCGAAATTAGCAGTCAGGAGCAATTGTCAGGATGGCAAGCATTGGTAAAGCATCTGGACGGTATCCAGGAGATGCAGGTTCAAATCCTGCTCCTGACTGTTATTTTCGATTTCACATTTTTCACTTTGTGTTTAATGTATAGTGCTAAGCATGTCAAATGCTAAAAATATATATAAAAATATCTAAATATCATGCTACGAGTCTTAGGAAACCCTTTTTTTTGTTAAGGCGGGAAAAAATGTTCCTAACCGCATACCCCATCGTTCGGTGCAACGAACAGGGTAGTGTGGGGCCTTCACCCACTAAAGAAACCCGCCGTGTGCCATCTTTCCGCTTTTATTAGCGGGCCACTGGAACTATGTTACATTCCTTCGGTGGTCCGCCGGCCGACTCTTAGGAAACCTTAGTCCTTTGGTTAGTCGAGCAAAGTTTATTTGTAATCGTATGTTTGTCACACGCTTTTCGCCTCTACCATACATATAGTCCAGAACCTGGAAAGTCTACTTATGTCCCGGAAAAATTGACGGTTCCTATGGGATGGCAATTTTTGCATAAAGATTATTTATGAATCCTAGAGTGTCGTATTTATGTCCATGCTGCTGATGAAGTCCTGGGCAGACACTAGTATGTTACTAAAAAATCGATTGAATCGATGAACGTTCATCGTCAATATATAATCGTCTTTTTATTGTATGAACTGTCAGAATCATTGATAGATCGGCTACTGGAATACTCGTCAAGCGAGTCTCGTAGTTCTTGAAATGCTAGAATAATTTGTTTGCTAGTTTATCCTGTTTATATAGAGAGACAAAACGAATATTTTCTTAAGTATTTTTTTACGTAGAATTGTGGATAGATCCGACACTTCATTTTATTTTGACGTTATAATATATGTTATTTAACGTCGTATTTCTGAAATTAGTTCGGTATATAAACTGCTTAATATTAATCTTGGCTTCAAATACGAGTACTCTCGTATAAGGTCGAATCTTTAATCCGAAATCTAATATAAGATTTATAAGATTTACGAGAAACCTTCCATGACGATGAAAATTGATCAGTGAGAAGTTATATTCGTGATACGAGCAGCATTTTATTTTTGTTTTTTTTTCTAATACGGAGGGGTTAAGCGAGCATTTAGCCCGTCTAATGGTAAGCGGTTACTGTAGTCTATAGATGCTAGCGACATAACTCGCGCGTTGCTAACCCCAGGGCATATACAATACAGATCAAAAATCTGGACATTTATGTATTAAAAGCTATGTTCTTTTAGGATATTACTTTATTACGTTTGGAGGAATTTTTGAATTTATGTTCATGGTGCGGTAAAGTTTTACTATTATTGTTAAATGTAAGCTGATTTAAGCTACGACATCAACATCAAAAATCGTCACACGTTGATGTGATTTTTGTTTGTCTATACGCTATTATATTCTAAGTCTATCTCACTACCCACTTTTTGATTTTATTCATAATTTAACTAAATGCCATAATTTATAATACCTTCGAGGTGTCATGAGTTGAGCGTGCGCAAACGTTTCAAATTATGAAATAACACAGCTGTAAAGTATTAGACAAGTTTGAAGTAAAGTTATCGAATATTAGAAAATAAATTAAGCACGAGATGTTCCGAGCCTTATGGTAGTCGGTAATGTAACCGACTTCCGTGCACGAGGTCATGGGTTTGATTCCCACTCAGAATAATTATTTGTTGTGATGAAAACATATATTTGTTCTGCGTTTGGGTGTTTTCTATCTATTATATGTATGTATTTGTTATTGCGAGCGAACTAAAGTTTTGTTTTTCCACATCACACAAACAATTTATTATTTTTTGATGGGAAACATCTAATGCAAAGGGAGGGTAAAACCGGCTGTTAGCGTTGTGACGCTTTTATTTTACATGTCCCGTTCAAATCTTGCAAGTTAAATTAGACACACTTCCCGGTTTCTGATTGAACTGAAATTTTACATGCATATATATATCGCGTGACAATGCCTTATGATGGAGATGGAAGGTGGACATAGGAACTCTATAATGAAGTGGTGCAACCCTATCGAGAGTGTTGTGTGATTCGGCTTGACAAGTACGTTGTCCTTAGATGGTAGCCAGGGTCTAATGATGGAGCTGGAAGGTGGTCATGGGTATTCGGTAATTAAACGTCGCAACTCATTGATATAGGGCTTGTTTGACTTATCTTAAATAGTAACATAGACCTAGATGATATTCAGGGTCTGATGATGAAGCCGGTTGGCCATATGCACTATGCTATAAAACGCCGCAATCCCATCAACTTTGGAATCGTTTGATTCGTTTTGATAAGTACTTCGGTCTTAGATGATAATCCAGGGTCTAAAGATGATGATTTATGTCAATTTCCGTTATTTTACACATTTCATAATTTTATACAATCACACATTGAAAACTTATGATCACTTTATTTCTACAAACTAATTTCGATGTTTTCACCTGTGACAGACGTCCCGCGACGTCTATTTTTTTTCATTATTGTGTGAAAAAGTCTAAATAATACCCTATAGCCTATGTCAGTGTCAAACATAGGCTACAGTGAGTCAACATAAAAGACAATGGGTATTGTACACACCGGACGTATTGTCTCTACAACTTTCTATTAACCTTTAACTACCGGCGAAAAAACTCGCCTACAAGTGTGGGCGAAGCTATGAATATTGGTATATTTTGATTAAAATTAATTATGTAGCTTTGTATTGACAGCATTTGATAGAATCTATTTAATATTATATTTCTTACAATGCTTAGAAATTAATCAGCGTATTAAATAGGCTTGTCTCAACTGATTTATCAATCCGAAGAATAAAATTTAGATTGCCTTTTCTGATGCTGGCATTTGTTAAGATATAATTTTTGGAACTATTAATATTAAACTACATGACGGAGTATTAATATAAGTGTTACCACCATTTTCCTTTCCTTAGGGAGTCGTACGAGGCGACTTAGGATGTAGTTAACACCGATAGCATTACAGGTGGAAGGATTAGGTACCAAGTAGGCAAGTTATCATCAGCTAGGTAGGTTTCATTTTAAAGAGTAACCTATAACAAAATGCCAATTTTTAAAGCCGAAACGGCTCCACCAGTATACATAGGAGTTTCACTTGCATGTAGCTGATTTTATAAGGAATAACTTCGGCTACTTTTATTTTGAAAAAATAATTAGGGTTTCGCATAAAAAATAATGTAACTAAATTTCACGTGGGCGAAGTCGCGGTTATAAACTAGTTAGAAATAATAGATAATAATTATTAATGGTGGACAGAAATAAAAGAATATAACGCAAAAAATTCATATTTCGAGTGAAATTGTATGTCCACGGGCATGAAAATGACCTTTTTTTAAACATAAAACACTTTGTAAATATAACAAAACTAATAAGTTTGACCTTTAGATAACCAGACCGCTGGTGCTGGTGGTACGGTTCACCAAACTGTATGTAATGTTTGCAATTCAATATTAAAAGATTTTCCTTTGAATTTCATATTTGCTGAAATATTTATATGAACGTCCAAAATAATTTTATATCTAATTGCCATCATGGCGCTCCGCGTCTATAGATCTATTAACAACCAGCATATTTCATGACTTATGTAAATAAATGGACACTCACAATAAAATCCATTACCAACTGTCATTGCATGTCAATATCGCATATCGTGAACATAAACTTCAATGGAGATAATTTGAAAACTATTGGTTATAAAGCAAAATAGCCGTCGAAATTCGGAAGTTGCGTTAGCATTAACAATTCTAATGAAGCTTTTAGTGATGACGGGTCATTTTAAATATTGGCGGGTAATACATAAAACATGATTCCGATAGGTTTGTTTTAGATTGACAGAAGTAATGAAAGGGTTGTGTAACTATGCATCTGTCTAGTCGGCAAAATATCTTTAAAATAGTATCTACAATAACTTTAGAGTACTTTATTATTGATGTTTGTGTGAATAACCATACGCAGTTGTGAAGGTGTTGGGTGGTATTGAGATCCATCATTCGGTTCAACGAGGTTAAGACCTAGCAAAGTACACATTTCTGATTTCTGAAGTTTATTGTAATAAGTATTTGTTAAGAAAAGTATTTGTTACAGGTGCTCGGTGAAGGAAAACATCGTGAGAAACCCTGTGAACCTAAGTAATTATCTCGACAGCTTATAGAGTCTACCAACCCGCACTAGATCAACGTAGTGGACTATCGCCTAAATTTCTCTCATTTGTTTCACCAGAGCTAAATATAGGTGATGATAATGGATTCGCCATAAGCGCATCTGGCTATAAAAAGCTCATTGTAATAGGGATGTTTACTGCCATCATTTCACGGCAGATGGCGTATTATCGACATGGCCATTGGAATCTGTAATTTTCATACAATTTCTAACCTGTAATTTGGTAAATTGTCTCGTAATATGCCTCTTTGTGCCGTACCAAAATGTCCATGATACACCAAAAAAGTAGGAAAAGTCGCAAAGATGTTGTAGCTATACAGCATAGCGTCTTTCAATTCTATATTTTTCCGGAAATACAAAAAAATAGCCAACAATTCTCAGGCAAATAAAGCAACTACAATTTGATAATGGCCACCTCGCCGATAGCGCCATCTGCACTTAGCTTTACCCGTGCATCCCCATTGACGTAAAACAAATACAAAACTTTTGTAAAAAGACAAGAATGTGTGTTTGTTGTTAATATCTGGTTCGTTAATAGGCCTATATATCTTAACCAAACGTTAAAGGGTTAACAGAGTTGTGTGCAATAAACGAAATGGAATAGTTAACCCTGCAGCGGTCTTCACACTCACTTTAATTTAGTTAACTGTTCCGTTGTGCCCCGAGCGATGCAGCCCGGTGACTAGGGAAAGGGTTGAATAGTGAGGAGCTGTGCACTTATCGAATAATTTGATAGGCTGGCTGCTTACCTATAACGTTTGCTATTTAATTTTGGTCACTTTGTAGAGGAAGTTCTTTATCATTATAATCATGAAATAAATAAACTCTTCATCTTTATTGTATTAGAATAGAAATTGCGTTTAGGTTTTTCATAAAAATAATTATCTGAAAGTTTACAAACTTTGTATTGCAAAAAATGCAGCTATTTCAACAAAACTATTATATATTAATTATATAGGCTTATTAGTATATTAATCAATGCTTATGTTAATGCTTATTAATCTTACAATTAGTACAATAATTACAACATCTTTCAATTGAAAAATTTATCGGCATACTTATATAATATATTATATTCCATGTCATACTTTGTAAATATAAGAACTGCGCAGTGAAATTATTTAAATAATCGATAATATTTTGACTTTAACTCATCCCATCATTAGGCTGACTCGTTTTCATCACCAGCTAATTTATGTAGGGCTGGGCGCACCCCCACCTATATTTAAAAGCTTATAATCGCGCGATGAAGTGTTGCCAGTGTTGATTAATCACGACTGAATTCCGCCACTCACTCGCAAATAATTGAGGCTTGCAACATCTCCCGTTTATCACTGGAGCTCAATCGGAAAAGAAATTAATTGATGATTCTGTATCAGACTGATTGTCGTGAAATAAATTAAATTATTTTTTATCTAATCGGGACAATAGTCTAGTGGTAATACTTAGGATGGTAAAGACGGAAGTATCGAGTTCAATTCCCAATCCAAAGATGTGGCTTTTCATAATGATAAGTGCATCTTTTGCTTGAAGAAAAACAACGTGAGAATACCGGCATGCTTTTTTTTAAGGCGGGAAAATTTACCTAACACCATACCCCGTCGTTCGGGGCAAGGAAGAGTGTAGTGTGGGGCATCGCCCACTACATAAGATTGAGTAACATTACTTCAGTGGTAAACCTCCATGCTTGAGAGAATTTCACAACGGATGTGAAAACTGATGGACCGCATCCGACTAGCGTAGCAAGATGGTCATCCTTCTTATTTTGAGAACAGCTCATGAACTGTAAAGGCCGGTGCTTACTTGACGGGATGAAAGGTTTTTTTTGTAAGGAAATTAATTTGAATATTATTTTAATACCATTTCATTGATATCGTTACAGTCGTAGGACTGAGCATACCGCGGGATTCCGTGGCATCCCCCGGCGTCAAGCGGGCTTTAGTATGCCACGGTAGGCTTCGGGACGCCACGCCGGGTTTCGGCACGCCTTGGCAAGTATGTAAAGATGCGCAGATAGCGCGGTGTGGAAGGCGGGTCAAGACGCGTCATATCTTAAATCATTTAACAAGTTGCTAAATTCAATTTTTATACATCTTTGTCTCCATTGTCTATGTAGCCAAAATTTTATCCGGCGGCATCCTCCTCGGAATTCTCTGGCATGCCACGGGATTCTATGGCATGCCGAAGCGTCCCTCGGCATTCCGATGATACTATGCCGTGACCTCCCGCGCCATCCCGTCAAATGAGCACCGGCCTTTATTGATTGTAAATTAAAAAGACTTGCACCTAAGCCTATGTGCACTCAAGTAGAACAACTATGTTAAGCGTAAAAGTAATCAGCTTAAAAATTGAACTTAAAATAGGTCAGCATAACCACTTCACCATCTGTGGTATCAAGTTTTTAAAAACATAATACCAAGATACACACTACAAATAAGTAAAGAGACTTAAATAACTTTAAATTAACTTCAATCGACAAATTAAATTGAAAACGTTAAAGCGCCGGCTTTTAGCCCTTCCGTTACCTAACAACGAGTCGGGCATCGAACCTTGCACCTGCCGACAGGTTTCTATATGAAAGGACCGTTTGATAAAATCGAACCTGTCACACGGTGGGTACACTAAACCGTCACTGTCAACAAGTCGTGGTTGAAGCTGTGAACGATACCATGAATAGGAAGAACTCATATCATGTTAAGCATGCTTATCTAACCCAAAATGATTTTAATTAAAGAAATAGTTTTTTTATTTTTTTTTATTGTGTGTAGTGGCAGATGAGCCACGGTCAATCTGATGGTAAGTGGTAATCGTCGCTCATGGACTCGACTATACCGAGAGTATTGTCAAGCCGCTGCCCTCCAATTAATTTCACAGATATGAAATAAAATATAAACGGCTATCTCCTGCTACAGTCAAAACGCAAAGATTTGCTTCATGGCCGGTCACACGGGAGATGGTGGTACCAACCCGCTCGGGCCCGATACCTAGTGAGTACTCCCACTAGGTACCTAGTCAGCCAGCCCTACCAACAGTCATGCAATGGATGATAATTGCTTACTTCCCTTAGTCGCCTAATACGACACCCGTGTGAAAGAATGGGGTGGTGACACTTGTATTCTTAGTTCGTCAGCACACGGACAAAACGCGTACAGGCGTGATATTCCCCGAAGGGGTAGGCAGAGGTGTGTTACACACCCATGGTTCGCCGGCTATGTTTAAGTCCCACATAATAGGGGGCGAGTCTATTGCTGTCTACCGGGCACATTTCCAAACTCCGGACTACAGAGATTTATTTTTTTATAGCTCAATAGCCCCGCCCGACCCGGGGATCGATCCGACCCGAGACCTCATGATTAGCAGTCGGTCACACTACGGCTACACCACAGAGTTAGTTTATGTTTTTAATAAAGCTGATTAATTTTAATTGTTAACCAATAGGCTTTTATAATTGTAGAATAACCTTCCGAGACCTGCACAGTGCTTAAAGCAGAAAAGGCTTGTCAAACAAATGATAAAAAAAATGTCATCCTATTCCGTGGGAACTGCATGAGCTCTGTATACAAGTTTATGACGCACTAGTATCAATAATTAGTAACCGTCACTCATAGACTGTATGTTGTATTACCTGGAGCTAAGCCAGTACCCACCATGAAGATCTCTCACAAAACTCAGGAGTGGAACTAAAACAAATCAAGAAGCTCCACTGATATCTTTACTAATATAAATGCGAAAGTGAGCCTGTTCGTTTGAATTAATTATTTATTTTGCATACCATATATCGTCTGGACTCCAGACCAAAACTCAATGAGTTGCTCGGTGCACGGTCTGTCAAATTGCAGATGGTGGTAGCAACCGTCTTAGGTCCGATAGCAAGTGAGTACTCCCATTTGTCTCCACGTACGACACCAGCGAGGAACAATAGGGTAGTGACATGTCTTGTATTATTAATCCGTCTCCACACGGATATTGATGTGACGGTTTGTTCGTTACTCTTTTACTCCCGTAGCTTTTTGATTATAGTCATCCAGTACAGTCCATGAGTGATCATCCCTTACCTCCAAGTGGACCATCCTTCAAAGAAACCACATGCTCTATTTTAATCATTTTTGTAATCAGGCACTTTCTGATATTTATTATGATTACTACATTTTCTATTCATAGTCACCGGTGGCGGTGGAGTAACCTGATATGAGATAGAAACCGTAGAAGTAATTTTATTTCTAGTGATTATTATAATTACTGCTAATATTATAACATACTTCTTAATATTTTTTTTTAATCTTCACGGTAAACGTAAAAAAAAAATACATTTAAATACATCATGTGTTTGATAGTAGCCGCGATGTATCGGTGTGTCCAAAAGTCAACAGGGTGCGCAATACAAAGGCATTTATTGTACGAATTTCACGCTTCCACGTGGGGTGTTGTGTACTACGAAGTGTTACTCTTGATACTTGAATACAAAGAAAAATACATCTTTATACACAGTATATACATAATTCTTCTATATTTTTTAAAAAAGACAACACAATAATGTGTTACCCCTGTATAGCGTGGGATCCAATATACAAAATTACACTGAGACTCAGAACAGACACTTTTGAATTACACAAAGAATTTCCCTGTGTGAGAGTCAATCTCACAATACTCGACGCAAGAAGTCAGCATCTAAACCATTCCACCATCAGTGCCTACATACAAGTATTAGTCACTGAAATACTTGCACAGATTTTGATGGCATTTGTAATCTTCTTTGAGTAGGTCCCTGAATGGTTTACTCCTAGGTAGCTAGACTAGACTAGCTAGGTAGCGCTAGGCTCTAATCTGGGATATATATTTTTTTTTTGGCAGAAACATATTTTGTTTAATAGTTTTTTTGCATATTAGAACACAACATCTATTAAATTTGCCAAAGAACTTCTAAATCTAATGTTCCAGCAGGATAAAGTCTGATCCGCCAGTAATATGATAAACTTCTTTTGGTGATAATAGTAACTTAAAAAGTATCAAAACTGATAACGCGCACTACACAGCATCCCTACGCGGCCACAGACCGCGGTGTAAAACTGAAGGGTTGCATCACCGCATACCCCAAGCACAATTTCGTCACGCTTGTCTTTACACACACGTACAAGCACAACATACCACAGCCTAAAATATAGCACACACTCTTCTAACTCTACTGCAAAAATTTCTGTATTTTTATTACAATATTCCTGTGCTGTGGTTTCATCAGCTTTTTTGAAGTTTACCCTTTATAAAGAAGGGTGAAATATTTTTTTTAGTCAACAATAGAGAATGGTTAACTAGTTTGCAGTGTAAACAAATTGTTTCATTGTAAGTTCCGAAGTCAGTGGCTTTTAGTCCGATGTATAAATATGTAAATATTTAGTATATAATTTAAATAATTTTTACATCACACAGCTTAATAGATGTATTTTTCTTCGTAAAATTTTCTTTTTATATATTGATATTTGGAGGTATAAAACTTCTCGTATAGATGATAACCATTTCAACCCAAATTAATTCCATGTTATTATCAGATAGGTGTATTCTAATGTGATAAAGAAGGGGTAACCTACACATCATAACCAGTGTGAGTTACTATCTAGGAAAGGTATTGTCACCATCAGGGTAATATGTCGCGACACATTAACTCCTCAAACAAATCTGAGACTAATAATAAAACGCGTCTTTCAGGATTTTAGAAAATATTCACGAAAAAATAAATATGGCGTTACGAAGTTCGCCGGGTCAGCTAGTATCAAAATATAAATTGGCATAGTTGGCAGGTATATATATATATATATATATATACTACTATACATATATATATATATATATATATATATATATATATATATATATATATATATATGTATAGTATTTTCAGGTAGGTGAAATACTAATTCATCTTTGATCAAAAACAACCGCGTATAATATCATAAGTTATTGAGAAGAGATGTCCCTGGCATGCAATTTTCTTCAAGATGTCTTCTACCGCCAAGCAAATTTCTAATTCGACAAGAATTTCAACGAGTACGCACGTCATTTTGAAATGTTAAAGAATGCAAAAAATCGTTACTAACATAGGCACTACAAATAAGTCACCACTGAAGTAATGTATTACAGTTCCAGTGGTCCATTGATACAGACGGAGAGACTGCACACAGCTGGTTTATTTAGTGGGTGAGGGCCCTACACTGTACTGCTTTCCGAAACGAGTGTGTGGTTGAGTACATTTTTCCCGCTTTAACAAAAAAGGTATCCAAAATCTCCTCAATGTGTCCAATCACTATTGATTTATTTCCCATACAGAGAGAGATTAATAATTAATCCCACAATAACGTCAACCTATAGTAAAAGGGGGTGGGCAGAACGCCATATGGCCCCAATATCGGGCCGAGTTAAAGTCGACGCGGCGAATTACCAGTAATCCTGGCCATAATGTGAACATGTTTCAAAAATTTCAAATAGGGAACTTTTGTTGTAAATGTTTTGGACAGAAATTGCCTCGCAATATGTTGGTAATCATTACCTAAATACTTATATGTTTGTTACTAGCTAGTTCTATAGGTATATATTTATACATAGTATGAAGTCGCTATCGCGCACAACGGATTTTGAAATTGTGAAAACCACTGTGGCTTAAATAATTTTTCAAAGCATGTTTACATCCTGATAACTTTTTAGTAGATATATTAAATTATTTGCCGCATTTACTGTTAGCAGTGACAGCTTAGTGGTAAAACCTAGGTCTGCAAAGACAATGGTATCGTGTTCGAACTAGTCGGAGGTCCTTTCACGGTCTTTTCGAGATTATGTAAGTATATTTTACATAGTGAATAAATCTGAATTGCTGAGAGACTGTGACGGCTTGTAAGGTATGCATACCCGCACTGGATTAGCGTAGTGGACTATAGCCTATAATCTTTTACTGAGAGGAGACCCGTCCCCAAATGTGGGATAGAAATTGTTGAATTTTTTAACAGTTTTCATTGTCATTTTAAAACTCTTTAGGATGGCTTATAAATACATGCTTAATAAACTATTTTATACGAATATTCAAAGATTATATTCACATAAGGTTGTTCGATGATATAATAATTATTTTAATAATAGGAAAAGATTACTTTGGATTGGATTGGAATTCAAGACTTTTGGAAATCCATTCCAAACGCTTCAACTAGTATAGTTACCATTTTCTCTTAATACCTATTTGGAAATTGCCCAGGTTATCTAGATAAATGATATTACTAGCCTTTACCGGCTCCGCCGTAGCCAAAGGCTAGTTTTTGCTTACATACCAGGTTTCCGATATAGTAGCGGCATAAAATGTAAATAAATAAGTTGCATCAAAATCCGTTCAGTACTTTTTGCGTGATGCGCGAACAAGCAAACTGATAGAGAAAAATGTATTAGGTTCAGACACGCCTATTAAATTATAGCCTCTCGTCTTTTTTTCTCAAATATCTAAAATGTTTAGACACAGTACTGTTACAGCTTTATAATAGTTTGGAAAATGTATTCAATTACTTAAAAATTATAAGGCAATTTTGAAAGTAGTTCATAAGTTTCTAGACTGTTAAATTAAAGGCATTGAATATCGAATGCCATTCTAAGGTGAAAACTTCACTAAAATACGTGCGTATTTATTCAAAACTTATCATCCTTTGAAAGAAGACATTGTGAGGAAACCCGCGTGCTATATTTTATTGGGAGTGATCTAAGATAATAGCCCTATGACACCCATCCCTGTCACTATGAAAATCCGTGTCTTATGACAAAAATTGGTGTATTAACTAGCTTCAACTCGCGACTTCATCATAGAGAAATTTTTTTGAGCAGATTTTTCTAACTTAAAAGCAGCCAAATTTACTCCTTATAACAACAACTGCTAGTGAAAGTACCGTCTATATCATCCAGCTGTTCCGGAGATTAGCTAGAACAAACCGACAGACAGACAGACAGACAAGAACTTTAAAATTGATACTTCGTTATAGGTATCGTTATATACTCTACCTGTAACGAAATACTAATTTTATAAATTTAGTAAAAAGCTATTATTTAGACATTACAAACAGACATTCCATTTTTTTCTATTTGTATAGATATATAGATAGATGTACCTACTGTGAGTACCGTAGATAAGTGATACTAAAACTAACAAACAAAATCAAAGTTACATAATAGTATAACATATTCGTAATATCCGTTCGTGAGCTTGTCTAATTTCACCGCTGACAGTAAAGGGTTGAAGATATTGACACAAATGTTGCATACCCCTGTTTGCGGTTATTGTTTCCTTGATTCAAACCCTTGGCTAATTCGTTTATGAACGACCCTAGTTGATTGTGAGGCTTACAGTTTTGAATTTAAAAATATAATTAAATATAGTATCAGACATAACAGAGGCTTAAAGATTACAAAAAAAGAAAAGTAAATCTATGGTGACTGTCCGTCGTTAACGTCACTGCTCCGCTTATATAAGTTTTGGCGTGATATTAAATAATTTACCTTATTCCTACACAATGTGGCTTTCTGATAGTGAAAGTATTACATCAGTTTAGTAGTTTCTGGGTTAACTGATTACAAACCAACGAATCTTTCCTCTTTAATCTATTTTTATCAAAATGATCAAACTTTACAAATTATCACTTTGTAATAATTTCCCAGCCGTATCAATACATATACTTATAGCATTAGGAAACCTAGAAGCAATAAATCAAATAAGGAATTTTAAAGAGAAAACTCATCCGATTACAACCTAGGAAGGAATGAATCTAATATGGTCTACAGTGAACTATATATAATTGTAAACTTTTCTACAAAATAGGTGTATAATTATCCAATCAAGAACATAATTCTCAATAAACTTTCAAATACCGAACCCAAAAATGAAATCAAATTTGATTAAAACGAAGCAGCCCACGAACAACCGCGAATGCGTGGCGACAGCCTGTTCAAATCAAATTATAAATAAAAGAGGGGAACAATAGGGTCCAGGCGCTGCACCGAGATGAGCGCCGTGATGGATGAACAAACTACGTGGCTATGAGACTCGACGAAATGGATAATGTGCGGATGAAATTGTCGAGTCAAATGCGAAAACTACGGCGTAAGTCTTTGTATAGGAGACTATTTGTTTGTGTATTAGAATGGCTGTCATATTTCAGAGAGGAGTTTTCTAATAATTAAAAAGGATTTGTTCTCCTATTAATTACCTACTTGTGTAAAACTTCTTATCGCACACTTTACTATTATTTATAAAAAAAAGTATTCTTTATTCATGTCATTATTGTCTCATGGTAAGTGGTAACCGCCGCTCATGTATATATATCCACCCTAGATATTAGTATCAATACAACAGATACACCCAAGCTGGTGCATCTCTTGAAGATTTGCTATTACGTTCAGTAAAATCGATGATAGAATCGAATAACCTTTTCTATGACCGAAATCCGTCGGGTACTTCACACCTGATAAAATCAAAAAACTACTAACCTACCTGTATGTGGATCCCGAAACTATTAGGTACCTACTTGCAACTTTACCTCCCATTTGATTGTAGTAATTGGTACTTAGTCACCTTATCTACGGGAACGAACTAACTACGTAGCTAGCGATATATAACGTTGTGTTACCTATTTTAGTATTTAAATGTAACCCTAGACTGAAACCATAACAGAAAGTTAGTAAACATCCCAATATTTACTTTCTATTGTTTGTCTTTTTAAGACCCACGCAGATATAACACCTTTTTCCAGTTTCACAAATTTATTCGGATATAATTACGTCAGATCCTTTATATAGGACATCGATGAGAATGACGCCAAAGGCGGGTTTCCATTTATTTAATACCGACATTCTTGTATAAGATGAATTTTGAGTATTCAGTAAGTTCATGCCTTGAATCTTGCTCGTAATACTATTTACCTGAGACTACATGTGAAGTTAATGTTTTACTTACCAACAAATGAGATGTTGACAAGCACTGAACACTTTTAGGGTAAAAAGTATGTATATTTATTTCCTTTGAAAAATAGATTATTGTTCAGATATAATTATTTTTACACTGAAAATATGAACATTAAACTTATCCACAAAATATATGGTTCTTTAGCAACAACTGTTGCTGTTAATTGTAGCTCAGCGAGTTGTTTCGTGGTCGTTCTGATTGTGTTGTTGGTCACAAAGTTTCCCCTTCCTCGTGTAGCTTTGGGGTAGCATTACACGCTGTTACGGGCTTCTTGTTTTTGACATGTAACTGTGTCAATTTTGATTAAGATAATCTGGGATAATTCGTATGCGTTTTACGGCACTAAAATAAGTAGTTCACAAAAACCAAAACAAATCGTATAAGGCCAACTTTGGGGGCTATATACTAGTAGCCACTGGATAATTCCACTATCTGCCTCTCGGCTCCATCATCAGTATACACAGAGATTTATTTCGATACGACTTCCAGAAGTACCCACATTAAAATTTACTTAGGTACCACTGAAATAATGTAACATAGTTCCAGTGGCCCGCCAAAAGTTAATTAAGTAGGTGAGGGCCCCAAACTACTCTATTCTTTACCCTGAACGACGGGGTGTGTGGTTAGGTAATATTTTTTCCGCCTTAAAAAAGGATAATATATAATATTGTTTGTTTTTTAAAGTTCAATTTAATATAAAGATGTTAACAATGTGGGCAAATTTCTTATAATGTAAGGTAGAACAAAACCTTCCAACATTAATTGATAAAATAAATTTCAATTAGTAATTAATGGGCCGTCGTCAGTGCCCGTAGTCTTGACAGTATAGCGACATCCGTAATAAATTTGTTGATTAATTATTTTATGATATATTTATGTAAAGTAGTTTTATAGCACGCAGTGTGATAGACGATACAACTTCTCTATTGGACATGCTGGTAACTTCCTGACTATGGGAGTCAGCTTTTAATTACGCGTGCCGTAGATATTGTACTGATAAAAAAAATATTATTCAAACAATGACAAAAAAGCAAGCACCCACAAAATAATCCCAACAAAACATGGCTATTTACAAACCACAGTATCGCGGTTCATATCGCCCTGTCAACTCCAACTGACGCCATATTGAGGCAGACATTGACGTCACATTCGTTCACGTTTTGATTTATACTCCATCCCATCGCGAATTTATTTGCGGCAACATATTACTGACTTGGATTTATTAATTTTTAAAAAGCTTCACTTCGTTGAAATATAATTTCTACTTGACTAACATTTTCACACGTTACTACTAAACTCCTTTGCTAAAGTTCATTAATTTAATTAAACCACCAAAACAAGCCACTAAAGCTGTAACAAATAACAATACTCAAGACACATTTACTTAATTAGTGATCAGATTTATTTTTACTACAATAATAAATTTTAAAGCCAAATAAAACTCGCAATAGGTTTTGTCTAATTTTGTTCTACCACCGGATCACAACATGGCCTCCACTGAGAATATCCGGCAAGTAACTCAACAAGCACATTTTAGGAACATATACCTACCTTTTTTTTGTTTAGGCGGGAAAAAATGTACCTAACCGCACACCCCGTCGTTCGGGGCAACGAACAGGGTAGTGTGGGGCCCGCACCCATTAAAGAAACCCGCCGTGTGCCGTCTCTCCGCCTGTGTTGACGGACCACTAGTACTGTGTTGGATTACTTCAGTGGCAATATATACCTAATTACCTACCTATCTACTAGATTATACCTGCGATATTATTTGCGTGAAATTCAGAATTGGGTCATAACATTTTTGTTATATAAATATATATTGACGTATAACTGAGACACATTAATTATTATATCTATGGAAAAAAACAGCCACCCCAGAGGAATCCTCCATTAATGCAGGATAAAAAGTTCTATGTACTCCTCTGGGCTTCATACTATATGTATTCATAAATACGTAAAATTTCATGATGATCGGTTAAGTAATCAATTATTTTTAAATTAAAAAAAACCGCCTTTAAAAGGCCCCTTGAACTAAAAACCAAAAAATAATTTAGTATTTACATACGATTTTCGTGCTAGACACCTACTGATGTGTTTGAAGTCGGTGCCAAGATGATGTTAATGTTATTATAAGTAGGTATACTCGTATATACCTACCTATTGTTTTTGTTATTATATGAGTATAAGTATTGTTTTATTATTTTTAGACTAGGCACCGACTTCAAACACATCAGTAGGTGTCTAGCGCGGAAATCGTATATAAATACTAAATTATTTTTTGGTTTTTAGTTCAAGGTGTCCTTGGAAGGCGGTTTTTTTTTTATTTAAAAATTATTAATTTTTTGCGGTTTAGTGGTCATTTATAAAATAGGTGCGTAGGTTAGAGTAGATGGTACATGATGAGGAGGCCTTCCTCGGAGCACAGGAGTCTGAAAATTATAAATATGAGCGCCTAAAGCGCAGTAGAGAAAGACATAGAAAACAGCGAGAGTCTTTCAAAGACCGTGAAGAAAGATTGGCGTACCCATATACATACAATATGGGTACGCCAACTAAACTGCCTTGGTAGTGCAGCGGTAGTGTGTGCGACTGCTGAACATGAGGTTTCGGCTTCGATCCCCGGGTCGGGCAGTGTTATTGAACTTTTTCGTAAAAAGAAAAATTCTAGGCAACGTACGGCAATAAGCTCACCCCCAATTATGTGGGAATTAAACATAGCTGGCTAACCGTGGGTGTGTAATACACCTCTGCCTACCTCTTCGGGCATACAGGCGTGATGCTATGCCAACTAAACGCTCTGCTCCAATGAGCCAGAGAGTCGGTTGAAAATATCATCGATGTATGTCCAGATGCAATTTTGTAGATTTTTGTTGTTTTTTTAAAAACCGCTGAACTGATTTTGATAAAATTTAAATGGGACCACCTCTGATGTAGAACCTACCAAAAACAAAAAAGAATCATTGAAATCGATTCATAATTGGCGGAATAATCGCGTAACAAACACACAAAAAAAAAACATACAGCAGAACACAGAACAGAACCTCCTCCTTTTCGGAAGTTGGTTAATTACGTAATGACAGCATAATAAACACACATTTATAATATTAGTAAGATACACAATGATATTTACGATAATAAACGATAATGTCTATTATTCTGCAGCAACATTTTCATTCGTCTTGTGTGTGCGGATTACCTCCGTGGAGATAACTTCTTAAGGCATTAGCGAGGTTAATTGTGAAGCTTCGCAGTCCCTGGTACTACTAGCAATCTTCAATACCAAATGGTTTAAAGGTAGATTCGCACAAAGCGTTTGTATGCTACAGTTAAAATAAACATGACCTAATAGGCTGGATCTACAGTTCGACACAACACATCTACTATATTCTATATATCTGAACAAAACATATTGTACTTATAATTCCTAGTGATAGAGACGATATACTACTCGTAGTATCGACATTAACTATTTATGTATAATCTCATTCAATCTTGTCTTAAATCCATCTACATAATTATTGCTAGTAAATCATACCTATATGCAAATTGCTTTATGAAGGTTTTATAAAGAAATGGAATACCAACAATTAATCACTAGTAGTGCTTATATTTTTAATACAAGTGCTAATTCTATCAATTTATTATATTTGCAATAACTGCTACAAAGTTGCGGTATAAATTATAACCTATTTATATCCTTCGGCTATTTCCTTGCACCTGACTCAGCACCTATCGCGAACACCTGCCAAATACACTGTTGATAGGCTTTGGTACCAAGTAAAAATCAATTCTCACTCATATCAAACATACTTTAAACTTTATGTTCGGCAGTGCTCATAAGCGGTGGCCGCCAATACCATCAGATGGGTCGTGGCTCGTCATCCATTAGCGTGAAAAACAAACCTGACAAATACATTTCAACCCTAAGCGTCAGTTACACGTAGCTCGTGAAGACCACAATCGTCACGAAGTGGTTTTATCGAGTGTAACCGAGGAGAGTGCTGCTTTCAAAAAAGCGCACTTTAATTTTGGGCGCGGCATGGAGACTGCGATGCGGCCGTGCGTACCGACCGCCTATTTATTTTATTAGCTATAAAATGTTCTAGCTGAGCTTAGCTTTCTTGAAACGTTTAGATACAGCTAGGACAGACTTCATTTTTTCTTTAAAAGGACATACAATAGTCTGCAAAACGTATACCTATGTCAATTTCTACCTACAACTGCCGTATTTTGTGTAACATACGTGTGTAAGTCTACCAAACTATATTGAGTAAGAGTGGTGGAATATGACTCCAAACATTCTCACTACGTGGTGAGATCTGTGCCAGACTGTGCGATAGTAATGGGTTGAATCACAAATCTCAACGGGAAACGTAGCGTGTAAATTATTATAAGTAAGTGCACATAGTTAACGAGAAATTTAGGGGCAATTAGAATATGTATTACTTAGTATTTGAGGAAATCTATTGATAACGGACACTCACGAGATTATACGGCATACAAATGGCTAAAAGTTTATGGTCACACAAATAATTATAATGCTTATTTTCGTCGCATGTTCTCGACATTATTATACACAAAAAAAATGTTAAAACTATAACATCGTATAACTCGTGTAACTATTTCCAAAACTGGGGTCCTGTCCCCTATGACTAATCGCCAAGCAATCGATACCGAAGTTTTTTCGTAGCCCTCAGGCGGCAGACAAATTGTCTTGCGAGAAGAAATTAATTTGACAAGTCGCCGGGTGGAGTAGTCCCAAGACTCTTGTATTAATTTATTTGGACAAGAAAAAATGTGGTCACGGTCAGGGAGCGGCCTCTGACGAGATGGGGATGGATAGTAGAACCTGTCACTGAAAAAAACTGAAACTTATTACTGTTTGTGTTATTATTTGAAAAGAAAGTTCTAAATTGCACTGTGAATGGACTGGCAAGCTCGGCGAAGTGCCATTATTTCACACAATATCGGCGTTTAGAAATCGTGTGTACTGTTAATATTGCGTTTCGGTCAGTGAGTGCGGGCGCCGGAGACCTAACGCCTCTCCTTCTCCGTTCTATATCCTAGAGTTTTATATTATCCCCATTACTTACAAACTTGCAGCTCGCGTGATGTTAAAAAACTGTTAAAAAAAGTCACACGTTGGTTAATGGTGACTAAAACGTGCAAAACGATGTACAGACACACACTTTTGCGAGTTGTATGTATAATGTTCAACAAAATATTTTTTTTTTGTGCGTGTAGTGTCGGACTTAGAATACAAGTGATACCACCCATTATTTCACACGGGTGTCGTAGGAGCCACTAAGGACAGTAAGCAATTATCATCCATTGTACGACTGGTGGTAGGGCTGTTTATCAAGTGGGAGTACTCGCTTGCTATCGGACCCAAGCGGGTTAGTACCACTATATCCCGTGTGACCGGCCATAAAGTACATCGGTGTGTTTTGGTAGTAGCAGGAGATAGCTGTTTATTCTTTAATTTCATATTTTTGAAATGAAATGGTGAATGTCTGCCTGGTTTAACTAGCTCATTACGAATTAAACATCTAATATCACAAGTTACTTTGACTAAGACACTATACTAACAAAAGAAAGCAGAAACGCCAATAAGGTTTAATACAAAAACCGATTCAGTTATCACATATATGGACATAATGACATCAGGAAAAACTCTTGGAAATATATATCGGAATCGTAGGGGACTCGGCAGGGGAGGCGGATTTATGACGTTCCGATGATACAATCGAATCAAATAAAGCATCTATATAAATCAATGTCCGATTGGAGTGTGAGGTGAGAATGATATACGTGTTGTTTCTATTTAGTTCTGTGTGTGAAGTTTTGGTTGAGGATGTATTTTGTTTTGATAAACTATCTTCTTTGATATTAGGTTCCTATATCACACTAGCTTCTATCAGTAACTTAAGGATTCGATGCAAAGAGATATAAAAAAAAATAATGGGAACAATCATATCACTTGCGCTGTAATAGCTGCAGTGTGAATCAACACCATCTAATTACGAGTACAAATCAATTGTCATTTTAACATAACTAGAATAATACAATGGTAATAAAAGTATTCTGTGTTTATTCAGGTCATATGTTATGTGACAACATCAACGGATATCCACGTACAATAAATATAAATAATTTTGTTTTTTTTTTTATTTATTTTTTAGTATTTGACATATTTATATTGCCATACATATTAACACAGAGGGTAAAAATCTAAAATAACAGTTACAAGCAGGATTAGAACCTGCATCTCCTGGAATATATGTGGGACATTGATATCCCCTCTCTACCCAAGGAATCGTAAGAGCCGGCTAAGGGAATACCGGGGAAGTGGGCAGCAGCACTCCCTCGAGTATTAATAACATCCACTGCGATCGCCAACCCACCTGCCAAGCGTGGCTATTACGGCATTATCTCCTATGACAGGACCGCTCGTTGTAGCGTTCTCTTGGGGAGGCCTATGTCCAACAGTGGATGTTGAAAGGCTAATGAATGGATGGATGGATTGACATCTGGATACCATCCGGTATTCCAGGAGATGCGGGTTGAAATCCTGCTCGTGACTGTTATTTCGATTTCACATTTTCACATTTTGTGTTAAATATATCTAGCTAAAGGTTCCTCATTATGAGAAGGTGCAAAACATATTATTATCCATAGTTAACATTAATGAAAGGATACAAGATATATACAGGACCAAAAATATTACCTTAATATTTATTTTATGGAGGTTACCCCGGTGTCGCAGCCCTTGCAATAAAAAAGCAAAAGTTTCAATTAACAATGTTCCGATATCGAGTAATGAGAGGTTGCATGGATTTATCGTCGGATAACCGACAATTAAACGTCTTTGTTCCCGAGGACTCGGCGAGAAGAACGCCACGCCCGCACGAAATGCATCGAGAACACCCAGCTGGGAAGTGCAATGTGATTTCTGGTGAATATTTCCAAATACAATTCTGAAGAAAATCGCTAGAACAATTACTTTTCTTCTTCTTAAAGCCATAGTTCAATGGCCAGCAGTAAACTATCCAGACGGAGTTATTTACATTTTTTACATAATTTTATTCATTTGAGTTGTTCTGTTATAATTTCCTTAGTTTGTTACGACATCTTTAGAATAGAGTTGAATAGTAACTGTACATCTACACAATAAAGATCAGAGGAGAGAAGATTTGGAAATATGCTTACTATAAAGCTGGTCATTTGGATGGAAAGCGGGCTTATTTTTAAGGGGATCTCCATATGAGTATTCAATTCTTAACTTTTTCGAGATGAACAAAGAGAAAGTATCGTATCAAGTGGAAATCCACTGTCTCTGCTCTTCTATGTGGCAGGATAGGAAGCCTCATAGAATATAGAGGTAGAATTTAAAAATATAACTGCGCTACTCAATATAGCCCTGTAAACTGTAATATCAACACGCCAAGGAAGAAAAGCATGAACGATAAACGAATGTCACCGTGTTAAATAAAAAGATTTAAAAGTAATAATAATATAAGCTTTATAAATTTTGTTTTTATAAACTTCTTAGACAGCTCAAAGTCCAATGTGAAACTTGAATGCAACAGAAATTAAAACATTAACCTATGACTCACATACATCCGTGGATTCGTGGATCGTGGCTCGTCCGTCGAGACAAAAGGAAAAAATGCAGGCCTCACAAGACGCGACCACATTGTTCCTGTGTACTTATGTGCACAAAGATCTGTCGGCGACCAACCTTCGATAGCATAACAGCCTTTAAATTTAACTAATAAACGCCTGCGAGATCGATCAACAATGAGTTTTCAAAGGAGTGTTTTGTGAATGGGACGGACGAATTGTTTTAATATCGGGATTGAAAAGGAAGAGACCGTGACATAAATTGCAAGGTTCTTCTTAAGGCAACGCTTTAGCGGCTTAAGCAACGTAAGCTCGATAATACTTTAAGAAAATCATAAAGCTTTTACGCAGTTATTTATAAACATAAGGAGGTATAATTATAGCATTATGGTTGTTATTTAGATATTTTTATATATATTTTTAGCATTTGACATGCTTAGCACTATACATTAATTTCACATTTTTCACTTTGTGTTTAATATTATGGTTGTTATGGTTTATGCATAATTAAAAAAAAATTGGATTAACATAGCAACCCTAGATGACTAGTATTTCATTTTATTCCGGTTTGCTTCTGAACTAAGCACTAAAACCAAGCTAATGGTCTGACAGAAAATCAAGTGCTTTCTTTTGTTAATCCACTAGATTCTGAGAGCAACTCCGTCCGCGTAGACTTCAGAACATAAGCACATCAATCCACGGCACACTAATTATCTCTGTGTGAAATTAGCTATCCCATGGGAATCATTCATTTTTGCGGAATAAATTGTAAGAAGAAGAAAAGAAGCGTTGCACAAGATATTTAACGCACTAATATTGACTGCACAGATGGCGGAGTGATTAAGATACCGGCCTTCCGCCGTTGTGGGTTCGATTTACATACGGGACTCTATCTACAAAGATGTTTGTAAGTCCCCACGATAGAAGGATTATTATTTCACGCATGGCGTAGTCTTAAAAAAAAATTATTATTTGATTTTTTATTTGATTCACTATTTTTTTTAATTTAGAAGTTTTAGTAGTACTTGCAGCAAAGTGCGTTTATACACATACAGATATCGTCGTTATTCGAGCAAATAATAAAACGGGAAATGGATTTGCCTGTCGTTGATACATATAAATCACATAATTAAATCTAAATGATAAGAAAAGCTAAGACGCAACGCCAGTTTATTATTTCGAAATAATATTAAGTTAAAAACAGGTAGGTACATGTAAATTTTATAAGCTTGGATTTCAATGATTGTGTATGCTATAGAGGCTTAACAGCTTGTAATAATTCCAATATTTCAATCGATACAATCATATAACACTTTCTTTAATCAGCAGATCTCAAATCGATTTCCAACGTCTATTGTTACCGTTGTAACATCATATCGGACATCATCTTCATCACCCAATACATATTATGGTGACTTGACATCTTTGACAGCTACAAATATTTAAACATTTGCATCTAAATTAGACTTTATATTCTCAAAATTAAGAATCATATTGTTGTTTACTAAGAGCATTACTGTCAGCATTTTCTCGTGCTACAAATTCATTAAAATCTGTTACAATAGATTTCATTGTGTCATATTTGCTATTGGTTATGATTCAAAATCGAATAAATTCTTATTTTGCAACAGTAAATATAGATTAATACTGCGCAAGATAGGTACGTTCATCAACTTCATATGTCCATTCAGAATCGTTACCATTCAAGTCTTTGATATTGATTTGATGTTTGAATGAGAAATTGAATGTATGAAGCTCATTCATCAAATTATAAGTACTACATTAATATTTCATTCACAGAGGTTGCGATGTCGTGCGATAAGTATAGCTTCTGTTTCTTCCTCAAGCAGTGTTTCTGTAAAGTTGGCACTAGAAATTAATAACGTAATTAAATTAGTGTTCATTTGTTTTACAAATAACAGGGAACCTTTTGATTTATATTATCTTTTGTCTTTAACATTACGAATGACTTGATATTTATAGATTTTCTAGCCGTGTGCCGGCCCGGCTCGGCTTAGCCGTGTGGGGCCGGCTTAGCCGTGTGGCCGGCTTTAGAATTGTCCCACCCCTCTCAACCCATGGGAGTCGTAAGAGCCGACTGAGGGAATTCCGGGGAAGTGGGCAGCAGCACTCCTACGAGTATTAACAACATCCACTGCGATTGCCAACCCGCCTGCCAAGCGTGGCGATTACGGCACTATCCGCCATTCTTGGGGAGGCCTATGTCCAGCATTGGACGTTAAAAGGCTGATGGATGGATGGATGATATTTACATAATTCCATCAAAGAATAAGTGTAATTTAGTTTAAGCTTTATCTAATTTTTAATATTGAGTTATTCTAGATATTATCACGCTAAAACAAGCACTGTAAAACATTCGAAATATCGAAAAATAAAAATTATGAAATAGGTAACAATAATTTTATTTCATATTGTTTTACCTATTATATTTTTAATCAGAAAATTATATCTATTACTAGTTTTATTACAACATTTAATAAGCCCCGGCCATCTCAAATTACTTATGCAATATTTGGAGCAGAATCGCATCACTACCTACTGTGGTTTACCACTATGTATTACACAACCACGACTCGCCAGCTATGTTTAAGTCCCACGTAATAGGGGCGAGCCTATTGACGTCTACCGGGCACATTTCCAAACTCCGGGCTGCTACTAAGATTTTCTTTTTTTTTTTTTTTAGGAAAAAGCTCAATAGCTTTTACCGACCCGGGGATCGAACCCGAGACCTCATGATTAGCAGTACCGCTACACCTCCGAGGCAGTAACATACTTATATATTTATTTATCACATAGGTACTATATGATAAGGTTAGGGTGGTAGGGACTCTGAGGTGGTCGAGGGACTTTTCCCCTCACGGGCGGTGCACACGCCCCCGGTCATGGCTCCGCCAGATGGTGACCGGGAGGCCGACGACGGGGAGGTACCGCCCGTGACGACGACGGAAATGGGGGCGGCGGCTGCGCGTATGCGGAGAGGCGCTGCCCCCGGGCCGGACGGGGTTCCCGCCCGAGTGCTGGCCTTGGTCCTCGACCACCTTGAGCCCCGCCTCGGGGAGCTTTTCGGCGCTTGCCTGGTGTCCGGACGGTTCCCTGACTGCTGGAAGGAGGGGAAGCTCGTGCTCCTGCCGAAGCCGGGACGGCCTCCGAATACGGTCTCGGCCTTCAGGCCCATCGTGTTGCTGGACGAGGCGGGCAAACTCCTCGAGCGGGTAGTCGCTGCCCGCATCGTCCGGCACCTAGGAGCGGTCGGCCCCGACCTGTCCGACGCCCAGTTTGGATATCGGGCGGGTCGGTCTACGGTCGACGCCATTCTGCGCCTGAGGGCCGTGGCTGCGGAGGCCGTCGCCTCGAGGGAAGTGCTATTGGCGGTGTCGCTCGACGTCGCCAACGCCTTCAATAGTCTGCAATTCGGCTGCATCAAGGAGGCACTCCGGTACCATGGAGTGCCCCTCTATTTGAGGCAGCTGGTGGCAGACTACCTGGACGGCCGCAGCGTCCTCTTCGTGGACTGGGAAGGGGACGTTGTAAGGAGGGCTATGTCGTGCGGCGTCCCGCAGGGTTCGGTTCTTGGGCCGCTCCTGTGGGACATCGGCTACGACTGGGTCCTCCGTGGCCGGCTCGCCCCCGGGCTGGGCGTAAATTGCTACGCAGACGATACGCTCGTCACAGCCCGGGGCAGGACCCTCGAGGAGGCGGCAACGCTGGCCACCTCAGGTACCGCGGAGGTGGTCAGGCGGATCGAGGCGCTGGGGCTTAGGGTGGCCCTTGAAAAGTCGGAGGCCCTACTCTTCCATGGGCGCCGACGGGGCCCGCCCGCCAGCGCCTCGATAACGGTCAATGGTGTGGGCTTCCCAATCCAGGCCCACATCAAATATCTGGGCCTGGTATTGGATGGACGGTGGCACTTTGACGAGCACTTCCGCCGTCTTGCGCCAAGGCTCGTCAACACGGCGTCCGCCCTCGGGCGACTTATGCCGAATTTGGGCGGACCGAGTCTTGCGTGTCGACGACTCTACGCGGGGGTAGTACGGTCGATGGCGCTGTACGGTGCGCCCGTGTGGGCGGAGTCCCTGGCCGCTCGCAATAGGGCCTTTCTGTGGCGCCCACAGAGGGTCGTAGCGGTCAGGGCAATACGCGGGTACCGCACGGTCTCGACCGATGCAGCCTGCGCGTTGGCCGGAACCCCGCTTACTTGCGCCTGATGCCGCCCTAGCCGAGGCTGCGGGCGGTGGGGTCGGGGAGTACCCTGCCGTCCGCGGAAGCCTACCGCGAAGGTGCGACGCCCAAGTGCGCGAGGCGTCGCTCAAGAGAGGGTGCCCGAAAGGGCAGCCGCCTGCGTATCGCGGTCGTAACGACGCGGTACCCGTGATCCGCCGTAGCAAGGGCGGGTGGAGGCGCACGGTGGGTTTTTAGTGGGTGAGAGCCCCATTCACCCCGTTGTCTCCCCGGGCAGCGGGGTGTGCGGTAGGATATTTTTGCCCACCTAAAAATAAAAAAAAAATAAAAAAAGGGTGGTAGGGACTACCACCAAAGGAATGTAACATAGTTCCAGTGACCCGCCAATAAAGGCGGAGAGACGGCACACGGCGGGTTTCTTTAGTGGATTCAGGCCCCACACTACCCTGTTCGTTGCCTAAGACGGGGTGTGCGGTTAGGAACATTATTTCCAGCCTAAACAAAAAAAAAACGGCGGTAGGGGCTGTTAGGCTTGTAGGTCATAGTAGGGTTCTCTGCGGTGCGATGATGCGGTGTGCGGGGGTGTATTGCAAGCGTCTTAAAGCCACGGCAACAACTGTCTATCATAGTTTTCTCCGCCTAATTCATTCCGCAAAAATACCTTATTATAATTGTAGATAAACAAACGTGCTAAGATGGTGATAGAAGCATAAATATACTCTGAAAATTCTCACAGAAGAACAAACCCTGTAGGCATAAATGAATCTATCAGCATCCTTGATCAGTGGCATCATGGCACGAGCCGAGCCGTGATTATCAGAACCACACCCCGCGGTCCGTGCGGTATGCAAATGCGCTTTGTCTTGCGCGAGTAGGCGCGCGCATCCTGTCTGTGGGATGGAGAAAAAATTGTCAATTGTTGTGACACGTCAGGTAGGCGATGATGGTGCAATTGCGTAGGAGGTTTGATCTCCAGTTGGCTGAATTGCCCTTCTGTGAGTTTATAGGAGGTTGTTCTTTTTTACTAATGATTGTTAATGAGCCACAGCCTCATATATAGCAACCGTCAGTGGTGGATTTAAATATACCTTGGGCACCTTAACTGTTGAACGAGGAGTAAGGTAATACCTATTTTTTTTATATCCAGTAATAAATTATAGATGCCTGTACTAATTGGTGCCAGCAACTTGCTTAATTCAGGCAAAAAAAAGTACTTTTTGACAATAAATATGATAAATGTTTAAATGTTTAATATAGTGTTTCAAATTGTTGTTAAAAGCACGGCCATCCATATAAAACCTCAGCGCTCACTTTTCCTCATTGAAATATAAAATCCAACAACCCTCAAACACGTTATTATTTATTTCTAATAAGTAACTACAATTCCTAATTTCAAGATCCTAAAAAGACTAAAATCCCATACAACATTTTGGCTCCCATTTCCCCCATAGTATGTGAATATGCAAAAAAGCTGTAGCTGTCATTATTTATTTATTGCATGTGGTGGCAGACGATCCACGGCCCATCTGATGGTAAATGGTAACCGTCGCTCATGGACTCAATTATACCGAGAGTATTGTCAAGCAGCTGCTCACCATTTCATTTCACCGATATGAAATGACAGAATAAACGGCTATCTCCTGCTGCCAAAACGCAACGATGTGCTTCATGGCCGGTCACACGGGAGATGGTGGTACCAACCCGCTCGGGCGCGATACCAAGTGAATACTCCCACTTGGTACCCAGCCCTACCACCAGTCATGCAATGGATGATAAATTTGTTTATTCTTACATTTCATATCGATGAAATGAAGTGGTGAGCAGCGGCTTGACAATACTCTCAGTATAGTTGAGCCCATAAGCGACGGTTACCGTTTACCATCAGATGGGCCATGGCTCGTCAGCCACTACAAGATATAAAAAAAAAAAAAAAAATCACTTTCCTAAAGTCTTAAAGTAAGAAGGCAATTCAGAGTTCTAGTCACGTGATAGGTACTATTTTAACAGCATTTTCTTCTCATTCAGTTGGTTAATTCAACTTACTTAGTAAGAAGGGTACATAACCAAGTCGTATTGTCAACACAAACGTGTAACATTTGCTGTAATTACCCTTGCCTGCCCCACAATCCGAGTATTAGCTGCCTCGACTCAAAACAGACCTCTCGCTCCACGCCTTAAAACCACTAAACACATAACAACAAACATAACGATAAATTTTCTTTTCACTGCCTCTCTAAAATCGATTTATCGGAAGAAAGATGCTACTGTGACGGCAATGGATATGTAAAAAATTAAAACGATCATAGCCACAGTTTAGAAATAACGGTACAGGGGTGTCAAACCTATGATTAGAGCATTATTACAGGAGGGAAGGAGCTGCGGCGAAAAACGTTGCAATTTCAACTTTAAATAGAGTATTATCGCTACGCTAAGAATTAATATGATTTAGTCAGCTTTTAGGAAATATATAGTAAATTAATGGGCTGTTAGTTTAGTGATGGATTAAGCACACATACGTACTTACTATCCTAAATTGTTAAAAAAGCGTAGTAGCGTTTTTGTATTTAAGAAACTTTACATAGGATGCATCATATTTAAAAGGAGAATACCCACAAAAGTATGGGCTTTAGTATCATATTAAATAATTTTATACATAAATGAAACTTACCTTAATGTATAGAGTTTTAAGTTTAAATATAATTAAAATACCAGAGAAGATGCAGGTCACATTTACAATTTGCTCAAACGCTGTGTAAAATATTCTCAGTCGTATAGTTCTTGAATTAATTAATCAAAATAAACGAACGCTAATTAAAATTAATAATGTTTGTTGGACGTATAGTCTTCCTCTGCGCCCATCTCAGATTGTTCACTCACATTTATCTTGTACGCAGATTTATTATTTTGTATTGTTTTGAATTATTGTCTTTCAGTTCATACCTTTATCTTGATTATGAGCTACGTATAACTGCAGATTACATTGAGTTGTGTGTTTGTTGTTGTCATTTTATTTAACTTAATAATATGGATTACCCAAATTACTGAACATCTTTCTAATAATTAGCAGAAATAGAATGGATGCACATTGATAAGCATTAACATACAATCCCAAGGGAATCGAAAAAAATATCATAACTTAAACAAAAAAGGTATAATTTTAATTTTACGGTTATAAATATTTTCACTTTTTTATTTAGATAAACTCTTTTGTATTTGCTCAAAACTTTATTAGATTATTATATCAAAGAAAGTAAGTGTATATGCTTGGCCTAGAATGTTAATGTAGTATTTCAATAAATATGTATTTTTTTTATACTGACATAGCGGTAGAACCCTGCGTATCCCAAAATGTTGGGAATTGGCATTAATGAATGGGCCACCTACTACCCTCTCATAGAAGATCAGCGTGAAACAATGGTTTGTATTCTTTCCGTTGTGTTTCGTTTGGCGAGTGAGAGTGCTGGAGGCCCAAACTCACTCCCCATCCTCTCCTTATTATGCTTCCTATTCTCTCCTTAGTATCCTTCCTATCCTCTCATTCCTATACGCAGACGGTAAGTGGTTACCGTAGCCTATACACACTAACAGCACCAGGGGCATCACTCGTACGTCACCAACATCAAGGAAAGGGGTAAGAGATGGAGAGAAGGATAATAGGGATAGGATGAGGAAGAAGCCTAGTTCTTGTTAGTTTAGCGTAAATATGCCTTTTGGACCTAGTAGGTACTGCTTACAATAGTAACTCTAACCTCCAATAAAATCTTAATCAGCTAACAAAAGCATAAAAAGTTATCTACATTTAATATCGACGGGGAAACTTGTAAAATATCTACGCAATAATCACATCAAACATGACATGTAAAACGTCCAAAACTCAATAGCCCCAATTTTTAAAACGATAAAATCGCACGCAACTACAATCGTCCAATTTTGAAAGTCACTCAAATGATCTCATTTATAAAATGTGAAAAATTGTAGTATGTTCTAGGAACGAGCAGATTACACGTGGCGATTGCGAGAAACACCCATTGTACCCAATAACAGAATCTGATTTATGAAGTCCAACTTTTTTACACAAACTCTCGTCCATTTAATCGAAGTCGGAAAAAATAGTTCGTCTAAACATGTAACAATGGATCTGTTCTCCAACAAAGAGAGCGCCCTATGCGATCATCGATTACTTTTTTATCATCTACAATATCAATAATCTGTTTACGCCCACTGTTAATTTCGACGTTAGTAAAATTGAATCTTGACACGTGTTACGAAGCGAAAATAATTTTGTGGGTGCATGATTGTGCGCTTCTAAAAATTTTGTTTGTTTCTTTTGGCCGACGCCTCGTGAGTCGAGAAGGCATTTAGTGCGTGACTAGCGGTTTTTTATTACCTTTGTATTAAAAAAGTGGTCCTATGTGAGACGAGTGCATTACTGCACTCCCACACTTGATGGTATCACTCCATCTGCGACTATCGTTGAGCTCATTTTGATAATTGAGTCTAAATTGGCAAAAAGAACGTTGACTGTTGAAGCATCTGTTATTAACTTTATATTTAGTAATGGACTAGTCGGTGGCTCGTCATCTATAATTTCCAACGTTAGCAACTTCACGTTATGACTTTTCAATGTAAAGCCAGTTTAAAAGTATGACAGCTCGTTCCATAAGCATTTTTATTCCAAACAGTCAACCAGTTAAACAAATACTCAAATACGTATTGAACATCGATGCGTGTTTGAAAAGCTACTACATACCATTTAGATGCCATAGAGTATCATAAAAGCACTGATTGCACGAACGTTATTTCAATTTTCTAATAAAAATAAAGGGAGACTCTTGTGTTTGTTTGGAGCTCATTACCGGAGAGGCAGGTTCACACAGCGCGCGCGCACATGCCCCTAAAACATTCAATAACATAACTTATAACTCGAAAACGAGCCTTCAAATTACACAAAACTGACAGCTTTAATATTTGCCCTGAGCCGTGTACCGCGGGCCAGAGAACGCCTCATGCTGAGCTTTTAATTTGTTCCATACATCGTTTCACGTGGTTTTTTCTGTGTTTTGTTTGAGAAGAGTTTGTGATCGATCGTTTGGCCGCTTTTTTATCTTGTTTAATTTTGGAAGGAGCTGGTTAGTTTCGCTAAGTCATTAGTAGTGTGGCTCGCTGGCGATGTGTTTCTCGCTTTTAAATCTTATTGTGTCTGTTTCACCCTTTCATTGTTCTATACAAAGTTTTTTTGCAAAATTATGATGAGTATCTTCTTTTACTACAAAATGAAATACAACATCATTACCAAACAATTTTTTTAAGCCATTGCTTTTCGCACTGTTGGGAATAAGGTTCCTCTCAGAGTGAGAGAGATTTAGGCTGAAGTCCACCACAACTGACTAAGTGCAAGTTGACAGACATCACAAGCTGTCAAGACAATCTCTCAGGCATGCAGATTTCCTTGCGTTTTCCTCTGTCTCTCTACGCGAGTGGTGGACAATCCCCTATCAAACTAACCGCGACCTCAGCTACGGCGGTATTACGCACAGATACTCGCACGCCGGCAGCAAATTGGGCCAGAAGAGAGATTATTGAGACCTCCCTATCCTAACCTATAGCTGCCGACGATGGCTCGGACGACACTCGGCAGCGACAGGTCCTCTCCAATGACTGCAACAATATCCCGGCATTACTCAGCCCAGGCCGAGCATGACAAGAGCGTGTGCTGCGAGTCCTCACTGCAGTTGCAATGGTAGCAGCAGGGAGTATTCCCTTCTAGAGACAATGATGTTGGTATTAGGGATCGACTTGACAACGCTCTTTGATTTGAATAAAACACCAGTAGGGCAGCCAACTACTCCATGATTCTGGATGATTATCTATATTTATTCGGAATACAAAATGGTTATATTTATAGTCATGACACACAGATACAATTTGGAGTATACATACTTACACACTACATCTCCCGAGAGTAAGTACCTCTGTTTCCAAACGTTCAGGCAATGCAGATGACCCGGCAGTGTGTGCGCTGGTCCGTACGTCGCCTCTTTGTACGAATGCCCAGGTAAAGACAGCGTGGTATACTTGGAATCCTCAATATATGAAATTATTATCTTGCTTTTCCACAATGGCTTCTCAGTGCTCGTTCAAACAGACTACGACTCGATGTATGGTATGACTTTTTGCTGGATCCCTTGCATTGGCAAGTGACTGTATTATATGGGCCTTACTGTAATTCTAGTGTTCACTGGGAGGTAACCTCTGGATATAGTTTACAAATTTACTAAATATGTATATAAAAATGGAAATTTGATATAAGGTATAAGCGATATTTTAAGGTTATTGTAATCTGATCTGGACAAATAATGTGATGTTGTTTTTACTTTACATGATATTATTGAGCATTATTATCTGTTTCCTGGTTATACGTTGCCTTACTCTGTGATATGCATAGACTATTGGTATCTTATATCTTATGTTGTAATCTATGGGTAATATGAGTTTGTTCTTTTCTATTTTTTTTTTTTTGCCATTTAGGCAGTCTGCGTATATGTTATTTATTCAGATTTTTGTTAGTAGTACATTATATATAGGTTATATTTGGATTTTTCTCTCATGTAAAATAAGTTTTATTTTAATTTTTTTTTTTTTAAATTTTTGTAAATCACTGGACGCGCAGATGTCAGGTGTCGGCAGCAGGACATTGCTGAAAATCGGCGTTGCAATGTTTAAACGACATTGCTGTATGCTGAGCAATGCCCTTTTTTCTACTACTAACTTGTTCATTTTTTTTTTATTCTTGTTTGTTATTATAGGCCATATTTGTTTTATTTTTCCTGTCTAGTTATTAGGTTTTACTAAC
This sequence comes from Leucoma salicis, assembly GCA_948253155.1. NCBI lineage: Eukaryota > Metazoa > Arthropoda > Insecta > Lepidoptera > Erebidae > Leucoma > Leucoma salicis. The sequence continues at coordinate 28,371,627 of OX411810.1, read as the reverse complement.
TTATAAGTGGTTTGAAAATAAATATATCTTTCTTTCTTTCTCCCTGGTAATACTTGTTCCGTATTCGCTGTGTTTTGGCCACTACCAGTCGCAGCCTGAAAAATTACCACCTCTTCTTTCAAATTACTTTGTGGATTGTCCATGTTTAATTTGAAAAATACTATTCGCTAATTTTTCTTACTGATGATTAACACAGTTCACGATAGAATAATGATTGGCTCATTTTGTGTGTACTGTTTACATAAAGTCTTTTTATAAGACCATGTATGTGTCGGGTAACGCTCGCGAGGCTGACCCAAGTCGGCTGGGTCGCCATATGAAGTTGGTATTAGGGATCGAAATGACAACGCTCTTTGATGAAATAATATGTAATACAATATTTATTTAGGATAAAAAATGGTTATGTAGGCATGACACACAGATACAATTAGGAGTATACATACTTACACACTACAAGACCGTGTACAGGTACTTACCGAAGCAGCCATGCCCGACAGCACCTGCACCAGTCGGAAGGTGAGGACTAGGCTAGAACTCGGGTGGAAATACTTATCTACCATCAAGTGGGCCGTATGCTTGTTTGCCACCCTCGATATATAACAAAATATAGACTCAATAATCTATTTGTAAAATATGAACTTGCTTGTTTATATTAACTGTATTATTAACACTAGGAGTAGCCTTAATTATTAATAATAGTTTGTAGTGATAAAACAGGTATTTGACACTAATCGTGACATGGGCATTTCTATGGAATTTAATAACCTAAAACCAATTTTTGGTAATTCTTGATTTGTATCACCTTCCTTGGAGAGAATTTTAGGTTAAATCGCTAACCAATGCACCGGATTCAAGTAATGCTCTGTTGCCTTGCCACTAACTCTATCTTGCCCTGTTCCATGGAGAATCTATAATGTCCCTTTGGAGAAGAAGTATCTGCACTTATCTTATCAGTATCCCCTTGTAAGTATAGCGGTGGGCTTTACTGGATTGGCTAACCTAACCGAACAATGTATTTTTAGATCCAAGAGTGATCCATTTTTATTTTTTTATTGCATTTGGTGGCTTACGAGCCACGGCCCACCTGATGGTAAATGGTAACCGTCGCTCATGGACTTAACTATACCGAGAGTACTGACAAGCCGCTGCTCACCATTTCATTTCAGATATGAAATAAAATTATTAACGACTATCTCCTGCTACAACCAAAACAAACCGATGTGATTCATGGCCGGTCATACGGGAGGTGGTGGTACCAACCCGCTCAGGCTGGCAGATAGCAAGTGAAGTGGGAGAGCCCACTTGCTACCCAGCCCTACCATCAGTAATGCAGTGGGTGATAATTGCTTACTCCCTTAGTCGCCTCGAACGACACCCGTGAGAAATAATGGGGTGGCGACACTTGTATTCTTAGCCCTCACCAAACGGACCAATTACCATGATCAACCGTCTATAGAAATTTAAAATACATTATTATATGTGCAATAATTGGAGAGACTATAATCGAGGAGTATCGTTTCAAAATGTTATATTTCTCACTATGGAAAAATCATTTACAAACTCAACATTATGTTACGCGTCAAAAAGACTTTTTATTGTTATTTTTTCGTTGTAAACCATTTAAACATTCTTAAAGAAATAAGCCCTTTTTTTAACAAGACACTCCATAATTTGATAGTACCTACTACTCTCGTAAGCCACTTAATTGGTGGTTCGATATTCCCAAGAATTATTGTCATCCATTTATCATCAAGCGATTTCTACGATAAAGAAATTTTGGACCGGGATCAGCAAATTGCGAGTACTGCAAACATAAACTTGAAAAGGTTTTAATAATTGACCGATGATCCGAAAGTGCAGCTGTTAAAAATACTGATCGCCAATTCGGTGTCAATAAATCAAAATTTAATTCAAGGCTTAACCTTTCCTTCATACCTTGAGAAATTTCAAATTAACTGGTATAATTCACTTGGCTTTCTCAACAATTGGATTTTGAATACCTTTCCTGTATCCATATGACGTGAAAGTAATTGCTAAGTTAACCGATGAAGGGATAAATACGGCTATAATGATGCTTCTTTTAATATTTTCTATGACGATGTAATACAGCGATTAGGCATCAAAGAGAGTATTGTTGTAAAGATGCGAAAGATAATGCTCCAATGGTTCAGACACGTGGAAAGAATGCCAGACGCACGACTGGTTAAGAAGATATACAATGCGCAAGTGAAAGGATGTAGGTACAGAGGGGGGGACCGAGACTTACCTACCTAGACCAAATCAGTCATGTATTGAAGGAAGGTGGAGCCAGGAGTCTCCGAAAATGGCGAGCGTGTTTGAAGAGAATTATGAATGTTGAGGACGCGAGACATGTATACAAGAATAGAGTCTTTTGGCACTCTGTTCTCTCTGCCTACCCCGTAAGGGAGATGTCAGTCTCGATCTCCCCCTATACCCACAGCCTTCCACTTTCGGATTTGCCAATTTGGAAGTGTCCTATTAGAATTCTATATAATTGTCGTATAGAGTGGTTAATTCCTTGGTTCAGACCATAAAACCGCTCATTGTCCTTGTGACAGTGAATGATGATGAATAACCAAAGATTTCTGTAAAGCAGTGATGAATTCGAAGTGAAAGTGCGTCGGTGACCAGCCACTGGAGACGGGAACAAATTGTCGGTGCCGCGGGCGTGCGCTGATTTAATGAATAACGTCTGCTACCTTTCTTATTGTGTACTATAAGCGAATTGCTTTTAAATCATGGTGAAATCTTCCTGATATAGACATACTTCCTTTTTGAAAAAAATATGAAATTGTAACCGATTAATCTAGAGATTTTTTCAAATGAAACTAATTCTTTTTATTACTAATATCTTTGTTCAGCTATTTTTAAGACGACATGAATAGCTTAAAAGATATTATATTGCAACTGCCAAATTGAAGACTATCACAGAAACTTTAATCAAAAATAATTTATTATTTTCTTTGTTTTCATGTTTAGCTGCATAGCATCCATCATTATAAACAACTTTTTTTTGATCTATTTTCTTTAAGAATTTGACATGCTCCGCCACTTTTTAAAATACAAATTATTTGTGAATAAGGAAAAAGAGATTTTTTGTACGAGCGGGAATCGAACCCGCGTCTTTTCCAATCCGGGGAAGTGCTCTGAGCCACTGAGCTATCGTACAGATCTTTCGATCATCCCAGTCCCGTCTTTACGACCAACGCCATCTATCGGAATGCATTTACATGCATTAAATCAATATATTTTTTTTTATACTGCATAGGTCGCAAATAAGCATACGGCCCACCTGACAGTAAGCAGTTACCGTAGCATATAGACGCTAGCAACACCAATACTAGAGGTATCACTCGCGCGTTATCTACAAGGAAAGGGATAGGAGTTGGCCAAGAAGTATAAGGAAAGAATAGGTAAGATACAAAGGAGAGGGATAGGGGGGCTCGTACTCACAATACGAGACACAGCGGTAGAAGTGAGTAGTAGTGTAAGAAGGTGGTACTTCACTGATCGAGCCGGGCAATTCATGCTGTGATAAGCAAGGCTCTACCACTAAGAGTAAGCGTCTAGCAGTTTAGTCGTAAAGGCGTAATAAACAAACACACTTACTTTTGCTTTTATAATTTAACTAGTTTCTGTCTTCGACTTCATCTGCGTATACTTTAGAATTCAAATAGGTACCCTATAGGAACTTCTTATCGGAAGATTTAAAAGACAAGTTGTAATCTGGGCTCACCCGTGGACAGCTTTATAGAAAAAAAAAACTAGTCGTCGGGGGACGTCTACCAGATGTGAAACATCAAAATTATTTTGTAGAAATAAAATGATCATAACTTGACAAAGTACTCCTCAAGACGAATATAAACTCGATAGGGTTGCGTTATTTCATTACAGAGTTACTGTGGCCACCTTCCAGCCCCATCATCAGACCTTGGATACCATCTAAAGACAAAGTACTCGTCAAGACGAATCATACGAGCCCAAACTCGATGGAGTTATATCGTTTTATAACGGAGTTCCTATGGTCACCTTCTAGCTCCATCACCAGATCCTGGATACCATCTAAAGACAAAGTACTCATCAAGACAAATCAAACGATTCCAAACTCGATGGGGTTGCGTCGTTTCATTACAGAGTTACTGTGGCCACCTTCCAGCTCCATCATCAGGCCCTGGATACCACCTAGAGACAAAGTACTCGTCAAGATGAATCATACGAGTCCAAACTCGATGGGGTTGCGCCGTTTCATTATAAAGTTCCTATGTCCACCTGCCAGCTCCATCATCAGATCAGCTCCATGTCATCATAATATTGCATTTTCACGCGATATACATATGCTTGTAAAATTTCAGCTCAATCGGAAACCGGGAAGTGTGTCAAAGTTAACTTTCATGATTTAAACGGGACAAATAAAAAAAAAGCGTCGCCACGCTAACAGCCGATTTTACCCTCCCTCCGCATAAGATGTTTCACATAAAAAATATGGTTGTCTGTAAAGTCTGTTTACGGTCATATATGATTTCTGAGAGATTGACAAACAATTAATCGGTTGCCATACATTTTTCGGAACGTGACACTTTTTCGTGCGTGCAACCGGCGTTCATCGATTTATGAGGCTTTATCACGTCATAAATTAATTTACCAATAATTCTCTTATATTATAAAGTAAACTTATCTCTATTCGGTAGTGTCAAAATAACTAAATTAATTAACAATATTGTAATTGATTTCTAAGGAATGTTTCCGCAACTGGCTAGGTACCTAGTGTGATAAATAAATAACTACATATTGTTGGAAAACTATTGTTGTGTTGGTAATTATAGTAAATAATTAATTCATAAAATATTAAACCATTGTAATAACTTTTTTTTAATATTGTTCCCATTGATGTTTTTTAATATTCTATATAAACATAATAAATAAAATGAATGAAGTACTTTATGCATATATATTATACTCAACGATAAGAATTTTACACCTGTTGCTCAGTTTTTGGATAATACAATACCTATTATGAATATTATGAAAATAAGTAAATTAATTGTTAACAATCGCATAGTTTTGTATGAAAAATATATTATTGTTTTATTCCATTATTGATACAAAAAAATCATATATATAAAGCTTATATATAATCTCAAGTACTTACCCAAAACATATACAATTTTTTGTATGTTTTATTGTCTACGTTCGAGCCCAGAGCCCTATGCAAAGTGTACTATGTCCTTTCTGTGTGATTATCCAGTCTGTACTTTATCTATATATAAAATTTTATTAAAATTCGTTGGGAGTTTAAGTCTGTCTGCAAATATAGCTATACTATGGGAACTCTTAATTTTTGAGGATAAAAAGTGTCCTATATGTTTAGTTTATCATCAGACCTACCAAATTCCATCAAAATCCGGTCAGTCCTTTAAACTTGATTTACGGAGAACCATCTAAACATACAAATGTTTTGAAGAAATTTCGCATTTGTATTACTAAGAGTCCATGTGTAAATAAAATGCTCTGCGAAGTCACACCCTGACCTCAAAGCTAAAGTGTATAACTTAACTACAGGTCTTGTCTGTTGTTATGATAGATAACTCATAATTGATACCCATGCCCTGTGTAAATAGACGGCAGTAATCATTAAGGCTCTTTTTAACACACCTAAAACAACTACGTATGTTACTTTCATAATTAATATTCACTAGCCTATACTTAAGCAAAAGCTAGCACCTACTTGTAACACAATTCCATCACCATCTGACACATAAATAACATATATGCAAAAATAGCATCCCACAGATATCCTCCAGTTTCCTGAGATAAAAGCATAACTCAGGTTCCCGATATATTAGCGAGATAAAATGTATATCAGTTTTAAACTCTAGAGCTATTGAACCTAAAAAAGGTTGATCACAATTGGTTAAGTATAGTTACTAACAAATTCTTCTGTCCGTGTGGTGATGGAATAAGAATACAAGTGTCACCACCCCATCCATTCCCGCGGGTGTCGTACAAGTTGACTAAGGGAAGTAAGCAATTATCACCCATTGCATTACTGGTGGTAGGGCTAGGTACCAAGTGAGAGTACGGACCTATGGGGCCCGAACGGCTCGTCACCATCGTCTCCTGTGTGACCGGTCATGAAGCACGTCGGTGTGTTTTGATTGTAGCAGCTGATAGCCGTTTATTCTTTCATTTCATATCTGAGAAATGGCATGGTGCGTATAGTTGAGTCCATGGGCGATGGTTACCACTTACCATCAGTTGGGCCGAAGCTTGTCTGCCATCATTAGCAATAAAAAAACTCTATTTGTTGTAAATAATATAAAAATAATCTAAAAAAATGTTTTAATTTCAAAAATGCCTAACTAAATTAATACATTCATGCTTTCTCTGCCGCCGTAGGCAAGAGGTTGTTAATAATAATAAACTGTTACAAACAGATGGACATGATATGTCTGCTCTCTTAACATCATATTCTGGCTATCCCACTTTTTGTCTTAGATCTTCACTCAGATGTTAAAGAGGTCATTCTGCTAGATTAACTCCAGCCATAGTTCTTCAAAGGAATATTAGATAAAGTTGGTAATTTAAATTTCCACTTTCTCTAATTATATGTCACCCACTCTACAATTTGATCAATGTCATATCCACTGAAAGGTTATGTTTAATCTAATTAATTGGCACTTTTAATTATGAGCTATAGGTATAGATACTTTCAATCACAGTTATTTTCAGATAAATTTACAATTAATTGGTCTCGTAGCAATTTCAATTATATTTAGGTTAAATATGATATCTATTACGTGGCTTTTCTTTCTTATTAAGATATAAATGTTTTCCCAGCACTAAGATGTGTCTTTGAAAGAGCACTTTTAGGCTAGGCGGCAGCTTGGCTGTGGCCTTGGTGTCGCCAAAGTTCGTCAGCAGTGGTTACGAAGAGGTGGGCTGCTAGTTTCCCATCGTTGATAATAAAACAGCTGTCGCATTACATCAATTTAAGAGCACAAAGTTATTTATTACCTACTTACAGTAATTTTAAACTTATGATGAAAACCACAGCGCTAATTTTGCGTCTTCACACTCTTAAGTAAAGATATTTCCCTAAACTTTTACAAATTGAGAGGTTTCTGCAATAGACAAACAGTGTGGTGACGGACTAAGAATACAAGTGTCACCACCCCATTCTTTCCCTCGGGTGTCGTATTAGGCGACTAAGGGAAGTAAGCAATTGTCATCCATTGCATGACTGGTGGTAGGGCTGGGTACCAAGTGGGAGTACTCACTTGGTATCGGGCCCGAGCGGGTTGGTACCACCATCTTCTGTGTGACCGGCCATGAAGCACATCGTTGAGTTTTGGCTGTAGAAAGAGATAGCCGTTTATATTTCATTTCATATCTGTGAAATGAATTGGTGAGCAGTGGCTTGACAATACTCTCGGTATAGTCGAGTCCATGGGCGACGGTTACCATTTACCATCATATGGACCGTGGCTCGTCAGCCAAATGCAATAAAAAAAAATTAAAAAAAAGACAACTTTTAGCCTTGGGACTAAACCTAACCATCTATCCAGTGTCACGATGTTTGTCCGGGATAAACTCCGAAACTACTGAACCGATATGTGTGTTTTTATTCCAACTTAAGAGATAGGATACTTTATATCTCAATTTTTAATTGCAATATTTTTTGTTTTTGACGGGCCTCGTGGCGTAATCGGTAGTGTAACCGACATCCGTGCACGAGGTCGTGGGTTCGATTCCCACTCAGGACAATTATTTGTGTAATGAACACAGATATTTGTACTATTTGTACTACGTCTGGGTGTTTGCTATCTACTATATGTATGTATTTACAAAAAAAAAAGTAGTATATGTATTATATCCGTAATCTAGTACCCATAGCACAAGCATTAAGCTTAGTTTGGGACCAGAGGACGTTGTGTGAAAATGTCCGTGAATATTTATTTTTTTATTATCTCCTTTGCAAACTGCCTTTCACAGCAAATAAAACAAAACTATAAAATACTATAGAGGTAAAATAGCTGTGAACAGTTGGAACAGAAGATATTGGCGCACTACATCATATTGTGACGCGCAAATAGTACTGACACGCATAGTGCAGGGACAAATTTTCATATCGATAAAACTTATCTAGTATTTTGTTTAGTCACATTCTTACGGAATAAGAATACACTCTATTCTTTCCAGTGGGTGTCATACGATGCGACTCTTAAGCAGTTATCACCGATTGTATTCTTTAGCGTGTTTGTTACCGACATACCGACCTCCCGTCTGAGTGTAGTGGGTTCGGTTCCCACATAAGACAATTTATTCTTAGTGGGATCCACAAATAGTAGGTTTGAGTCTTGGTGTACTTTGTATCCGTAAAATTTTATGTATATATATTCTCCTGAAATACAAATATTGTTGCATAGTGGTGGTGGTGGCATAGGTATTGGATTTTAAAATAACAAGAAAAATAGTGAGAAAATTACTAATATTGCAAATGCCCAAGTGCTTTTATTTGTTTGTTGCTGTTTCACGCTAACAGACAATCATCATGAAATTTAGCATACATGTAGTTCAGACCCAGAACAGGAGATGGGCTTCTTTTCATCCCGAAAAAATTAGTGGTCTGGGATAGCAATTGCATAGAGCCATAGTGTGCCGTAGAGTGACATATTTATATTCTGAATTCCATGCAAGCGACGTGGTGTGTAGCATCTAGTTTGATATAAAATGATGACAGTTGGTAAGCACTTTCATTTACTGGGATGAAAAGTATCCTAGGTACAGAACCCGCATATTCAATTCATTCAAGCTCAGCACTAAAACATTCAGATTCTTTTTTGGTTCAATGCCATTTTTACTAAGCTTTTAAAGCTATTTAACTTTATAAAGTAGTATATCAAAGTCATAAGATATTTAAATGAGTACATAAGTTTATGAAAATATCACCATAATTCAATAAAATATGTAAATTGAAGATTTCAAGCAACATTTTAGTCATTATCAATTGACTCTGCGGTCCCGGCCAATGATTTATCATTATCAAACAATTACAACAGGCTCTACTCTATTTATAAGTGCATCCCTAACACGCGAGGTGCCGGGCCACTCGCGGCCTACACTCGGATTTATCGAGTGTCGACACAACAGCGCAACACTAGGGGGCCTCACGCGTCGTGATACGTCGCTTGTAGCTCGTAATTTAAAATCTCTGATTTATAGTCCAACAGTAGCATTAAATTTGTAATCATATATTGATTTACAGCATCGATAAGGGCGCACCCGCTGTCTTCCGAGAATACTCGCCAGGTCTATTGCCTTAGCCCGTTTGTGTGCAATTCGTTTAGCACTGAAATTGCTTTTGGTACACGTGGGTGCTGCGAACGCGCCGGAACGCGATATTGCACCGATCTCAATAACATATCGATGTTATTGTATAATCGAACTCGTTTACGATTTAAACTATATTGCCCGTAAACATTTGAATTTCATCACGTTATTTACAAGATCTTACTTTCAATATATATTAGTCTTCTGCGATTGTCTTTTGAGGAATAAACGATTACAATTTGTAATACCTTTATATTCAAAGGTTTTGTATGGAATTGCTTACGGTTTATTGTACCAATGCTACCTAAATTGTATTTGAATATAGAGCATTGGTCATATCGCATATAATATTCTTTTATTTTTTTGTTTAGGCGGGAAAAAATGTACCTAACCGCACACCTCGACGTTCGGGGCAATGAACAGGGTAGTGTGGGGCCCTCATCCACTAAAGAAACCCGCCGTGTGCCGTCTCTCCGCCTTTATTGGCGGGCCACTGGAACTATATTACATTCCTTCGGTGGTCCGACGGCGGTTTACCCTTTCGGGTACCCTCTGCAGAGCGACGCACCCACACACGGGGCGTCGCACCTGCGCGGGAGGCCTTGCGGGTGGCGGACGTTCCCCGGTCCATCCACCCGCAGCCTCAGCTAGGGTGGCATTAGGCGCAAATACTCACGCCTGCGCCGCCCCAGTCGCTGGCGACGGTTCGGGTCTGCGGAAGGATCAGCGTCCCTGGCCCTCTCCGCCGTTTCCTTCCGCGAGATAACCTCCTCGCAGAAGGCAGCGACCGCGGCCCAATTCCTGTCGCTGCCAAGCATCGCTCTAACGACGCTCGGCAGCGAGAGGTCCCCCCCTATTGCCGCGACAAGTTCACGGCGCTGCCCGCCCCAAGCTGGGCACGACTCGAGCGTGTGCTGCGCCGTGTCCTCGTCGCAGCCGCAATGGTGACAGCCCGGAGTTGCTTCCGTCCTTGCGACTATGTGCAGATATCTGCCGAAGCAACCGTGCCCCGACAGCACCTGCACCAGTCGGAAGGTAAGGACTCCGTGCTGTCGCCCCTCCACTCCTCCAGCACGGGCTGGAGCGCCCCTACAGTCCAGAGACCGGTTCAGGGCGCCTCCAACCGTATCCTCCATTTGGCCATGGCAGCTCGGCGGGCATCGCCCTGCCACCTGGCCACCTCCCTGGGTGAGGGACGACCACCCACCTCCCGCTCTTGTGACGCCCACCGATACACTTCGGCGAACACCTCCGCCTCCAAGTCCCACAGGGGGGTTCCGGCCAACGCGCAGGCCGCCTCTGTCGACACCTTGCGGTATCCACGTATGACCCTGGACGCGACGACTCTCTGTGGCCTCCACAGAAGAGCCCTGTTCGGTGCGTCCAGGGACTCCGCCCACACGGGTGCGCCGTACAGCGCCATCGACCGGACCACCCCCGCGTAAAGCCGTCGGCACGCATTGTTGGGTCCGCCCATATTCGGCATGAGCCGTCCAAGGGCGGACGCTGCGCCGACGAGTCTCAGGGACAGTTGGCGGAAGTGCTCGTAAAAGCGCTATCGCCCATCCAGCACCAGGCCCAGATACTTGATCTGGGCCTTCACCCCAATTTGGACGCCGTCCACTGTGATTGAGGCGCCAGCAGGTGGCCAACGTCGGGGCCCATGGAAAAGTAGGGTCTCTGACTTGTCCAGGCCTACCCTAAGCCCCAGCGCCCGATACTACTGAATTGCGAAACGTTAACCCTTTACAAGCTGAGGTATTTAGTACAGTCGAGTTTATTTAGTAGATGAATATACAATGTTATTAAAAAACAAAATACTTATAATAATTTTGTGTTTAAGCTATCACAGACTGCACATCGTCTCTTGAAAATGTATTTACGTACATACCAATGTATGAACAATAATTTGTTCTGATATGGTAAGCTTTTTCTTTCTTTATTTCATACTAGCTGATACCCGCGACTTCGTCAGCGTTAAAGTTTTACTTTCTAAATTCGACCCCTATTTTACCCGCGATTTTATAAAACCATTGAAATGTACCTATGTGTAACGATGTTTGTCCGGGATGAACTTCGAAACTACTGAACCGAATTTAACTTTTCTTTTTTAAATGTGTGTTTTGTTCCAACTTAAGAGATAGGATACTTTATATCTCAATTTATAATTGCAATATTAATTCATGAAAAAATACATATATAAAAAATAGCATAGCATCACGCCTGTATTCCCCGAAGGGGTAGGCAGAGGTGTATGACACACCCACGACTCGCCAGCTATGTTTAAGTCCCACGTAATAGGGGGCGAGCCTATTGACGTCTACCGTCATAGGCTAATACATATATGATGGTACGAATTTCGCCGGGTCAGCTAGTATCAAATATAAAATGAAATTTAACATTCTTCATTCAGAAAAGGTCAAATATGTGTGTTTCTATCTCCCAATTAGAAACCTACCAAACCACCCCTACATTTCCTTCTTATTATTTTACCTGACCACTTCCTCATCTGCTCTATATCATTATTCCTCTTCATGTCCTATAGCTTTTCTTGGGGTGTATTACTCGCAAAGGTTGCTTTTGGTCTATAGGCTACCACGCCAACCACTCATGGGGTGGCAAACTTACCGTCTAACTCGCCATCAAACCGTACAGCCTAGTATAATTAATTATATGTTATAAACATTGATGTATAAACAAAAACATAGCAACACGCCTGCATTCCCCAAAGGGGTAGGCAGAGGTGTATTACACACCCATGATTCACCAGCTATGTTTAAGTCCCATGTAATAGGGGGCGAGCCTATTGGCGTTTACCAGGCACATTTACAAACTCCGGGCGGCTACTGAGAATTTTTCTATTTACGATAAAGCTCAATAACACTGCCCGACCCGGGAATCGAACCCGATACCTCATGATCAACAGTCACTTACACTACCTCTGCACTACAGAGGCAGTTGAAGTATAAAACAAAGAAAATCCACAATTAGGCACTAAAAGTGTACACTATAAATTAGTGCAGATTACGCTTTCCTGCACTCATTTCATTTAGTATTGTTTTCTGCAACGTATCAATATGCTTAATAATACCAAAATCTCTTCTTAAAAACTCATTGACTGTCTAGCTCTTCTTTCCCTATCAGAAGTTAATCGCATCTCTCTCTCAGAACTGCTTTCATGTGCTCGTGCATTTGCATTATTAACTCTCATAGAGGTTAAACGATGCGCTCTTTCCTCTGACGATTCCTGAGAACGCGCATCTCTCATTCTTTTGGCATTTCTCGAATTTCGAGATAAGGAAGAGCATTTTTTAGGTGGCATCGTAGGTGCAATAAAAAGAACCTAATAAGATAAATACACAAAAAGAATAAAACATTTTTTGATAAAAAAAGAAAACCGCCTTCAAGTGCACCCAGGAACTAAAAAGCAATAAATAATTGGTACTTAGATACGATTTCCGTGCTAGACACCTACTGATGTGTTTGAAGCCGGTGCCAAGTCCAAAAGCAACAAAATATTCATAATAAATACTTAGATAACATTAAAAACATTTTAAAACCATTTTGTAAATGAAAAGCTATAGGACATGAAGAGGAATGATGATATAGAGCAGATGAGGAAGTGGTCAGGTAAAATAATAAGAAGGAAATGTAGGGGTGGTTTGGTAGGTTTCTAATTGGGAGATAGAAACACACATATTTGACCTTTTCTGAATGAAGAATGTTAAATTTCATTTTATATTTGATACTAGCTGACCCGGCAAACCCGGTCAACATATGACGGAGTTAGGCCTGAACATACATAAAAAAAAATATATAAACATCCTAATTGATAACCTCCTCCTTTTTTTGAAGTCGGTTAAAAATATATATCTACGGAATAAAAAGAACCTAATAAGATAAAAACACAAAAAGAAAAAATGTATACTTATTTAATTGAAATTTATACTTAACTTTACAACGTTTAACTTGACAACTATATTATATAAAGAAAAGAAGGAGAAACAAACAAAAACACTAAACAAACTAATTACATATATTATTATCTAATACCTACTTTAAACATATATCTAAAAACTATGTACCTATCCATGTATTTTTAAAATCTAGAACGCGCTTCTTCCGCGCGTGAGCGCCCTCGCCTTTTTATAGATGCAGCGGATGGCCGTTTCACGCGTTAAGCAAAAATCAACCGTATATCCGTACCCATACGGCCGCGGCGCGATTTGGAAGTTTTACTTCATATATATCTTGTGTGTTTATAAACCGATTTCTATATTTTTTTTTATAAAATAGATATTACAGTGTACTGAATATGGGAGTTTGATAAAGATATATCTATGTGAAATACAATATATTTATGTATTTAATAATACACTTTGAAGAAATGCCTAACGATTAAACACGTTATTGTGGCTAATTTATAAAAGATAGATATAATATGCTATTAAGGACTTTTTTGTAGATCTTTTGAAGACCATTATCTTTGTAATACATACTTTTGGTGTATGATCAACGTATGCGAGGATAAGAGCTCGAAAGCGCATTTTCATCTAACTTGCTTCAAATTTATCGTCACTGCTCAGCTCCTATGTGTCTTAGCGTTATGTTATATAGCCTTTAACCTGCCCAGAAGTATGGACTACAATCGTACTAAGTTTGGTTAAAATTCCTTCAGTAGTTTTTGACCCATGCATGCATCTACAGACAGACAGACAGACTGACAAAAAATTTACTGATTACATTTTTGGCATCAGTATCGATCACCATTCATCCTCCAATATTAATTTTGAATATATATTCAATGTACAGAATTAACCTCTCTACAGTTTTATTATAAGTAATAGATGGTAAGCACAAAAAAAATATAGCAGATTAATTATCGTACCTACATAAGGGAAGCTTTACTAATTTTAATGTGAATCTGGCAATTTACAAATTACGCGCTCTGTTTTATTACCTTCATGGGACAGAAGTCACTGAGGCGTCAAGAGACTGCCCGGACATTCTCAACAGAGGGTTACTCGGGACGTGGGTGTCAAAATTACGCGCCAACACTATGATTTCCTCCTCGCTCTGCTTGCGCCAAACAAACAGTTGACAAATGATTGATGTTAATCTACTCGATCGAAAACCGCGTGTAATGCCCAAATTAAACTTAAAAGTTTAATTTTTGTACAATTCCGTCGTTAGCACCAATTGTTGGGAGAGGAAATTGGGCTTACAATTGATTTTGTGTTCGCCATTGTGTGCGTGAATTAACGTCAAATGTTTAATGTTACTTAATGTTGTACACAATTCATATTATATCATTATTGTGTAGCTATTATCTTTAACTACTTCAGTCAAGTTAAATTCTGTAAGAATATTGATTTCACTAAAGATCTTGCCTGATTATATCTGTCGGGTAAGATAGTTGCTCCTACGTTAGCTTTTTATCATATCTCTATGAGGTTTTTTGATAGTATGCAACAGATCGTCTGTGGTCTCGTATTATTAAGTACATAAATAGCGGTAACTATTAGCGTTGTGTGCGCAAGCTTATCTATGACTATTAAAAAACAATTGCAAGTGTTGAAGAAACTGATTCCACGGTAAATCAGATGTCAAGATTTTAATATATACATATTAGTTTGAAAAATTGGTTTCTCTCGAGTTCTCGACTCGGTTCAATTCCTAGCTCCCGCCCTGAAACCTTCAGGGAAGAGGAGGTTCGGATTCCCTTGAATTTACGAATACTGTATCTCCTAAAACTTTACTTACTATTGTGCATGTGTGTATAGCTGCTTGTTTTTGTAGTATGTGTATATTTATGTTTGCTTCTAATTTGTCTATGTATCTGTGTATGCTTTTTGCTACTACGCCTGTTGTGCCTATTACTATGGGGATGGTTTCGGTGTGTGTATGCCAGAGTCGTGTTAGTTCTACTTTTAAGGGGTGATATTTACTAATCTTTTCTATTTCTTTTGGTCCTATATTGTAGTCAGATGGTACGGTTATGTCTATCAGGTAGGTTTTATTTTCTGTCTTATTTATGTATATTATGTCTGGTCTATTGTGTGTTATTGTAACGTCTGTCTGTACAGGTATCTCCCACATAAGCTTCGCGGAGTTGTTCTCCTTTATCTGAGGTTGAGTCAAATTCACCTTCCACCATAACTGGTCTATTTCAAAATTGTGTTTTCTTGCCAAATATACTTTACTATGTTGTTGTGTCTGTTCACATAGTATGTGCCGGCCAGCTTTTCACATCCCGAGATTATGTGCTGTACGGTCTCGTCTTTTGCTAGGCATAGTCGACACCTACCATCGACAGATTTCTTTTGAATGTCCCTTTCTATTTGTCTGGTAATTACTGCCTGATCTTGTATAGCGAACACCGAAGATTCTAATGTGGGGGACACGATTTGTTTTTTAAGCCAGCGGAACGAATACTCTCGATCTATATTAGCCTTCTCTATAACTGACCTAAGAAATTGTCCATGTAGCGGTTTCGCTTTTCATTTATTAATGCCTGTCTTTATTGCTGCTTTCTTAATTTCATAAACAATTATTTTTTTAATTTATTATAACAGTATATTTATTACTATTACAGAAAAGTTAACTACCGCATAGCTCACGGACATCCAAACATTTCGGCTGTCAATATTTTAGCGGTCTTATGCCCTATGAAAGGTCTTCAATGTACACGTAGCAATCTACGGCTGTTATCGTCTTTGTCCAACTATTGCAACGTTTATCGTTTGACACAAACGAAACAGTGCAGATAAGTGCTTCTCAGAACAAATGTATTATCAGTGAGCGCCGCTAAAGCCGTGAAGTCATAACCTCTAATAATAAAACGTTATATATTCTCAGCCACGTGTCACGAATAACGACAAACGCGCCGGTAAAGGGGAAACAAAAGTAGTTCTTTTTAGTTTAGTCTTTCGCGTATGGTTTTATATGCCATCGGCACCTCTGTAGCACGATTGTTCAAGATTTTAATGGGCCTACGGTGTGCAAGATGCTGTGGAGTACTATCGAAATGTAAGCGAGCGCATTGAGGTCGTATGCGCGTTAAACTCTCGTGCCTTAAATAAAATTGTTTACTAATTTGCAAGCCTACTAATATTATATTTGTGATAGTTTGTTACTTTAATTACGCAAAACGGCTAAAGTATGACATTTGCTGTACTTCTGCGGATCACGAGGGTTCGATTCCGATTGAGTTTTTCCGACAAGAAACTCTCAATAGCAGCTTGGAGTTAGAAAGTTCGCGGTAAAGCCATCGGTTCTGCACCTGTGCAAGCATAGTTCGACGGCATCCTGACATTCATAATGACGTCAACTTTGTTTCTGTGAAATGAAGTAGGTTTCTTTATTCAGATCAGCAACGATCTAGCTGATGGTACGTGGTACTCAGCAATACCAAGAGCCCAAAATAGTCGTAAAGGTCCATCAATAATCTGATGAAAAGAACAACTAGCTTTTGCTATCACCAAAACACATCTTTCCTGTTAAGAATGACGCGTACACATTATCATTTACTGCAAGACCTTAACTCCGAATCGATGCCTAACAGCTGTTTAAAACGGAAGATGGTAGTACTTTTATTCTTCCTTTTAAAGGTGTCAAAGACACAGTCTGCATGATAGTAAGCAGTTACGGCAGCCATACGCTAGTTATAATAGAGGTAATCCTCGCACGTTCTTAAGCAAAAAAAGTATAAAAGTGGAGGTTGAACCAGACCACTCACAGTGGAACCAGTATATATGCTCCTTTGTAGGAACCAACCCGTTCCTGCAGTAAATGTTGATTATCACTTGTAGTCAACCACAGTTTACGGGACATTATTATCCGTAGCCGCTGAACGTAACCCATATTAATTAAATATTAGTCACTTCGATAATATCAGGACTTCCTCACATGTATTTGTGAAGCTTATAACGTGTCGAGGTGGCTGCAGCGACGCGCAACAGTACACGATACACTGAACAAGTTAATAGTTCATAATGACAGTAATTGTCACATTGTTTAGTGTGAAATTGTTACGTCATGCCTAGCATTATTTTGGAACCAATAAACTTGTTTTGGATTGAAACAGAAATGATCAGTGTCAATACTGTCCTTTTCCTTATCTTCACCTACTAATAGGTATTCTAGATACGAAAATAAGTTTTTTTTTTTATAAGACTACACATTGCACTAAGAATAATCCTTGTATTGCGGGGGACATTACAAACATACAATTTCACGGACACAAATACCATTTGCGTGTCACACAAAGAGTTGTCCTGTGTGGGAATCGAACCCACAACACTCGGGCGGGAAGCCGGTATCTCAACTACTCCGCCATCTGTGTAGTTTGTTTGTTTGTTACGCTTTCACACTGTACCTAACTACTGAACGGATCCTTATGAAATTTTGCTTACATATAGTTTGGAACCCAGAAAACCTTATAGCATACTTTTTATCTTTTTATTGCGGAATAATAGAAAAGAGCTAGCTGTTTTTTTGGAAATAAAGATTAAATGTGCCGTAGAGTGACTAGTGCTTTACCAATATTACATTTCAAAGAGTCTTAGTAATTTTAGCTGTCCGTTTACCGTAAGTCTGAAAAAGCGATTTTATGTTAGTATAAGTTACCTATAGACATGTCTTTAAATAAAGCTATTTTATCACATTTTCTCACTATTTTATCATAGTAAGCATCGGCTTTGTTCTGGCCCTAATATAGTTAAAGAGGATCCCATTAACCCGACAGCCTCAACAACCAGGAAAAAAGGGCGTCCGATAACCTTATAGTCTTTGCTATCAAAGCAATTTTCAATGCACTGTCTAATAGAGTAAATCCAAATAAAGCCTTCCCATCTCCAGGCGCCTTCACCCCAGCAAGCAATGGTTCATAAAACGCCGATTGCGTCGTGTGAACTTTGAGAGATCTTACGAGTAACTTTTCTAGTGGACTGACGATCTCATTGGAAAATAACTGAAAATACTAGTTACTAGATCCGGCATATTGTTCTGATTTTCTAATATCGTAGTAAATGAATAAATATAAATATTCACGGACATTTCACACAACGTCCTCTGGTCCCAAACTAAGCTTAGCGCTTGTGCTATGGGTACCAGATTACGGATATAATACATTATATTACTTTTTTTTTGTAAATGCATACATACTCGTATAATACAGAAGTATAATACAGATATAGATAGAAAACACCCAGAAGCAGTATAAATATCTGTGTTCATCACACAAATAATTTAGTGATTAACGGTTACTATAACTTGCAAAGTAGGTACACTTGCACAGTAAAGCCTAACCTGGTTAGGAAAGCTATATATATTAATTATCAAAGATGTTTTAGTGGCATTAGAATACTTCTCATAATAATGTATCATAATATATGTCAGAAAGGCTTCCCCCGTCTTGCTAACATCTACGACCGCTTTCTCGTCTGCCACTGTGGTCAATAAATAAATATATTTGAAAATTAATCTTTGGTTTCAACATTTCAGTGTTGTTGATTCTGTGGCGTGTATCATGCATATGCATATTGCATGAGGCGCGACTACCACAGACCATCAAATACACCGTTGCTGGTCTTTCAATATAACGAATATTTTTTTTATGTTTTTGTTATTGCCGACGGTGGCAGACGTGCAAACGGCCCACCTGATGGTAAGTGGTAACCATCGCTCATGGACTTTAGCAACACCAGGGGCACAGCCAATCCGCCGCCTACCTCATAATTAAAAATTCTATTGTGTCAGTTAGTGTTCAAGTCTGAGTCCACTCCAGGCTCAAAAGTATTAAGTATTCTTTCTATTACATCAGAAGTTAACCATCTACGATGTTGCCACCAAAAGTAGATATTAATGGCATATTAGTTACCATTTCTAGAAAACCTAATTCCTTGTGTCGAATGAGGCTGGTGAGCGGCAGGGTGGTAAGAGCCACTTAACCGGCTGTAAAGGGATAAGAATGGCACACGGGGCGGGAGGGCGTGTGTCAACAGATACCACATTCACGCTAAATACACTAGTTTTGCTGATCCTGCATACAACAGAAAAGTGTGGAGACGGTTAGTTACAGCTGAATATTTTTACTTCAATAATTATATGCAAATGGTCATTTATTTTGTTCCAACCCTTGACTGGCCTACTGTTGAGTACGAGCTTCATCTACCTCTACGAGTAAGAGGGACTTAGGCTACAGTCCACCACTGTGACCGGTGCGGATTGGTAGACTTCACAAGTTGTCGAGATAGTCTCTCAGACTTGCAGGTTTCCTCATAATTTATTCCTTCAGTGATAATTTGTCAACAATAGATATGGCATTAAAATCACATGCTAGGCTGATGGTGTTTAATATCCTTTGCCAAAAAAAAATTGAAGAAACAAAACGCTACTCCATACATTTTGTAATGACCTGTAAAAAAAATTACATGTTAACAGAGGTGTTAATAGTCAATAAATGGGGCTTTCAATCTATACGATGTTGACCGGCCGACGTTGACACAAGGGGACAGATGATCTTTATGACGTCATGGAGCTAAGCCATCGAGGTCTTAGGGCTAAATATCTTGTTCAACAATCAACGAAGAGACAAAGGAAGAATGTTACATTTTATTGTAGTTATTCTAAGAAAAATACAGAACGTGATGATTATGCAATTTTGTTCTCGTATTGCATATAATTATAATGATGCTCTCCAGAACAATTTTGGTCATAATAGACATTGTCAACAGACACTAACTGGGGTTTAGACGGAATCTCATATCTCACAATCGACATCGTATCGTCTCGCTTGTGATTGGTAGAGAAATCGATGCGATGTCGCAATACTCCGTTGGCCAATCACGGTGATCTCTCAACCAATCACAGTGATCACGATACGATGTCGATTGTGAAATATGAAATTCCTAAAACCCCCCAGCTTCGCAGGAAATGGCCGCTGGGTCTAGGTGCAGGACCAACGGCTTTACGTGTTTTCTAAAGTACTATGAGATATCGTCAACTTCATATCTCCGAGCTGTTATTGAGAATTTCTTGGAGGAATACCCGATAACTTACTATTGACTCGATCCAGAATTTAAACCCGATACCTCATAATCCACAATTGTATACGAAATCTTGATGTCCTATGAAGTCTCTCTCTGCTAAGCTATGTGCTAAATATAAACCAGAAATGTTGAGCAATCGTGCTTACGGTATACTCTTTGAAATAAAACCTTATAAAACCTTTTTAAATATTTATTTTAATATTTACATGAAGAGTCGTCTTATTACTACACCTAATTTAAAACATAATTAGTTTAAAACACATAAAAATTTATCGAGCGTAACTTATACACGATTATAACAAAGACATAAGGTATTATTAATTTTATAAATAATAATTATATAAGGTCAGTTGGTAGTGCAAAAAGTTATTAAAATATATGAAACAACTAGCCTTTACCCGTGGCTCCTGCGCAGAAAAAAGCTAGTTTTGAGTTATCAGGTTCCCAATATAGCATCGGTATCAAATTTATACCAGATTTTAAATCTAATCAAGGGCTATCAAACAAAAAAGTATCATTAAAAATTGTTTAGTACTTTTGCGTGATGTGCAAAGAAACAAACAGACAAAAAATCTATATCGTGATTGTTTTGTGTTCGAGACGCCAAAAACTTCATTTTTCCTCAAATATCATAATTTTAGAGATACAGCTCTTTTACAGCTTTATAATACGAGTAGTACAGCAGCTTGGATTTTTTAATTAGATTCAGAGACAAATGATGACATGAAAATATATTCAATTCTTTTTTGAGTTAGATTAGTAACTTGGCTTGACGATTTTTAAATTAAAATATTCACGGATATTTTCACACAACGTCCTCTGGTCCCAAACTAAGCTTAACGCTTGTGCTATGGGGTACCAGATTACGGATATAATACATATATTATATTACTTTTTTTTGTAAATACATACATATTATAGATAGAACCACCCAGACGCAGTACAAATATCTGTGTTCAACACACCAATAATTGTCCTGAGTGGGAATCGAACTCTCGACCTCGTGCATAGAAGTCGGTTACACTACCAACTACGCCACGAGGCCCGTCGAACTTACTAATCTCATGAGAAGGCCTTAGGCAGTAGTCCACCATACTGATCCAATGCGGGTTGGCAGCGATTTTTCTTCTCATCAAGCAGTGATAATTTGTAAATAAATACGCACATAAGTTTCAAAAATCTTGGAAAGTTAGTGGTGTACGGCGCACGAGGAACTTGGACTGGGAATCCAACTTGATACTATTTCTTCTTGTATTTACGGTCCTTAGTTTTACCACTAGGCTAATACTGCTTATAAATTAAGACTCAGTTTTAAACGTATCAACCCACAAATACTAACTCCAACCTAAACTAACTGTACTTCTTAATAAATGGATAAGTATTAATGCACATTATCCGTGTGGCGACGGACTAAGAATACAAATGTCACCACCCCATCCTTTCCTGCGGATGTCGTATAAGGCGACTAAGGGAAGTAAGCAATTATCACCCATTGCCTTTCTGGTGGTAGGGCTGGGTAATAAGTGAGAGTACTCACTTGCTATCTGGCCCAAACGAGTCGGTACCACCGTCTCCTGTGTGACCGGTCATGAAGCACGTCAGTGTGTTTTGGCTGTAGCAGGAGATAGCTGTTTATGCTTTCATTTCATATCTGTGAAATGAAATGGTGAGCAGTAGCTTAACAATGCTCTCGGTATAGTTGAGTCCATGAGCGACAGTTAGTTAGTTGGAGTTGTGGGTATCCTGGCCTAGTTTGACATAAACAAACAATATGTATGAACCAAGCCACATGAATCGACTATCTATAGAAAACTAAAACTTATGTCATTTTAAATCTTGATTAAACAGCTATATTGGCATAACTATGATCAATCAATCAATCTCTGCGGAGAATCTGTGGAGTGAGGCTGACTGACCACATTCGTTACGACGACGCAAGAGAGCGAGTAGGTATGAAAGAGAGTATTGGTGTAAAGATGCGAAAGGGAATGCTCCGATGGTTCGGACATGTGGTAAAAATGTCGGACGAGCGACTGGTTAAGAAGATATACAATGCGAAAGTGGAAGGATGTAGATACAGGGGGAAACCGAGACTCACCTACCTAGACCAAATCGGTCATGTATTGAAGGAAGATGGAGTCAGGAGTCTCCGAAATCGGCGAGCGTGTATGAAGAGAGTTATGAATGTTGAGGAAGCGATAAATGTATGCAAGAATAGAGCCTCTTGGCACTCTGTTCTCTCTGCCTACCCCGCAAGGGAAATAGCGTGATGATAAGTGTGAAAATTATAACCACAGTAGAATGTTTCGATTGTAGAGCTTTTTTTTAGAATTCATCTGACGGCTTTTATGAAAGAATAGAAGAATTATCTGCGTTGCATAATTCAGGATGACGTAGTGATGTATTTTATAAATAGCAACTTTTCTAGCAGTATTTCAGAAATTAGATTCATACAGGTTCGCACTATAGTGGTTGTTCTATAATGTGAGCTAGTATTATAAATAAAATAATTAAAATTATTACACCAAATTTCTACGAAAGCTGATGCCTTATGTTAAAAAATCTAATTTGTTTTAACTACTTTCTATCAACTAAAGATGCAACTTCAAAGGTCTTCATATCGGATATGACGCCAATAAGGGAAAGGGCATATGGAGGGTGTGTCGGGGCGGCCCACACGAGTATGTCGGCCGCCGCTGACCAACCCTTTCCTTCCCGATTTGCCGCTCTCCCTTTATTTATGTACTTAGCAAGGAAAACTATTCAATTGTGGTATCTAATTTCTGAATTGAGTGTTGTTTGAGAATATTTTTTTACATGCAAAAGTACTTGATTTTGCTATCGAGTTCGCTCAATTGAACTTTACAATTTGATCATTCCTTACAAATACTATTAATGTGATAGTGAGTATATTTGTTCTGTTTAACCGATCATCACAAATATTGTCATACATATAGTCCGGTATACATAGAACGAGAAAGATGTAGACTATTAAATTATTCCCGGATCATTGGAGGTTTCCTGTGGGATGTCCTTTATGTTGAGAAATTATTTTTGTGCTAGAGGAGGTGAGCTAATTTGCAAGGGAAATCGGCATGATGATAATTATTAATTGTGGTAGGAGGTGGCTAGCTATCAATAAGCTACTATATTACATAATATGCCATTTTACGGAAAATAAATTACTTTTATGCAAAAACATCTATTTATAAGAATCGTGCTTTTTGTGAGACTAAGATGAGAACTCAGACTAACTAAAAAGTGCAGCCACTTTTAGAAAGATGAATAATCTCTATAATTTGGGTAAATTTTTAAATTTTATGTTTAAAACATAAAGAAAGTAAAATAATAAAGTAAGTTTACAGCAAATCCGTGTGGTGACAGACTAAGAATACAAGTGTCACCACCCCATTATTTCCCACGGGTGTCGTATGAGGCGACTAAGGGAAAGTAAGCAATTATCATCCATTGCATGACTGGTGGTAGGGCTGGGTACCAACTGGGAGTACTCACTTGGTATCGGGCCCGAGCATGTTGGTACCACTATCTCCCGTGTAACCGGCCATGAAGTGCTTCATGGCCATCGTTGCGTTTTGACTGTAGCAGGAGATAGCCGTTTATACTTTCATTTCATATCGCTGAAATGAAATGGTGAACAGCAGCTTGACAATACTCTCGGTATATTTGAGTCCATGAGCGACGGTTACCATTTACCATTAGATGGGCTGCAGCTCGTCTGCCAACACATGCAATAAAAAAAATCAAAAAAAACATATAGGGAATTTTATGGCGCTAACGACGTATTCATGTACGTAACGTACTTACGAAATCGTAGAGTCATTTGAGGTAATTTTAAATTATACTCTGGTAACACTTGTGGTTCATGAAATTTCGTTTTGGCATGGTTTTATTTGCATTTGTGTGCGTGTAAATACAAGTTTGACACGGTTTTATATGGCTTCACTGGATTGTTCGTAATGCTCCGTCTGTATTTTATAGTTTATCTGAGGCTTCAAACTATATGTATGTAAAAGTTCATGATGATCGGTTAAGCGGTTACTTGAAAGTGTATCAAACAACCTCTTTTTCGTATTTTGTATTTATAAGTGTGACGTGTTTTATGGAAGTTGCTTATAATTATCTAGTAATCGTTTAATGCTTTTTTATTAACGAATATAGCATTTTTTTCTGTAATTAATCTCATGGATTGCTATACGTATATGGTATTTGAAATGGTTTACGAAGTCTATGATGGTATATAAATATACCCTTTTCGAAGTCAAGATTATTTATTTTAGTTATTAGGAAATTCAGTTCATGGTTGAAGGCATTAAAGTACTAAATACATGCTTATTAAACTTTAGTCTATTTCTTTTTTTATTTAATATTTAGACTAGTTTTGTGTGTTTAATAAAAAGCCTTTTCTGATCATGGTTATGTCTTGCTTTGTCACTAATATTTGATATTTTTACGTGTATATTGAGTAAAAACAAAAAAAAATACAATTGCGGAAAGTTTCTCGTTGCACTTAAAAAAAACTGCGTACGTAAGCAAAAAACTGCTCATTATATAAGCAGTTTTTCTTATTACATAAGCAGTCTTTTTTAAGTAAATATTGTGAATTTTTAATCTATTGGCATCGATTATTCTCAAGATACGGCTGATTTTTTTCCGCATCAGACTGATATAAAAACATCGAATATTAAATCCTTTTTGGTATCTAGTTCTTTGATGTAACGTAGTCTTAATTTAATATAATTATCTACCTATACTAAAATTCTCTATTAGAACTGTGTCTATACATTGAAGATATTTAAAAAAAATAACATGGTATATTTTTTACGTCGTTAGGGTATAATTTTTTGTTAGAATTTTTGTCTGTTTTCTATATATATTTGATTGTCTATTTGTTTTGTTCGCACATCGTGTAAAAACTACCAAACGGATCTTCTTAATTTTATTCAATAGCTCTTGATTACACTTCAAAACTGTATACATACGTTTTATCTCACCACTATATTGGACGTGAGATGTAACCTAAAAGTTTTGCCTGCGCGAAGCCGCGGATAAAAGCTAGTGTATATTTTTTAACCAATTCGTAGTTGTGAATTACTTTTTTTATTTACAGATTAAAGTTTGGGTTAAATCAGACACTTGATAAAAACGATATCATATTAATTTAAATAGTTTTTGCGCTACCTTAATTGCAATTAATCTTAATGAGCTATGTCAGCATAAGCCTTGATATTGCGTTGATTCTCTGGAGTTATATAAAAACTAGTTATATTTTTATTATTAGGAAATACGACTTCTTATAAATGATACGGAAGCTAGTTTGTGTTCCAAGACATTGTCTACAATTTTTGCGCTTAAAAACTTACATGGTAGGTATTTTTTTGGCTATATCTCAGGTTACTGTTAGTATCGAGCTAAATATATATATGCCAGTTTTTAAGTCTACTCAATAGCTATCCACCAAGCAAGTTTCATCTACATTGGATTCGTAGATTTTGTGTGTTGGCCAAATAAACAAATATAAAAGATAAAAAGATATGTTTCAGGTTTAGACGCGTTTAAATAACCTAATAGTGGGTATTTTCCACAAATGTCTTTAATATACGTACGTAGCTGATATGCACATACAGTTTTATAATACCTAGTATACATTAGAGGCATCCCAAGGGTGCAATTTCTTAATTAAGGAAACCTGTAACAATTTTATTTTTAATTACAACTCTGTAGTTCATTGTCCTAATGTGTCCTATGAGGTTTAACCAGCGTAGGTTGTTTTTTATACTATATGGGTGGCAAACAAGCATACGACCCACCTGATGGTAAGTGATTACCGTAGCCTATAGACGTCAGGAGAACAGAGGCATCGCTCGCGAGTCACCATTTCCAAGGAAAGGAATAGGAGGTGGATAGGTAGGATAATAAGGAGAGGATAGGGAGGAGGTTTGGGCCTCCAGCACTCTAAGTCACCATTTGAAACTATTTGTTTTTTGTGAGAAGGTGGTACTTCCCAGATCGCCCGGGCCATTCATGTTGAGATAAGTAAGGCTCTGATATTAGAAAAAATATACTTATAAAAAAGTTCAAATAGGATGTAGTATTCTTTACAAATACCTAACAATAATTAAAAATAAATTAAAATCCATTATATAGTTTTAATTAAAGCAGCAACAAATAAACGAGAATTGTTTTACAGGTACTACCTAAAGAACAAATTATTTGTGAAATATGGAAAAAGAGAACGTTAATGTGAGCTAAAATCGAACCTGCGTCTCCGATCCGAGGAAGTACTTAAAGTAGCTAAGCATGTCATGTGCTAAAATACAGATCAAAAGGCTACCTATTTAACATTGAGTTTTAATATAGGGATAATATGGTGATGCTGCTTATGAGGTGGTGAACATATTGTATTCTAGTCCATAACTACATGGATAAAGCAAGTAAAGTCACGAGCAATACCTAGTAGTTATGTACACATGTTGAAACGGTGAAACTAATATAGTTTTGGAGTTCCAAGTTATTCTGTTTGAAGTGCTTCGCGACCATCTTTAGGGACTTTTATAAGATACGATGTGTTTGTTTACCTCACGACGATTTTGATTGAGAGTATTTTATCCTCATTTAAGGGGTATCATAAGAGTTAACAGATCTATAAGAGATGTAGTTACGTACACACTTGCTGCTTATACGATCGGTAAGGTTAAGCTACTTCCACTCGGCCAGCATGAGAAATAAGTTACGCATGTAGGAATAATATTGTCCCTATTAGCTAAGCGAGCAACAAAAAGTTTCCTATCCTATAAGAAACTATTTGTTGATATAACTTGAATAATGAAATTCTTGAACATGAAAAATATATGTCAAGATTTAATCCTGCATACTAGAGCACCTTTCTTGATAGCTGGTAAAGTCTGCCAAAGGGCCAGTGTAGTAGACTAGGTATCCCTTTCACTATAAAATGAGGCCCGTGCCAAACAGTAGCACTTACTGTATGTTAAGTAATGATACACTGTTCTGAAAATAAATACCTGTAGATATCGTTCACGGACTCTTTTTCTGTACTCCGTGGTATCGTTTAACTTTTCCTGTCGTCGCCAATACAGGTGGAGACACAGCACATGGCGCGTTTATTTACTAGGCTTGAATCCCACACTACCCTGCTTCTTGTCCCGAAAAACTTGGTGTGCAGATGGGTACATTTTTTCACGCCTTAACAAAAGAGGCGATACCTATTTTGTTACGGCGGGAAAAATTTACCTAACCACGCATCCCGTCATTCGGGGCAATTAATTGGGTGGTGTGGGGTCCCTACCCACTAAATAAACTCGGCGTGTGCCATCTCTCCGCCTCTATTGCCAGACCACTTGAACTATGACTACTATAACATTACTTCAGTGGTAAAAAAAATAATACTTACCCCGCGTTAATTAAAGGTTCCACGAATCGTGAGCGCTAAAACTTTGAAGCCGTTGAATGTAAAGAGTACAGCCATAACTAAGTTCTCGTGTATGTTAATAGTACAGTTATATATAGAACAGGTATTAAAGTTAACACCGTGGTATTCGGGGCAAAGGATTCTGTTGAACTTGGAAGTTTTGGATTTGAACATTATTTGGTGAGTACGGAAATCGGTGCGTTGGTGTTCCAACTGCTTCCGTCAAGAAATTTTCAATAACAGCCCGGATTTAGAAAGATGGTGATGTTTTTTTTGCATCAGATCTCTCTGGTTGTGTCGGATTGTCCCATAGGACGGTAGGGAAGTGAGAGAGAGGGAACAGAGAGTACACTTGCTTTTGCACACACACTCGTGCAATATAATATCTCTTGCATACATGGCTAGTTAGAGGCCGGCTGTGTGGGGCTGGCTTTAAATTGTCCCACGTCTCTCTGCCCACGGGAGTCGTAAGAGCCGACTGAGGAATACCGAGGGAGTGGGCAGCAGCACTCCCTCGAGTATTAACAACATCCACTGCAATCGCCAATCGCGCGTGGAGATTACGGCATTATCCCCCCATGATGGAACCGCTCGTTAAGGCGTTCTCTTGGGGACGCCTATGCCCAGCAGTGGACGTTAAAAGGCTGATGGATGGATGGATGGATGGATGGACATGGCTAGTTAAGTGTCTGTTGACCCTGGTCGACGCCACGGTCTGATACCAGAGGTATAAAAAGCACGTAATTTCTAAATGACTTGCCCCCTCAGGCAAACAACTCCATAATTTTTAACTACCCGCTAAAAAAAATTGAAAATTTTCAATAGTTAGCAAGTTATTGGTTTTACCCCGTTTTTCGAAAATCGAGTTTTCAACGGATGTTGACGTTTTGGGGTCCTAGGAAGCTTCCCCGAATGTTTCCACGATGCTGTCTGTATGTATGTGCGTGTGTGTGTGTGCGTGTCTGTGTGTGTGTGTGTGTGTGTGTGTGTGTGTGTGTGTGTGTGTGTGTGTGTGTGTGTGTGTGTGTGTGTGTGTGGCCGTATGTAAACCTCTCATAACTTTTGAACGGCTTGACCGATTTCATCGCGGTCGGCGTCATTCGAAAGGACTTGACCAAACTTAGATTTTGAATACAATTAAGACTGATTCCAACCGGTAGATCTTGACAAATCTCAAAAAAAAATAGATTTTTTTTAATAACTTTTTAACGGTTTTATTGATCGATTCCAAAAACTAATGAGCTCTTAACATCAAAAAACCACGTCGATCTCCATCAGTCCAGTCAAAATCGGTCGATTTGTTCGTGAGATACCGTTGTCGAAAAAAATTGAAAAAAATGTTTTTTTTCAGAATTTCAATGAAATTTTCAGTCTGACCAGTTCGCGCTTTAAAATTCTTCAAAGAGCTCAAAAAGCTGCGTTGAATGCCATAAATTACAAGAGGATCAGTTTATTTATTCAAGAGCTATTGCGATTTGAAAATTCAACGAATAGTGTTTTATGAAATCTCTATCAGACTTTTGATGTTTTGTAATAAGTGCAATTTTGAGCGCTTAAGTATCAAATTAGCGGGAAGTTGCAGGGATGGCCTGGATGGCCTTTAGGGTCATCCGTTTTCCATATTTTTATTTTTAATGCATATGGTGGCAGACGAGCCCACGGCCCACCTGATGATAAGTGGTAACCGTCGCTCATGGACTCAACTATATCGAGAGTATTTTCAAGCCGCTGCGCACCATTTCTCAGATATGAAATGAAAGAATAAACGGATATCTTCTGCTACAGCCAAAACACACGGACGTGCTTCATGACCGGTCACACAGAAGATGGTGGTACCAACCCGTTCAGGCCCGATAGCATGTGAGTACGCTCACTTGGTACCCAGCCCTATCACCAGTAATGCAATGGGTGATAATTGCTTACTTCCTTTAGTCGCCTTGTACGACACCTTCGGGAAAGGATGGGGTGGTGACACTTGTATTCTTAGTCCGTCACCACTCGGACAAGATAATTGCAAGCGGTACTTCAGAATTATATTTGAAGTACTTCATTATTGTTTTATACCTTTGGAGAGTATTAAACTTATATTATTATTATCTGTAGAATAAGGCCTTCATTACATAGTACTTATGTGTGTCATTGAAAATATTTTTTAATAGTAAATTTTATTCGTCGCTTAAGATATGCACAGATCCTAATAATAGTCGTACTATAAATGCGAACGTGTGTGAAGATATTTGTCCATCAATAAGAACTAAACAACCAAATTAATTTTGATATATATTTATTTATTTTTTTAGGCGGGAAAAAATGTTCCTAACCGCAAAACCCGTCGCTCGGGGCAACGAACAGGGTAGGGTGGGGCCCTCACCTACTAAAGAAACCCGCCGTGTGCCGTCTCTCCGCCTTTTTGGCGGGCCACCGAAACCATATTACATTCCTTCAGTGGTCCGCCGGCGGCTTACTTTTACGGGTACCCTCAACTTGAGCGATTGGCGTAAAGGCCTAACTATTAAACTGGTTTGAACTGCCGCTGCACCAGCTAGGCAGTCTGAACGAAAGTTAATATATTGATAAATATAGAATGGAAAATCATAGAATATTTTTATTCCAATAATAAGCTCGCGTTACTTGATGGGCGTAAATTTTTAAGATTTACGCTGATAAATTCACGGTCTCAACGGTCAAACTAGCAGTTTATGATAATGCTTTGTCTCTTAAATGTAATATATTGTATTTTAGTCATAACGAGAATCACGATACATTCCCAGTGATGCGCAATACACATCGATAGCGATTGTCCGAAGCAGACATCGATAAAAAGATTACACATTTGCGTATATGAGTAAAACGTGATGTGAATAGTAATGTGGCCGCCCCTGTCTCTGCGCCTCGACAATAATAGATTTTAATCGGTCGCTGGGCTTGTGTGTGAGATTTCATTAATTTTTTGCAATCGTATTTGGCTTCATATGTCACTTTATAATTGGGAGAGTTCATTTAATTTAAGAGTGTTCTCGCTACTTAGATAATTAAAAGGAGGTTGATTATATCACTGAAAGAAGAAAATTTCAAAACATATCTCTATATTTACCCTGATTTTTAGGCTGCCGCGCCTAGTAATTTGTAATGAAGAAGGCTTTATCCAGGATGTAATTAATTGTGTCAAATATTTATATTGTTATCACAACGAACTACTGCCCAACTGATCATAAGAGACCGTGATGATCATAAGAGATCTTTAGATATGTTCTTTTTTCACTCAAGAAACTGGTAGCAAGCAACTGCTACGACAGCTCTGCTAACATAGATACTAGAATCATTCTAGAAGGTACAGACTCGAACCTGACTCGTAGTTATTCTATTAAAATTTTGACACTATTTTTCTCAACTGTTAAAGTCATTTACCACCAACCCAACGCAGGTTGGTAACCTTACGAGATGTCGAGAATATCTCTTAGGAAAACAAGCTTTTAACGATATTTACCTTCACCGCACTATGAGAGCTAATACAAACTTAATTTCAGAGAAGTCAATCCTATTTTTTTTGTTAAGGCAGGAAATAATGTACCTAACCTCATACTCCGTCGTTCGAGGCAACGAACAGGGTACTGTCCCACCCACTAAATAAACCCGCCGTGTGCCGTCTCTCCGCCTGTATTGGCGGGACACTGGAATTATGTTATATTACTTCAGTGGTAAAGAAGTCAACCCTGCAAAGTTTTAACAGACTGGAAATCGAACTGGATACTTTCTATTGGGAGTCCTCAATCTTACCATAAGGCTCTCATTGAAGAATATTAGCCTACGCAAAACGAAAAACACTTCCACAGCATCATAGTAATCCCCTCCCATCCGATTGTCAACAGCTTAGTCTGTACTTTCTGTCTAGTTTATTTTGAAATATTAATGGTGAAAGCATTGTGAGTATTAGTCCCCTTGTTATTGCACTGTGAGAATTTGCATGGACTTTGCATAGGGCGGGCCAATGTATTCTACAACACGTAAATAAATAATATAATGCGATTTATATATGGGAAACAGTTTCACATTGCTATGCTACTTTCAAATTTGAAGGTTCTTATATTTGAATGTTTGTTACACTTACGTAAATACTGCTGAACAGATTTAGATGAAAGTAAAACCAAAAATAGTCATTAAACACAAAGTGAAAAATGTGAAATCGAAAATAACAGTCACGAGCAGGATTTGTTATTATTGTACGTTATTTTCGATTTCAAATTTTTCACTTTGTGTTTAATGTATAGTGTTAAGCATGTCAAATAGCACTTCTTATCTCGAAAAATATTAGGTTCCTGTGATATTTTCAAAAAACGACGATTGGGGTTCAATGTACCGCCTGAAACTAACCATATACTTCTTAGAGCTGGCCTCCAGTCAGCCTACTTCGCAGCTACAGAGTGTTACAGAGATGCTTGGCGTGAGGAGTTTACTAGTTTCAGGCTTTCAGGTCTAGTCGAGGTGCAGTACTTGAGAGATAGGGTGACGAACCCAGTTTAAGTCCTACCTACCTAAAATAAATATTTATCTTTTTTACGCTTAAACTTTTATTTTTAGTTTTATGTACGTCTAATCCTATATGACTGAGATACTGTCTCGGCTGCTTTTTATAGTCTTGATAATCCGTACAGGACTTGGACCATTGTTGAAAAGAAGTACTGCTCCATTGTTAAGCACGGGTCTCCTCTCAGAGTGAGTGAGATTCAGGCCACTGTCCACCACGCTGGCCCGTGTGGGTTGGCAGACTTCACAAGCCACCGAGAAAATATCCAGGCCTGCAGTTTTTATTTTCAATGTTTTCCTTTACCAAGGGGTGATAGATCGGGGAAATTCCATATCTTCACCAAAGATCGGCGTGAAACAACGGTAGGTACTGCCGCCATCATGTTTCGTAAGGTGAGTGAGAGTGCCGGAGCCCCAAACCCCTTCTTTTCTTATTAACCATCCTATTTACTATTTATAAGCTTTCCTATCTTCTCCTTACTATACTTAAGAGGAAATCAAAGTGATTTAAACTAGCACAGCATTGTGGTCTTGATTCCTTCTCACTCTAAAAGGAACCAGGCAATAGGATCATAATAAGTTTAAAAAAAACAGATTATTAACAAATATCATTAATGTTTTCAGGAGCTATTGTTGTACGTAGATATTTGTAAACAGATCGAAGGTAAAGCTAATAAATACTAAAATCTAATACGCAACAATTTATAAGAATTATTCCTCAGACCAATGAGAGAATGACGTTTTAATAAAGCAAGGTACAAGCTTATCCGGGACGGTTAAAAGATCAATAAAGTGGCGATATGAGCCCGCCGAGATATCTACGCTCACAACAATATATCTAGCGATAGTGGAGCGATGTCTGCCCATAATATTCTTTAGGGTGCATCTCATTTGGCTTAAGAACCAGCCTTTGTCAACAAAGTTGAGGGTGGACGGAAAATCGATAGTGGCCGCGAACGCAGGCCTCCGATCATCGTTGTACGTCTCCCGTAATTCGTGTCTCCATTTTAAATTTTGAATTTGGAATGTTTTGTTTTCAGATGTCAGTAATGAATTGACTGTTGATTGGGAATGTCGTTTTTAATAAGATCATAAGTTTATTTATTTTATCCGTTCCTGTTTGATAATAAGAGTAAAATTACTACGTAAACAATTTGTAGTATAAAAATTAAGCCTATTTTTATTATATTTTTAATAATTATAATAAATACACGGCTACGGGCGTCGTTCACTCGCCGTCAAATCCAGGGAAGAAATATAAGGTAGTAGCACTGCAGGGATAAGAGTTGGGAAGGATTTTTTTAGATATTTTTATATATATTTTTAGCATTTGACATGCTTAGCACTATACATTAAACACAAAGAGAAAAATGTGAAATCGAAAATAACAGTCAGGAGCAGGATTTGAACCTGCATCTTCTGGATACCGTCCAGATGCTTTACCAATTCAGCCATCCTGACAATTGCTCCTGACTGCTAATTTCGATAATACATCATACTTAACGTCTTTGGGTGACGCCTGGGCCATCTGTCGGAAGTATGTTCACACATTATACGAATATATATAAAAATCACGCGTATTCACGTGATTTTGAAGGGATTTGGTGCTAACTACTTACAGTTAATAAAGTGGATTGAGACACAATACTTTTTATCCCGATGAATGATCAATTTATGTTTAAAGTATCGATTTAGTTACTACTGAAGTTTATCACTAGATAATGTTAAACTGTATTATTTTTTTTTGTCCTATTCACAATAAATAGAGCAAGTGATTTGACAGTAAAAAAAAACTCAATAATTTTTAACCACACATTTGCGTTTTTTCTCTGGACCTATTTAAAAAGAGCAACACATGTTCACTGGTTAAAATTATAAATATATAAAGTAAGCAAATTACATTCAAGATAACATTTATATGTTCGTAGTTAGTTGTAGAGCTCATACCGGTTGACCACTGAAGTAATTTCACACAGTTTCAGTGTTCCGCCAAATACAGGTGGAGAGACGGCACATGGCGGGTTTATCTAGCGGGTGAGGGTCGTCCGGGGCAACAAACAGGTAGTGTGGGGCTACCTGTTTGTTGTCCCGGACGACAAGGTGTGCGGTTAGTTACATTTATTCCCGCCTTAACAAAAAAAAGGACGTACCGGTTAAATATTAACGTCTAAATAAATGCTCGTAAAAACATCTTATAAAAAATACAACAAAAAACAAGGAAGCTCTTAGTCAGTTCAAAATGACAAACATAATTATTCATACTAATTTATAAATCAAATAATAATTATAGTATTATGAGGTGAAGTGTAGGTACTTTATGCTTCTATTAATTATAATGTATGCAAAGTTTTCACTAAATGGCAGACCATTTTTCATAGGCGCACGTGTGTAAAGATTAAGATCGAGCGACTCGTGCGCACGCTAAAGTGTAAGTATGTAAAGCCTAAGTGCGAAAGAAAGCGGGCTGCGGGCAATTTTTCTTAAAAAACTATTTCGATTTTCTTATCTTGCGTTGATTAGTTTATAAAGAATAATTTTCCTCTAGTACTAGTATTCATGTTTATTTTACATAATCTGCGAAACATTTCAGTGGATTTTACTTAACCCTTAACTGACCTTATTATACGGCACTATTTAATGATTATATTTTTTTTTATTATAATAAACAAATATATATAATTATTATATGTATTATTAATTATTATATAGCATACTAAAATTGATGCCAGTTTTAAAATTGTTACAAATTGTTAAAAATTTTACTCATTAATATTCAGTGGCAACTGTCATCCTAATTATAAATAATCCTTAATGATACTTATTAGATACTCGTTTGAAATATTAATAATAAAAAACAAGGCAAGTCGTGTGTATTCCAGACTTAAAAATTCTTTTAATTTTTAATAGATACTAATTATTTTATCTATTTATAATTTACGTAAATCAACTTAAAAATATTACTTATTTTATTAATATAATTATAAAATGTTACTTATTCTATTACGCTTGAATTAATTATTATGAAAACAGGAAGGTATTTCTAAACTTATAATATTTCATCTTGTAGAGCGGGTTTTTTTCCAAAGGAAATTTTGATTTTAAAACGCTAGCGGTGTGACCTCGCCACAAACGCGTAATAAGCAGCTAAATGCTAATCCGCAGCATATATGTTTGTGTAATGAGGCTACTTGCTTGCTTAAATAAATATTGAGTGACCAACGCCTTCAGTTAATCAATCTCTTAAGATCACATTTCTTCTCACATCATATAATAATTATACACACAAACAAACCATAATTTGTATGTGGAATAAATAAGTGATTTAAGCGAAAATAACTTTTTTTATGATAACAATGGAAATTATATAGTTATAATTGAAATAATTATAGAGAATGATAAATAGGAATAGATTACTAGAATTTAACAAAAAAAAACGATTTAAGAATTAGAAGAGATAAGAGATCCGATACGCACGGGGCCGACGTGGTGGTCTGCCTGGTCGTATAGCATGATAGCTTTTTAGACCAAATCCTACCATCTAGAAAGGCAAATCCTAGGTCTCCCAGAATCTCGATTTCACCATTATGAATCAAGTAGTATTCACCTCAATGCTCCGATGGTTCGGACATGTGGAAAGAATGCCGGACGAGCGACTGACTAAGAAGATATACAATGCGAAAGTGGAAGGATGTAGGTACAGAGGGAGACCGAGACTTACCTACCTAGACCAAATCGGTTATGTATTGAAGGAAGGTGGAGTCAGGAGTCTCCGAAACCGGCGAGCGTGTATAAAGAGAGTTATGAATGTTGAGAAAGCGAGAGATGTATGCAAGAATAGAGCCTCTTGGCACTCTGTTCTCTATGCCTACCCGCAAGGGAAATGGCGTGATGATAAGTTAGTTAGTTAGTATTCACCTAGATTTTTTATTTTCCCTTGAGGGGCAAATTATCATGTTTTTTTTTTATTGCGTGTATGGGCAGACGAGCCACGGTCATTCTGATGGTAAATGGTAACCGTCACCCATGGACTCGACTATACTGAGAGTATTGTCAAGCCGCTGCCCACCAATTCATTTCACAGAAATGAAATTAAATATAAACGGCTATCTCCTGCTACAGCCAAAACGCAACGATGTACTTCATGGCCGGTCACACGGGAGATGGTGGTACCAACCCGCTCGGGCCCGATACCAAGTGAGTACTTTGCTTACTTCTCTTAGTCGCGTCATACGACACCCGTGGGAAAGAATGGGGTAATGACACTTGTATTCTTAGTCCGTCACTACACGGACATTGTCAGTGATTTGCTGATTCATCTATCGGTGTAGTACCACAGTCTCATATTACGGTAGTATGCCTACTGTTGAATATCCTTCGGTGAGTAAGAGTGACAGAGGCCCCGACCCTTTTCCCATCCTTCTCCCTATCGTCCTTCTCCCTATCATCTTTCCTCTCCTATTTCTTCCCCTGAAGTCGAGTGAAGGTGATGTCATTGGTATTAGCTTCGGCTTCTGTAACCATTTACCATCAAGCGGTACATATAGGGTTAGCGGTACATGTAGTTTTAACACCCTTGTGGCATAATGAAAATAATATGAATAAAAGTGGTAGGTACAGAGAAGTGAGATAGAAAATGTTCATAGTATTATAGGGTAATTCTAGTATCGGCAATTTTCTCTTTAATAAACTTTAGACAATAAAATTATTATTCGTAACTATTTTGGCCACGAACTTCTTCAGAAATTTTCATTATATTTTTTAAAAACAATGGGTGTAATTTTTTGCTCTAAATTGTAGGTTCCCTGTAGATCCCGCAAACGTTTGTGCCTCAACAAAGTACGAAAATGTGAAGTAGAAATTATAAAGTGCCTAAAATATAAAACTACAATAATATATTTGTACTATTGTGAAAATCGATAGGTAGTCTGGACTGATTTAGGCTTGAAAAAGATTTTTTTTTAATAAAAACCTTTCCATTTCACGCAACACCTGCATGTGTAAGCGTATAATTACAAAACAAAATGACAAAGAACTGTTATTCACAACAAAAAGTTACATTTAAGCCACGTTTCGCATTCAAAACAGACACCCGCTTGGTTTATTACGTCGATATGTAAATTTTGTACAGCGTCAGTACCCTTATAAAGACTCTGTTTGAATTGAAAATTTATTAGAACGAGCGAGAGTAAAGCCGACATTCAGCCAGTGCCGCTACGTCTTTCAGCGAATTCACTGCTTCTCTCACGTTACACACAAATATTATCGTATAAAATACTCAATTGTTACATAAAACCTCTATACATGTTATTTTTAAGTTAGTTTAATTATCTGTGATGTTGGACATGAAGATAGCGCGAACAGTTCTGTGTTTAAAATACCTATAGGTAATCTATTATCTGTGCCAAATCATAATCTGTCAATAAACGCGCGATTTTCAACAGTGATTAATTTCGTTTCTGTCGTGATCATAATGGTAAAGAACAATAGGTGCCGCTGCCATGTCGTTATAATGTCACGTGGTATTTCGACCTGTCAAATTGGATAGAGATAGAAGATAACGTTGGAGCGAGATGGAGAGATCGCGTGCACGTTACGTTTTACGTATGTAAGTAAATATTGTAGGTATATATTATATTTGAGTAAGTTTTGAATTAGTTCTAGTTTCAAAATATAATGCTTGTGGGATTTCAATAGTTTAGAAAAAAATAACATTAAATACTTAAATTATTTAAATTCATAATACCTATATGGTTCTTAAGACGTGTAATGTCTAATGTTTAAATAATTACATTATGAATGAAATGCTTTTTATTTTTCTATGGTATTTTAATAATAGGTTGGTATGTGTGTTTAGCGGCAGACGATAACTCATAGCGGGTGACCTCATCACGTGTCGGAATGGCATTCGGTATGCGTCATAAGTACGTGACGTTCCGTTTCGCCTCTGTGCCATTTTGAGACATCATTAATATATTTTGACACTTCACGATGATCTATTGATATTTAATTAACAATAACTTTGTTATTGAGTCAGTACTTTTTTCCACTCATTCTCAGTGTAGTCTTACAAAGAACGGGATGCAGGCAGTAATTTACAACGCTGGCGCAAGACGGGTTGGCAGACTTCGCAAGTCCCCAATCAAAACTGGGCTTATTATAGTTTTACTCACGAGGTACCTTAACTACCTCTGTGGTGCAGCTGTAGTGTGAGCGACTGCTGATCATGAGGTCTCGGGTTCGATCCCCGGATCGGGCAGTGTTATTGAGCTTTTTCGTAAAAAGAAAAATTGTCATTAGCAGCCCGGAGTTTGGAAATGTGCCCGGCCGACCGCATCCAACGGGTCCCCGCGGCCTTGACCAGATCGTCGGTCCATCTAGTGGGGGGCCGTCCTACGCTGCGCCGTCCGATACGTGGTCGCCACTCGAGAACATTTCTTCCCCAACGGTTGTCGGTTCGTCGAGCGATGTGGCCTGTCCATTGCCACTTCAGCATGGCAACCCGGCGGGCTATGTCGTTCACTCTCGTTCTCCTACGGATCTCCATATTACGGATTCGATCACGTAGGGAAATACCAAGCATAGCCCGCTCCATTGCCCGCTGAGCGACTTTGAGCCTTGTCACGAGGCCAACATTCAGAGACCACGTCTCTGTTCCGTATGTCATCACCGGTAACACACACTGGTCGTAGACCTTCGTTTTCAGACACTGCGGAATATTGGACGAGAAGATCTTCCTTAGCTTCCCGAACGCTGCCCAGCCGAGTTGGATTCGTCGATTGACCTCTTTCTCGAAGTTGTGCTTACCTAACTGGACTGTTTGTCCCAGGTAGACATAGTGGTCGACAACTTCGAGAAGCGCACTCCCGACTAGGACCGGTGCTGAAATGACATGGACATTAGACATGACTTTCGTCTTGTCCATGTTCATTTTGAGACCCACTAGTCGGGAAACCCTGCTGAGATCATTGAGCATGGTGCCAAGGTCCTCCAGCGATTCTGCCATGACTACGATGTCGTCGGCATATCGAAGGTGAGTGATGTAATCGCCATTGATGTTGATGCCAAATCCGGTCTAGTCTAAGAGCTTGAAGACATCTTCCAATGCAGCAGTGAAGAGTTTCGAGGACATAACGTCTCCCTGTCTAACACCTCTCTGCAGTTGGATCGGTTTCGTACTCTTGTCCTGAACACGGACTGACATAGTGGCGTTTCTATAGAAGCACTTCAGCACCTTCGATGTACCGATAGTCAATTTGGCACCACTGAAGGGACTGCAGCACCGCCCAAGTTTCGATCGAATCGAATGCTTTCTCGTAGTCCATAAACGCTAGACACAGAGGCCGATTATACTCCTCGGTGTTCTGTATAATCTGATGCAGCGTGTGGATGTGGTCTACGGTACTATAGCCTTTCCGGAAACCGGCTTGTTCGGGAGGCTGGAAGTCGTCAAGCCTGCGCGTGAGTTGATTTGTAATGACCCTCGAAAACAAATTATAGACGTGGCTCAAGAGCGAGATGGGTCTTTAGTTCTTCAAGAGGGTTCTGTCACCTTTCTTGAAGAACAGCACCACCACGCTTCTGGTCCACGACTCTAGAACGTCGCCCCCGAGAACGACGGAATTGAACAGCCTCTGAAGAGCTTTAAGAAAAAAAAAAAAAACTTGGACACACTGGGTATAAAATTGTACACCCCTGCCTTAACATTTCTAGTTCTTACCACAGGGCTGTTGGGCTGTGTAAAATATCTATAGTAATCACCAGATCATCTATCAAAAACCTCCGCCGTGTGGGGCCGGCTTTAGTATTGTCCTACCCCTCTCCACCCATGGGAGTCGTAAGAGCCGACTGAAGGGAATATGGGGGAGTGGGCAGCAGCACTCCTTCGAGTATTAACAACATCCACTGCGATCGCCAACCCGCCTGCCAAGCGTGGCGATTACGGCACTATCCCCCCATATGAGCGCATAGGACCGCTCGTTGTGGCGTTCTCTTGGGGAGGCCTATGTCCACCAGTGGATGTCGAAAGGCTGATGGATGGATGGATAGACTATCAGAAACGCGATAGGTAATTGTTTCAGTTATTACCTACAAGTTACACTTAAAACTTAGCTAGTTCAACTTCAAGCTACCGTTGCGCTAACTTTAACAAAAATGTATGTCCATGTGGTGACGGCCAATACATGCGGAGAGACGGCACACGGCGAGTTTATTTACTGAGTGAGGGGCCAACACTAACTTGTTTGTTGCCGCAAACGACGGGGTGTGCGGTTAGGTGCATTTTTTCCCGCCTTAACAAAAAATAAGATGAAATTATGGTTTGACAGTATTATATGTGTTTCTGAGTGTCTAAGCAGCAAATACCTAATGTTTTTTTAGAATCTGTCTATTAAAGTATTCTTACAGAAGTTTTATAAGCCCCTTAACGTTTACCATCGGCGCCACCTTAAAATGTCTGACTCTTTTTAAGTAATCATACCATAAATATATATTTTAGGTTATATCTCAGGCTCCCAATATAGTAGCTAGATAAAATGTATACCAGTTTTTAAGTCTAATCGAGAGCTATCAAATAAAAAATAAAGCTGCATCAAAATCCGTTCAGTAGTTTTTACGTGATGCGCGAACAAATAAACACACAAACAGACAAAAAATCTAATAAATATCGTTTTGTGTTTAGACACGTAGTACCGAGCCTACTACAGACATTTTTTCTCAAATATCTTAAATGTACAGACACAGCTCTGTTACAGTTGTATGATATATAAAGTAAATAAGGCAATAAATAGAAAAAGCTAGAGTTAATTAATCAACTATATCCAGTCCAGGCGCCATTTTGTGTCAACTAGCCAACCCTTCCGACGCAGGGGAATGCTGTGTGCATCAAATATGCAATCTATTTTAATTTCCTCCAGCTATTGCTAAATAAGAATTAATTAAGTTCTAACCATAGATTTACTTCTTAACAGCTGACGGCTACGATTACAATATAATAATTATATCTTTAAATGGTATTAATGAAGTCATTTGTAAGTATTATATTTTGTCCGATTTTGGTCTATAGAAGTCTTAGATTTCTACTAAGTACAAATTGGAATTTTAAGGCTTGTATTGGCAATATTAAAACTTCAAGATGTTATATTAGTACCTAGATAATTATATTACTTTATTATCTACTTATCTACCTGTACGGACATATATACATATATTTATCCGCGTGGTGATGGATTAAGAATACTAATGTCACTACCCATTTCTTTCCCTAGGGTGTCTTACGAGGCAACTAAAAGCAGTAAGCGATTATCACCCATTGCGTTAATGGTGATAGGATTGGGTACCAAGTTAGAGGACTGACTGACGCTATTGCACACGAGCTTCCTCCATGAGAGAGGTAGCTGTTTATTATAGTAACTATATTGGCTTACTAAGCAAGCGGACACACACACTACCAAAACGGGTCTTGTTTCCAAATTTACTACGAAAATTAATAGTTACCTATTTCTTTGTACATGTTATTAACATGCCTAAATTATATAATGAAAAGGTTTCAAGTCGTAGTACGACAGTACTCAGTGTTGGCAAACTTCACAAGCCATCGAGCAAATCTCTCAGGCATACAGGTTTCCTCACGATGTTTATCTTCACCAAACAATGATAAATTGAAAAATAAATACATAAATATTATTGAAAAGTTAGAAGTGTGTGCCTTGAGCTTGGACAGGGCATCGAACTCGATAGCAATGACTGCAGTCATTGGTTTAACTACTAGGCAATCACTGCTCGTCCCTAAACATACATAGAACATGCTAAGTAGGATAGTATTAATATTAGTCTGACTAACTATCTTTAAGTCAATACTTCGAAACATTGTCCAAAAATGAATTTATGGATTTGCATAAGTTTTTCACATAAATGTTATAAAATCAAATAGCCTTAAGTATGGACAAGTAGCACATACTTCAAACCAAGTGCAGAATTCACCCAATACCCATCTGCTCAAGCTCTCACCAATCGATGACCACTCCAATATTGAATCTTGCAGTACCCTCACAGCATCTCAGCCTCAGGGTACCGATTAGCATAACAAGACCCCCATTACTCTACTGCATATCAGTCATCATTTTGCCTCCCAAAACACCAATCCTTCATACATTATGTTGGAATATCCATTTTCGGGACCGCATTTATAATTTTGCAATATCTTTTGTTGCTTTCGAAACTAGAATTTGACAGTGTAACGGTTCGTTTGTCAATTGCTATTGATTATATACAGTGCAATAGGCAGCCGGGGGCTAATTTGGGGCTGGCAGATAGGTATTTTTCGTTACTAACTAGATAACAAGTGGTTTTAAATTGGAATTTACATAATAATTTAACGGAGGGTTGTGTAATGAAGTTGTAAGGGTGGATGTGTCACTCACCACGTCTGGTTAGGTTATATGGAACACTAATACTACTTTTATGTATATTGCAAAACACCATTAGGCAGTGAAACAGCTTTTGTATATAACAAAAGTAAAAAACAGTAACAACCAACTTTGTTAGTTACATCTCCTATAAATTAAGGGTTTTAGTGCATATTTATATTGTTGATATAATTATGATTAGAAAAAATTAATAATTTTCTCAAGTATTTACTTAATTTTTACTTGGAAATACTGTAAAATAAATGCTGAAATATAATATTGAAGGTACTTACTAGAACTTTTCGTTCACTTCGGTTACCTAGTCAAAAAACCTTATGACGAGTGTTTTTTCCCAGAATTAAAGTCTAGTACTTATTGTAATTTACTTTACAAGTAAATACCACCTTATATTAAATATTTTTTTAGTTTTAGAAATTGCTCAAGAGATGGCGCTGTATTCATCTTTTTTTACTTTCATAAAAATACTATACAAAATAAAAACAAATACATAAACCGAACTGTGTTGTTTCATAAAACACAAAACGATATACAGTCGAATGATTAAAAAATAGTGGTCGGACCAAGCACGTGCTTCAAATTATCAGTGTCCCACGATCAAACAAACAGAGATGCCGGCTGTTTATCCCTTTATTTTGAAACAAAACTTTGTTACCGCTTCGATTCTCTTCTGTATAAATATATAACAACAAGATCCTTAAAAATAATAATGTACAGATAAAATGATGTATAAAAATTACAAAAAGTGATTTTTAGCAGAGCGTGGTTTCGATCCACGGACCTCTGGGTTATGGGCCCAGCACGCTTCCACTGCGCCACTCTGCTCTTGAAAGCTGATCTGAAATTACTGTTCTATTTCTTATAGGTATTGGTCATTCAGTTGTACTAATAATATTAGATACCAAATAATTTATGTAGGTACGATTCATAATATTTTTCTAAATACGAGTATAACATTTAGGTAATTGATATAAGTGCAATTTCTTTAATTTTTTTATTTCTTTAATAATTCAATTGAAACGTTAAAAACTACTTTATCAATAAATTGTTTAACTGAAGTGTTTTATAACCACTTGAGTTATTTTTGAATAAAAAGTTACGTGCGCTTAAGTGAAGGGGTTTTGGAGTGGTGTCAGTAGCCCGAGGGCACTTTTATTTAGTTCCACGGAATGAACCTGAATACTGTATAAATTGTTTGGACGAGCGATTCAATTTAAAATATGTAGGTACTTATATAAAAATTGCACTAGGTACTTAACCTATGATTGTTTCATTGCCCGCATAAAATGATCTTATACAACAAAGTAATGTCTATATCTATATTATTCTATACTAATATAAAACTGTAACAGAGCTATGTCTGTACATTTTAGATATTTG
Source organism: Leucoma salicis (assembly GCA_948253155.1). Classification (NCBI taxonomy): domain Eukaryota; kingdom Metazoa; phylum Arthropoda; class Insecta; order Lepidoptera; family Erebidae; genus Leucoma; species Leucoma salicis. The sequence continues at coordinate 28,327,453 of OX411810.1, read as the reverse complement.
AGAAAAAATGACTGAATTAGGCTATGTAGGCGTGTCTAAACACAAAACGATTTTTTTTAATTTTTTGTCTGTTTGTTTTTTGCGCATCGCGCAAAAGCTGCTGAACCGATTTTGATGCAACTTTTTTGTTTGATAGGTCTTGATTAGACTTAACAACTGGTTCACATTTTATCCTGCTACTATAACGGGAACCTTAGATATTACCTAAAAACTAGCTTTTGGCTGCGACGGAGCCGCTGGCAAAGGCTAGTGTTATATAAATGTGTTATAGAGGTAACAGAATCCACTTAGTTAGTTGTTAAAAATAACTGATGGGTTTTAGTATTTATATATGTATTTTTTTATTTTTCTATTTTTACCTTTTTTAATAAAGACAACACCCTGCATTTAGGAATAATCCTTGAATTGCGGGGGACTTTGCAAACATACAATTTCACGGACATAAAGTACACCCAGACTCAGAACAACCATTTGTGGATCACACAAAGAGTTGTCCTGTGTGGGAATCGAACCATAACGCTCGGGCGGGAGGTCGGTACCTATCTAAACCACTCTACCATCTGTGCAGTCAGTATTCACACTATTCACTAACCCTTACCTATTATATCGTAACTTCGTTACTAATACTAACACGCTTTATATTAGATTCGGCTGTATCCATAGATAATATAGGTACTAATATAAGAGAGCTGTAGGTACCTATCTATCTATCTAACTATAGAACGAAATCTTTGACAGTGATTTTCACCCACTTCAAAACGTCGGGTTAAATTGAAACTTCGCACAGAGACGTTTATTCGTGTTTACATTTTTTTTTTATAACAATCCGACAGTTTAATTATCATCAAACCTACGGGTAAAAAAGCAATAGAGTATTTTAACTAGAGGAGGTTTTATGCTGTTTTAAAACTAAAAAGAACAAAATAAATTCTAAGGTAAAAAACTATAAAAGAAAATAAACTTATAACGAAACCAAAAATAGAAAATTATAATGACTGAGACTGCCTCTGTGGTGCAGCGGTAGTGTAAGCGACTGCTGATCATGAGGTCTCGGATTCGATCCCCGGATCGGGCAGTTATTGAGATTTTTCGTAAAAATAAAATTCTCAGTAGCAGCCCGGAGTTTGGAAATGTGCCCGGTAGAATTCAATAAGCTCGCCCCCTATTATGTCCCATAAACATAGCTGGCGAATCGTGGGTGTGTAATCCACCTCTGCCTACCCTTTCGGTGAATACAGGCGTGATGCTGTTTGTTTGTTTATAATATAATTTAATAATAATAATTGTACTAAAGTTCACTTAGTGGAAGTAGCAAGTAGAAACTAGTCTGTGATTCGGCCTCATATTATTATGCTTCACGGAAGCCGAACGCAGGCAAGCCGTTGGTACCAACTTATATCTATTTCACATTTCACGCTATGTGTTCTTAATTAAGATCTAGCAAGAATAAGATCAGAACGCTCATTCTGTGGAATGAAAGAATGCTATAACTCGCTACAACTTACTAAAGTACTTCAGGTTCGGTCAAGCGGGAGACAGTGGTAACGACATACTCGGGTCGCCATCTCCAAGGAAAGGGATAGGAGGTGGATAATAAGGAGAGGATAGGTAAGATATTAAGGAGAAGATAGGGAGGATAATAAAAAGAGGATATTGAGGGGGTTTGGGCCTCCGGCGCTCTCACTCACCATACGAAACGCAAAGGTAAGATTAACTACCGTTGGTCTTTTGTGAGAGGGTGGTACTTCCCCTACTTCGAGCCCATTCATGCCGGGATAAGCAAGGCTCTAGAAATGTTTCCTAAAGATGTTTTTCTTCACCGACCATTGATAAAGATCATTTGTAAACAAATACTAATCATTTCGAAAATTGTTGCATGAGAGGTCTGGACCTCGGATTGGGACTCAAAAACCAATATCAAAGTTTTGTTTTTTAAACGCAACACCCTGCATTAAGGATAATCCTTGTATCGGACCTTACAGACATACAATTTCATGGCCAAAAAAGTTCCACAACCAAAAAAGTATGAATACCACAGTCGTTCCAGTCCTTGGGTTTAACACTATCTCTGCATTAACTAACTTATCTCTACACATATATAGAAACTACTAATGTTCAAACAACATCATTCATATCCAGCGTTAAATGGTTATTAGTACAAATGAGTTACCCTACCAAGAGAATTAACAAATATAGCATATCATTTCATAGGGTAGGTACTAATAATCGACCGAGGCACTTGCAACAATACACCTCGGGGAGTCTGTGGACGCCAATAAAGTGGTACAAAGACGCCCCGTGGCGTTCCGTGGACCCCATAGACGTTCTTTATGGTATTAGAACAGTTAATCTGGCATAGGGTGTCGATTTTATTGCTTTTACGCCGGCTAGTACTAATCTTGTAAGAATGTTTGATTGGACTTATTTTGAATTGCAATATTGTCAGTTTTGATCTGCTTAAATTATTTGCCAATAGAACTAAGACTACAGAGCTCAAATATGGTATATAGATTTACTTTATGTCGTAAGCCGCTAATTTTGGGGCATTAAAGATCTTAATTCTTTGGAGATAGGAATATCTATAATTGAAATTTAGTTACTGAGTATATACATACATAACGACGTGCTTCAACTTTTTGGTTCCAAATCGATTCAGTGTTAAGAAAGATTTTAGTAAATAACACATGTAGGTACAGACAGGACTTATTGTGACCGTGATTCGTTCTACAATATGTTTAGAAATGTCGTAATTTAATCATTCATTAATAAAATTCTAGGCCACCTTTATTCGATCGACCATAAATCTAAATAAGTTTTATAACGAGCTCTGTTCTTATATACGTAACAAACTCATCTGTCAAATTAACCCATTCTTACTAAAACCAGCCCTAAGGGTTGGCACGCAGAGGGTGGATACATATTTCTCTCGACTCATAAAGCAAAATTAAAACTTTTCGATACATTACTCCCGCACAATAAAACCATTCCGCTTCTGACTAAATACTCTGCATTAAGGTGTCGTTAGTCAAATGACATAACTTTTCAACACCACCGCCACAGTCGTTCATAAAACCACTTTAACACAACGTCTAAAAGTTTAAATTCAAATGAACAAAAAGGCCTTATGTAAGGACAAAAAAAATCTTTATGAATGGGGTCGGCGTGTGAGCTGGCCTACTCAAATAAATTATTTTGGCAACACTTGCAATTGTTTTATAGTTTTTTTAAAGCCAAAAAGTTTTTATATCAGACCTCACAGCGTTTAGCCGCATGCAGCATTTAATTTGAAGAAATAGAGATTAATTTAGTTTTAATATTGTCTTGAAAATAAACTAGTTTAATAAACGTAGCGGCATTTAACAGATCTGCTAGAAACGTTATGAACTTATCCTTAAATTATTATTAGGTTGACAATATGCGTGCCAATATATATATATATATATATATATATATATATATATATATATATATATATATATATATATATATATATATATATATAGTAGTTTAGGATAGGTATTGCAGTAATTTATTCTAGAGTGGCGTGGCACGCATATTGTCAACCTAATAATAATTTAAGGATAAGTTATAAGTATTAATATATATATATATATATATATATATATCCATCCATCCATCAGCCTTTTAACGTCCACTGCTGGACATAAGCCTCCCCAAGAATGGGGGATAGTGCGGTAATCGCCACGCTTGGCAGGCGGATTGGCGATCGCAGTGGATGTTGTTAATACTCGAAGGAGTGCTGCTGCCCACTCCCCCGGTATTCCCTCAGTCAGCTCTTACAACTCCTATGGGTGGAGAGGGGTGGAACAATTCTAAAGCCGGCCCCACACGGCAACCACGGCTTTAACCAGGTCATAAGTACACCTTTTACGATGCTATACTACATTACGACACCCGATATGTGGTTAACACTCGGTAACGTTTCTTCCCTAATATTTGTGATTTCATAAAGTCAAAGATCCTGACTATTGCTGCTTATCTAGGGGTCACTTAAGTTTTCCTGCGACTTTCTGTATTGTGGACTACATGACGTAGATAAATACTGAGCAGGAGGGTCAGGAAAATATGTGTAAAACTGTGAGCTTGCTTACTTACTTACTTACTTATCATCACGCCATTTCCCTTGCGGGGTAGGCAGAGAGAACAGAGTGCCAAGAGGCTCTATTCTTGCATACATCTTTCACTTCCTCCTTTTTCCTTGAGCTTGCTTAAGAGGCCATAATTTAATAACCACGTCTCTGTACATAGGTACATACTAAAATGGTATTGTTGATAGAAGCATACCAATGCAAATTAGTCATAGTAGGCCTTGGTTTTCAAATACTGTGGATCGTTGATCGAAAGGATTTTCCTCAGAATATTTGTTGCAATAAATAAAACGAAACATAGTGACTTAAAACTACTTTTAGGAAAAGGTGGGCTGTGTGAGAGACTTAAATCAGTTATATATTTTTCATAACTCTCTGAACATAATTCTAAACTACAAATAGACGAAATCGCGAGTAAAATTCTGAAAAACTCAATGTTTTGTCTCCCGAAGAAAAGAAAGAAAACTTCTTTGGAAGAAAAAAAGCGAACCTAAAACGAGAGCTCGAACTGCGTACAGGCAGAGAGACGGTACCCAACGGGTTTAGATGTAAAGAATCTTATCAATTCTCTTTATACTGTTACTCGAGGACATAAGAAATAACAAGACAATCAAAGGAACATCTTAGGCTTCAAATGATTCTGCGCGACTCAGCTGTCTTGATTCAAGAATTGAACGTAGATAAGTCACGTCTTCGAAACTAAGCAAAAAATGTGACACACTGCTGATTATTTGCTAAAAGTAATATAAGAACAAAATACAGTATTTAATTCCCCATCCACCCCAGCATCATTCATAAAATAATAGTGTTCGTCATCAAAAGGGACGTTTAACAAATGATACGACATACTTCTATTGTTAAATCTTTTGTTGTTTTGTTCGTACTTTCTCGGCTGTCATCGTAAAACATCGTAAATTGTTTATTTATCACGCGTATTCAAACTTTATTTCGTCCTCTCATAGTTTAATTTTCAACAGCATAATATTTATTGTGTCTATGCTTTATTTTCACATGATCTGTAATACGTACAGCTAATAAGTCACATGTGTATAATTATTATTTTATTGCCCGCGATTTGAATGCAAGTCATGATCGTTTATGTTTGGGTACAGTGTCTTTTGGCTTTCATTTTTACTTTTGATCGGTCCCTCATTGTTTTGTTCAGCGTAGGCTGTATTATAATGTCAGTGGTGATTTGTGCTGACTGCTCCAATGTCTCTTCGAGTTTACACCTTATTGTGAACTGATAAGATAATTGAATACGCGCTTCAATAGTTCCCATTGTGATGTCAAGATTGTGTATTATAATTTACAACCCATCGAACTGATATGATTTAAATGTCTTGAAGTAGTTCATTATATTTTAAACACAGCTTAGGAAAAGTGATAAAATTTATAAAATAAATCGTTTTATCAAATCATCAGCCACAACGTTTTTTTATTTTATTAATAAGTGCAATACCCGTCTTCCTTTACCTATTACAAGACTTCGTGAGACAGATCATGGTAGTGGTAATAAGTAATTGACAGGCCCTTCGGGGATACTCAGAGAGAACTTCTCTTGCAGGCCCTTACGGAGAGATAATGCAAATAAACAAAGCAATCTCTCAAAATTATTATAGTATTATTATATCTAAATAATATAAATTATTAATTTTTTTTTATATATGATGCACAAATTGATTATATTAAACGTTTTTAGAACTTTTTGAGAATGACTGCAGGGTCCACTTGTAATAGACTATGATGTTATCACCTACCACTATTGCCTGACGTTATATTATTATGTTTATTATATCTACTTGTGAAATATCGCAATGATAGCATAGTGATAAGGCAGTCTACCAAGATGGAGAAGTCTAGCTCTATCCCTTATATGCTTTCAAATCTTTGCTTGGCTTTGGATTTTCACAAACTTGTGGCTGATAATAATTAATTAGAACACTTTTTTTTGTTAAGGCGGGATAAAATGTTCCTAACCACACACCCCATCGTTCAGGGCAACTAACAGGTAGTGTGGGGCCCTCACCCACTAAAGAAACCGTGTGCCGTCTCTCCGCCTTTATTGGCGGGCCACCGGAACAAAAAGCCCCGACTCTGTCCGCGGACTTCAGATATAACGAAAACACTCTAAGGCACACTAATTATCTCTATGTAAAATTAGCTGTACCACGGGAACTATTCATTTTTCCTGGATGAAAAGTAGGCTATGTTTTTTCCGGGCCCCAGACTTATTATATGCAAAAAAACAGGTTGATTGAGTAAATTCAGTAGTTATAGCATGAAAGAGTAACAAGCAAACAAACTCACTTTCGCATTTATAATATAGTGAGACAGGTATTACGAAATAATCATATTCAAGATGTTGTACAATGAACAATCACAGAGTTTACCAACATTAAAATAAATAAATAAATATTCACGGACATTTCATACAACGCCCTCTGCTCCCACACTAACGCTTTTCTTTACGCTTGTGCTATGGGTACCACCAGATTACGGATATAATACATATATTACTTTTTTTTGTAAATACATACATATAATAGATAGAAAACACCCAGACGCAGTACAAATATCTGTGTTCACCACACAAATAATTGTCCTGAGTGAGAATCGAACCCACGACCTCGTGCACGGAAGTCGGTTACACTACCGACTACGCCACGAGGTAAAAAGATTTCAATAAATATTTTTCCTAGTATGAAATTGCACTATTGACTTCAAAAAGTTTATCACATATACTAGAAACGAGATAGCAATCACTATCAATAACGATAATGAGTAATCGAATTACAAAATTAATAAATCGATTACTCGATATTAATATAAAAAAAAAACATCACTAACCATGCGAAAGTTCTAGAAATCACACATCCATAACTCATCCGCTAATGTTTTACTGCTATGCGTTTTGTTAGCTATGTTCTATTGATAGCGATCGACACGTGCGCATTATATTGGCCGCTGCGTGCTGGTCCAAGGGCTGGGAGAAGCACGTGCTCTTCATTATTTTCGCGCCAAAATGTTCCAACAACGCTTTGTTAGGAGATTAGGCTTGGGGAGGTGTGAGAGTCACCGCGTTTTTGTTTTGGTATTGCGTTTTATATAAATGTCCGGGATGTGCAGTGTGCTTTATTAATTATTTTTTACTGCATACTAGCCCTGATACCTGCGACTTCGTCCGCGTGGAATTTACTTATTTTTTTTGGGCCATAATTATATTTACAAAAAAAGCCTAAGTTACCTATAACATCAGATGTCTGCCAGTGAAAGTCATGTCCAAATCAGCTATTTCCGAGATTAGCCGTATTACTCGTATGTAGATTAGAAGTGGATAGACTTTACTAGCTAATTCCTGAGGTCATAATTTTTCCCCAGCTAATTACTTGTACTTTAGCACCGACCATACAGCACAGATTGTCAAAATTCATAAGCCTTCGAGGAAATCAGGCATTATGCAATTTTTATGCAATTTTTTTTTCGATGAACAAATATGCATGAATGACGAATTTCGAATAGTTGCAAAAGTCTCGACCTCATGGATAACCTATATATTTTGCAGTCCTCGGTCATGCAAACAGACTATTGATTCTATTACTACTAAACTATATCCAGTAGATATTACTTAACGCAAATTATTATAAAAATCTAAACCAGTAAAATAGTTTTTTCTAAAACATTTATAGCTCAAGCATCACTCACACAATAGGTGGAATCATAAAAGTGTTGAGATGACTATTGGAACAGTCACCCATAGAGTTATTATATAGATAGAGTAGGCGAATTATAATCGCGCAAATAAATGTCAATTTGATAGCAAGAGAAAAAGCATAATTTATCTGTATAGCGTTGCATTCGTATTTTGTATAGTATCTTCTTAGTGGTAGCGTGAGTGGTAGATCAGCTTGCAACAACAGTAAGTACACCTAGTGTTGTGTTTCATATCGTGAGACAACTGGAAACTCAAACCCTGTCCTTATTACCCGGCATTTCCACCTCCTATGCTTTGCTTTGGGAGTCGAGCGCTCGTGATACCTCTGGTATTACTAAAGTCTATAGACTATATAACTGCGTAGCATAAAACAAATATTTGCAAGTAGATTCTAACGGCGACTTTGTCCGATTGAACTTCAAAATTGGATCAAATAACATAAATACGTTAGTTTACGGCAATATTAATAACTCTATGCAAACCGTCCATTTATATGGAATAAAAAGTAAATGTCCTTTTTTGGGTTTCGGACTATATGTATGTTAAATTTCATTTTGCATTTACATTATTAGAAGTTGACTCGACTTTGCCCGCAGCTTCGCCATAGCCAAAAGTTAGTTTTTAGGCTATATATCAGGTTCCCGATATAGTAGCGGGATAAAATGTTTACCAGTTTTTAAGTCTAATCAAGAGCTGCCAAATAAAATACCAAGTAAAGTCGCATCAAAATCCGTTCAGTAGTTTTTGCGTGATGCGCGAACAAACAAACAGACACACAACAAAACAGACAAACAGACAAATAATCTAAAAAAAATCGTTTTGTGTTCGGACACGCCTTTATAGCCTAATAAAGTTTTTTTTTTCAAATATATTAAATGTATAGACACAGCTCTGTTACAGCTGTATAATAGTATAGATTAGTAGTATTTATAAGAAATTGGAATGGTTTGCGATTGGTCGCTTCTGTATTTGACATGCATAACATGATATCGACAAGAGTCTTGCTAGAGAGAAACGATTACCAAATTAATTCCCTTTCTCTATCAGTCGACGGGATAACGTTTGCTTGGCTAATCTACTCTATCTATAACTTAACTCTATGCAGTAACCCCGGTCATATCAATAGCGGGTTAGTTTATTTCGCTTTTTCGGCCCCTTCATTAATGGCCCCAACACAAAAATATTGAAACACAGTCGCGCTATTGTGCCGTGGGCGTTTCCAAGGCGTATTTATTATTTTTGTCACCATTGTACATGGCGGGATTATAGTCAGTATTTAGATAAAATTGGGGATAACGTCCGTTAATCTGGGCTTTCACCCTATTGTAGCGTTACTATCGATTTTTTCGTTAAACATAGAAATTAATACAAACATACTTTATCATTCTACTGGTTATTTTGTCTGCTTGGTCAGTAAGTTCATATTTCGCTGAATAATGCAATATCATGCAGCGTTCATTACTGTTACATATTGTGGTCATACCACCAGCAAAGAAAAGATAACTTTTTTCTACAAAGTATTTCTCTCCCGAAGGGTAAGCAGTGATAACCACTGAACTAATGTAGGTAACACAGTTCCAGTGGTCCACTAATATAGGCGGAGAGACGTAGTTTCCAGGATATTATTTGACACCTGAGACCCACAGCCTAACGTGCCTTCGTATAGTACGAAGGAAGTTAGTGGGCCTAGCCCAGTTGCATTCTATGATCACTAATGCTATAGAAAACTATTAAAGTGTATGGGAATTTGATATTTTTAACGATATCTATAATGCTAAGTACATTTAAATAGTTTTCTATAGCGATAGCGATCATAGAATGCAACTTGGCTAGGCCCACAGGTATCTATAAATAGACACATAGCATCACGCCTGTATTCCCCGAAGGGGTAGGCAGAGGTGTATTACACACCTACGACTCGCCAGCTATGTTTAAGTCCCACGTAATAGGGGGCGAGCCTATTGACGTCTACCGGGCACATTTCCAAACTCCGGGCTGCTACTGAGAATTTTTCTTTTTAGGAAAAAGCTCAATAACATTTCCCGACCCGGGGATCGAACCCGAGACCTCATGATTAGCAGTCGCATACATTACCGCTACACCACCGAGCATCTATATATAGAAGTCTAGTTAAGTATAACTCTTCTAAAAAATATGAAAGGACAAAGACACATTGCAAAGAATTTCGCGGTATTGTCTTTAAAAAAATGTGTACCTATCAGTAAAGCTCGCGCCTGCAGTATTGTTTTAAACCAAAAGAACTAATAAGGTTAAAGAGAATAACTCCAAAAGTGCACTTAACAATGAACAACAGTTGAGTCATATCTACAAAGAAAATTTTAAATCAAGTGTAAAGAGATCGCGGTTCAACTCTTTTTAATATATCAATGGGTTCAAGTCATCGTTTTACGACAAGTTTATAGCGTCAACATAATCGTTTGCGCAATATTATTGTGTGAGTGTCAGTTCGAAACATTTATACGAGCTGCACTTTTACAATAAGCTTAATACTTTACATTTAAAATTGACAACATAGATGGTGGAGTGGTTGCGATACAGACCTCCTTAACCGGCTATTGTGGGTTCGATTCACGCAAAGAAACAAGTTATTTATGCCATCCTAAAATAAGGTTTTCTCAATAATCTACGACCACGATTAAGAAATTATGTTCTGGACACGGGTCGCTTAATTTAAAATAAAATATTGGTAAAAAAACCATTCTTAACTTCAATCTTTAATAATCTATGTAATATTTAGAAATTTTTATATATATTTTTAGCATTTGACATGCTTAGCCATATACATTAAACACAAAGTGAATAATGTGAAATCAAAAATAACAGTCATGTGCAGGATTTGAACCTGCATCTGCCGGATACCGACAGATTGTACTGTAAAAGTAGCTGAGCATGTCAAGTGCTAAAAATAAAGATCAAAATGTCAGTAATAATATATCAAAAAATTCACACATAATTATAAAAATTCCGCAAAATCAGATGCTGCTTAGAAACCTTGACTCCTCAGACTGCGGTTCCAGCTCGATAGCAATGCCTTGTTGTTGTGTGGAGGTCGTAGCCTAGTACACGTGAAATTCGAACTATCGGCAAGGTTAAGCAATATTCGCTGGCTGGAAATGAGATGCATGACTACAAAGAGACACCTATTTGTGGTTACCTGGCCTCCTCCGTGCTTCGGAAGGTACGTTAAGCAGTCGGTCCCGGCTGTAAAATAATACATTATGGTTACAGGTTGGCAGTCCTGAGTAAAAAAATTGACTCCAGTTTTGTTCTTAGATCACCAGTTGTCCCCTTAGTTAGGTCGTTAAGGTCATATAGGCAGTTACGCTCCTTGTAAACACTAGTGGATCAGCTAAAATCTAGGGCTAGAGAGAAGATGCTATGGAAACTTGTTGTAAGTATTAAAGAAATTATAAACTGCGGCATTTCTCTATCTGAATGACAATTGTTTAATAAACCATCTACGAAGTAATGGGTATCGCAAGATTTGCCAGATAAAATCTAATAACCAATATGGCGAATGCAATATATTAAACCATTAATATTTCAAAATTCAATTCGAACAGCAATTGCGGCCAATTTATGTCTGGATATAATCTCGAAATAGTCTTACTTTGGCAATGTCCCGAGTCACGTACAACATTAGCACTACACTATGCAGCATAACCCTTGGAATTCCGCCCCGGGTCAGATAGACCCCTCTCTACAATATCAGATCAAGGAATGCCTTCGAGAAAATTTACAACGACGTTTCAGTCAGTACTAGGGTATATTGTTAGTAAGAAGCTACTAACACAGCATATAAATTAACGTAGTATTTAATTTTATCCGGAATAACAATTGTCACCACTTTTACCTGAAAATATAGTTATGTAGTCTCATATTCATATTCATTTATTTTCGCATTCCACGATGCATATAGTAACATAACGGTGGTAACATAATGATAAAAAAGAAGCAATTATGGACCCCGTTGGGCACAGCTAAAAGTAGAAAAGAGGATGACGTAAAAGGTATTTTTGGTAATTATTCGTTTTGTTTATTGCTATTATATTATTTTTTGTTAATATTAAATTTATTGTTCATTTTAAATATTATTGTCATTATATTATTCACTTTGTGTTTAATATATTATTTATGTAAGTAAATGATACTTATATATTTTAATCATGTTTATTATATATTGTATTATAATTTAATTACATAAGATATATTTTTTTAAATCATATTAATAAGTATTAAGTATTTAAATTGTTTATTAGTATAAACACATATATATATATTAGTATATATGTGTATATTAGTATATATGTGTATATTAGTATATATGTGTATATTATTGTTTTTTATTTTAACAAATTAATTTCAACTATTTTCTCAACTATGCCTTGCACAGATGGAGGAATGATTCTATATTATGTACTCTTTGTGTAATCCACAAATGGTTGTTCCTAGTCTGGGTGTTCTTTGTGTCCGTGATATTGTATATTTGTAGTATTTGTAAGTCCGTGATACAAGGAGAATTAGTTAATGTAGGGAGTTACATTCTTTGAAAAAAAAACCTTGTCTATGAGTAGTATTGACCAATATTGGCCTACAGATAAAACATTACTTGTTTATTATACTATTTAAAAAGTATAAATCAGTATTATATTCTAACTTACTAATCAAGCAGACCTGGAAAAACAAGTATAACTTGCAGAGCTCTTCTTACGCATCTTCTTTCATAAATTTAAGCATTTTAAGACAAAGACAAAGAAAAAGACAAAGACATTTTATTGCAGGAACTGTGTAGTTACAAAGGTGTAAGTAAGATAAATAGTATCAACAGTTTACCCAGGCGGGCATAGCAACATTTCTTATAATAATTAAATAAATGTTCAAATTAAAATATTAGTAATTTAAAGTTTAGATATTTTTATATATATTTTTAGCATTTGACATGCTTAGCACTATACATTAAACACAAAGTGAAAAATGTGAAATCGAAAATAACAGTCAGGAGCAGGATTTGAACCTGCATCTCCTGGATACCGTCCAGATGCTTTACCAATTCAGCCATCCTGACAATTGCTCCTGACTGCTAATTTCGATAACACATTCATACTTAACGTCTTTGGGTGACGCCTGCACCATCTGTCGGAAGTATTTTCATACATTATACCGACCAGGTAAACTTAATTTTACAATTAAGATTTTACCTAATAATGACGCAAACCCTATAAATATTTAGATATTTTTATATATATTTTTAGCATTTGACATGCTTAGCACTGTTGAATTTACTTTTAAATTTATGGATTTTAACCAGTTCGTTACAATATTCAAAGTTCTATTTATTTCGTGTTCATACTCATTATCATTTAAATTGTCATTTGGTATAAAAATAGTAGCATCATCAGCACACATTACACATAAATGTTCAATAGTATTAGGAAGGTTATTAACGTACATTAGAAATAATAATGGGCCCAAAATGCTGCCCTGTGGCACACCCAATGTGACGTTCTCAAAGTTAGATTGAACAGTTTCAATTGTTTTGCTTGTCTTGTCATATACCTCAATGGCTGTAGCTTGCTTCCTGTTTTCTAAGTAAGATTCTAGTAGTTTTTGTGCTATACCTCTTATACCTACATGGTCGAGTTGCTTTAGAAGTATGTCATGCTTTACACAGTCAAAAGCCTTTGACATATCAAGAAATAAAGCAGTACATCTTCTTTTATTATTGATACCATCCCAAAAAAGTTTGAAAACTGCAAGTGATGTGGTCTTATTTTTTTGAAATCCGAACTGATTTTGGTGTAGAATTTTATGACATTCTAGGAAATTCATAATTCTATTATAGATGACCTTTTCAAATATTTTAGAGAAACCTGGCAATAGGGAAATAGGTCTGTAATTGCTGAGATCATGTTTAATTCCTTTTTTAAATAATGGTTTTATAATAGCTATTTTAAGTTTTTCTGGAAAATAATAATAGATCCGTACTCAAATAATTATATTACTTAGCTTATTTGTTATACTTAATTGGGTACTTTTGATCTATATTTTAGCACTTGGCGTGCTCAGCTACTCTTAAAGTACAAATTATAATTTGTGAATAAGGAAAAAGAGAATTTTAGTACAGGCGGGAATCGAACCTGGGTCCCTTCCTATCCGGGGAAGTGCTCTAATCCACTGAGCTATCATACTCCCTTACGGTCATACCCAATTTCCTCATCACATTTCTCTTAATGACCAACGCCTTCTATCGGAACGCATTTACATGCATTAATCCAATATAGTAAGTTTAATTTTGCAATTAAAATTCATACTATTTGATGGCGTGATTTTTTTTATAAACATTTTGATCTATATTTTAGCACTTGACGTGCTCAGCTACTCTTAAAGTACAAATTATGATTTGTGAATAAGGAAAAAGAGTATTTTAGTACAGGCGGGAATCGAACCTGCGTCCCTTTCCCTTTCCTAAAATATAGATCAAAATGTTTATAAAAAAATCACCCCATCAAATAGTATGAATTTTAATTGCAAAATTAAACTTACTATATTGGATTAATGCATGTAAATGCGTTCCGATAGAGGGCGTTTGGTCGTTAAGACAAATGTGATAAGGAGATTGGGTATATCTAAAAGATAGTACTGTAGCTCAGTGGATTAGAGCACTTCCCCGGATAGGAAGGGACGCAGGTTCGATTCCCGTCTGAACTAAAATTCTCTTTTTCCTTATTCACAAATTATAATTTGTACTTTAATTAGGTACTGTTTATTATATACAATATTATGCATGATATTGCAGTACCAATATTTCTATACAATAGTTAGTTACGAAATAATAAGAATAGGAATAAACATACTTTTTACTCAGGATGAATGCTAAAATAATCTCTCACTCATTACCAAACGGAGGACGTCGACATAGGCTATTTTCAAGAGATCCAAAAATCAACTCATAATATTTTTCTTAGAATTCTTAAAACGTTAAAAATATTCTTCAGCTGTAACACGTTTTAAACATCAAAAACATAACTGAGCACGGAAAAAATCATTACGCTGGTATTGTTTTGAAAAAGGCCGCCCTACGCGTGGTACGGCGGGTGGCTAGGGCGAGCAATCAATACACGGCCATGCCCGACCAGAATACTAAGCAGCCAGATACTGACTCTGGTACCACGTGCTCTGTACCCTGCAATATAACATCGATATTCAGGGCGAGTGCTTCAGTACTAATTCTTAGATTACGTTAGTAGTGCGTTTGTAGCAATTATTGGGCATTGAGGAAGTAGTTACAGTTTAAAGTTGTTAGATATTAAAATATATACCAAACTAAATAGAATGGAATAAAACTATAAAAATATAGATCTATATGCCTCTATATTTTTTAAAGTACCTGCTAAATATTCTACAATATCACATCAAATAGTTCATTAAAACCAATCATATGAATTAGATAAGTTAAATTATAGAAACTATTGATTTAATATAATTTGAGGCAATCATTTAAACAAGAAAAAGTGTAAGCAGTAGGAGTTTTACTGAGATAAATTGCCAAAGTATCAGTTTTTGAATAACTACTGAATATATCATAAATCTTTTAAGCTTTCGTGCCCCATTGTCAGTGGTGCATCGCCACTGAGCATCTATTATAAGTACTGAAATTATAGGATAATGATTTAAATCAGAAGATTGACTCAATAATCTCCATCAAGCATACCTAGGCTACTTTGCTTTAATACTTTCCCGGGTCGGGCAGTGTTATTGAGCTTTTTCGTAAAAAGAAAAATTCTCAGTAGCAGCCCGGAGTTTGGAAATGTGCCTGGTAGACGGCCAAGGACTCGCCCCCTATTGTGTGGGACTTAACATAGCTGGCGAATCGTGGGTGTGTAATACACCTCTGCCTACCCCTTCGGAGAATACAAGCGTGATGCTATGTTTTAATGCAAAATGTACATGTTCAATTATATGGTGATATAACATTTTAGACTTGTACAAACTAAGCCTAGCAAAGAACAGCTAAGATAAACTAAATTCGAAGTAAACGCGTCCATATTAAATAGTAGAGATAACCCATTTCGCAAACATGGCGTCAAACAATGGAGCACTCATCTCTGGAGCCAATCCAATCATCTCAAACAGTAACCGCCTGAGACAACAATACGCTTACAACCCTTGAGCGCGGGACCAAATCAACTTACCGCTACATTCTGCCCTTGTTGACTTTTGACGTTCCACTATATTGGCAATGTTATCTTAGTTTACTTAATCAGCGTTGCGCGCTACCGATTCCGTATGGTCTCTCGGGCCCCGTAACCGGTTAACCGGTCCCATAGCTCTTTTACCCTCCCGCGCGCATTGAAGGGTTTGCACCAAGGAAAATATTCCTTATCTTTTTAATTATGGCGCAGTCGACTGTTCCGCTAGATCATCTGTTTTAATTTTCCCACTGTCCTTTGGGAGATTGATAACATTATATGGACGACTTTATTAACGTTTGCTATTATGATACATATCGGCAATTGTTTTATTTACCTTCATCTTAATCTTGATAAACAAGAATAAATTTACGTATTTTTTTCTGTTTTTGTGGTTTAAGATATGTAAATAATAACAAGTTATGTTTTTCTGTTGCTCATGATGGCGATGTCCTTTGGGTTGCCTTCTGGTAGAATAGGGGAGACTTGCCAATGCAAAATATAGTCAACGAATAAGTGCCTAAATACATCACTCTCTGTTCCCTTATTTTCATAGTCCTATGGGATGGCGGATCCGGTGGGATGACCGGGAAGAGATCAGCATCAGGAATTGCTTTAAAGCTTTCCAAGACAAGGGGTGAAACACCGCCAGCTAACTTCGAGCTGCTATTAGGAATTACTTAAGGGAAAATCCCAATAACATTTGGTAGATCAACCCGAAATTCACACCCGAGACCTGATGATTCGCAGTCGCTTACAGTACCGCTGCACTATGAAGGCAGTTTAAGAATGCATATTCATGATAAATATAATTATTATTTTAACAAAATATTATATTTATCGTCTTATACACTCATAAAATATAATTATACTTTATATAAAAAAGAATGGGTATATATAAGATCATATAATATTAGCGAGAACATTAATTTTCAATATGTGAAACCGTCGAGACCTCGAGTCCTCAAATCTGTATGTCAAAGCGCAGCACATCTGTTACAGCGGAGCCGCTATAAAAACTTAATAAGTGATCCGTCACCATAAAAAAACCATTAAAAAGCCGTCGGACGCTTTTAAAAATGCATCAAGAAATAAAATTGGTAGTTAATTACCAAGAGAATTCGCGGATCGGATTTCAATGGGGACTTCGGTGAGGGTGAGTGTTGGCTATCGCGCGAAATACAACGAAATATTATATTAGCAACCCCACACACCACCGCGGCAAATGATACGAATCTCTTCCATGTGTCACGCGTATTACTTACAGGAGAAAAGTGAGAACTATGAACATTGTGGCAACATATTCTTTTGTAAATGAACCGAACGATTATTTATTTTATTATTCTCTCATTTTATTAATAAGGGAATTTATTCTTAAGGGAGGTTATGCTCAACTTGTTGTTATTTTTATATAGGTATATTTAAAGTACAACACAAAATGCGAAAATTAAATAGAAAAGCAATAAGCGGGGTTTGACCCGCCGATCACAGATCCAAACGCTTTTCCAACTGAATTATCGTGACTATCAATTTATATTCTTATTTGCGCACTTTGAGCCTCCGATTGCTTTCAGATCTGATAATAAACATAATTTTACTTTTATTAAGTAGGCGGTAAGTACGCAGAAGCACTTACAGACGTTGTGGCAAATAGATAGGTACAATAGTTTGGCATTCTTAGAACCTGGTTCTATTAGAAAAATTATAACGTATCAAAGTGCGAAAATGTAAAATTGAAATACCGTTCCAGATGCTTTGCCAATTCAGCCATCGTGACAATTGCTCGGGACGAATTTCGATAGCACATTCTTTCTAAATGTCTTGGGTGCCTTTTTAGAATGTCAAACACTTAAAAAATATACCTATCATAATATGTATATCATTATATTAAAATAAAACAATTCATATTTATATGTTATAAAAGAATTTTATGAATACATTTGTGAAAGACAATTACGAATATATAAAAAGCATAATAAACGTCTTACGATGTATACAGACTGTCTGATTGATAAATGCACGACTGAAGCCTCTAGGAATACAGGCATAATATGAAACGGCGAAGTGTCAGTAACACAAGTAAGTATTAAGAAGAAAACCTCTTGTATCTTTTTTTTTTTCTTTTTTTTTTATTGCATGTAGTGGCAGACGAGTCCGGCCGTGCCCATCTGATGGTAAATGGTAACCGTCGCCCATGGGCTCAACTATACCGAGAGTATTGTCAAGCCGCTGCTCACCATTTCATTCCCAGATATGAAATTAAAGATTAAACGGCAATCTCGTGCTACAGCCAAAACGCAACAATGTGCATCATGGCCGGTCACACGGGAGATGGTGGTACCAACCCGCTCGGGCCCGATACCAAGTGAGTACTCCCACTTAGTACCCAACCCTACCACCAGTCATGCAATGGATGATAATTGCTTACGGGAAGTAAGTTTTGTTTAGTCACCTCCACGACACCCGTGGGAAAGAATGGGGTGGTAACAGTTGTATTCTTACCCGTCCGTCAGTTGTATTCTTGTCCGTCACCACACGGACAAAAGCAGGCAATTAAGGGAAGTAACGTAATTACTTCGATGTAAGAGAAAAAGACTATAGAACCAGTGGGATTGCTAGTAGTTAGATACGGTATACAGTGTGCACCATCTTCTTTTTAAGCAGTCATAAACAATTTCATTTATGTTTTGTTTGTAAGGAAAGACAGGTAATCATATCCAGTCTTTTACTGTAGTCATTATTTTGTAAGGCTGAGCTCTGCCCATGGTTTAGCGATGACATGAGAGGTAGTTACAACTTGATTCCTGCCAAACGATAAAAAACAAGTGCTCAAAGACACCAATTTATTGTAAGCAAATCTTCTTTTAATTAAGCATTTTAATACGCAATTGAATCTTCTACCGTAGTAGCTTGCTCTATCATTGCAACAACAGAAGGACAAATACCAACCTTACAAAAACATTACTGAAACCCCGACCGCACCTGGTAAAAAGACCGTCACATCAGCAAAACCTATTTGTTTTTAAAACGGTTGACAGCACATCAAAAACTGTACGTCAATACAATTCATCTAGCCCCGTCATAACCAGCGCATTGATATGTATGCAAATATTTACTATCACAGCACATAACAGGTACCTACGTATCCGACCCTGTTCACGAATGAACGCTTGACTGACTTCTAACGAATCATTCGCCCCCTCTACTGTAGTAGGTACTTGCAGTAGGTATTATATTAGATATAGCGCGGAACGGTTCACAATTTGAAATTTGCGCATCTCGGGTCTGCTAGACCTCGGTCGGTATTGGATGGGGGTTGTTTGTGTTAATTGCGCTCTTGAAGGGTTATGATTTACGTTTGTTCTGTTCGTTAATTGATTTTTGTGGAGTGTTTCATCGAGGAGTCCATTATTTTGCAATGGTTTTTGAGGCAGCATAATTATCTGTCCGCGAAGGCTGTTAGGAGAAGTTTAGCACCAGGTCAATTTTAGGGATACCTTATACATGAAAAGGTTATCTTATTTTTAGATAGGTAACTCGGAACTATGGAGTGTCTTTATAGGAGTTCCTGAGGTGAAAAAGCGCTCTAATTCGTCATTTTAAGAACCCCTGAAGCAAGATCAAGGTAAGGTAGTCTATCTAGCGAAAAGCTGCAATAGAAATGTCCATTAATCTTTGACAACGGCAAGATACTGAATAAGAGTACGTCCAAAATGCAAAAATCGATATAAAAGTTATCTGTTTTATCAGACAATATTAGCACATAGTTCTGAAAATCTACCAAGTCTGATCCAAATTCCAATGTTTAATGTATTTATTGGCCTAACTGTAGCTCCTGTTAATGATACTTTATAAGTTTAAGTAATTATACTTTATAAGTTAATTTACGAAAAATTTGTTTGTAGGTGAATAAATAGCTTCTAAATTCCTTAGTATTCTAATCTTAGCGCCATCGCATTCAATGTTAACTCAATCCAAGCCTCTTACCGTCTAATCTCTACCCAAGACATTGACGTGCAAAAGTTAAATACCCTTACTAATATTATAAGTGTGAAAGTGTGTTTGTTTGTTCGTGACGATTTCACGCCACAACTACTCGACTGGTTATCATGAAATACATGTAGTTCAGAATTCCGAACCTTTTGTATTCCGTAATAATATATATTTTGCTGTGGGATAGCAATTTTTGTTTAGAGGTCATTAGTGTGCTAATAAGTAATGTATTTATGTTCAGAAGTCGCAGGCAGAGTCTAGTATTCCCATAATTGGCAAACTTAAGCACTTTCTTGTCCCCCAAACCAAAATATATAACCAAACTAAAATGGAAAAAATAATCAAATACGCATCTCATTATAGGTTTAAATTAAGGGACACATTGTCCCTTTGCATTGACAAATAACAGACAACTTACTTGTTGTATGTGAGCGTTTACACACATAGACTCACATCACTGATGCAGATGAAAACAAACTATATATTGTTTAGATAAGGTAGACTTTGATTTCTACATTTCATATCTAACAGGTGTTGTTAGAACTTAATTTTAACTTTATGTTAAATTGTCTTAAAGTTGGGAATTGTTTGTCAAGTGCTGTTTTGTAAAATGTGGTACAATATGAATGCTTTGCGGTGGACCGACACAAGGAGAGGCGTCAGCTTGTATGATGGGATTTGTGTATGGAAGTATGAACTAATCTCCCTCCGTGGTATTTGATAACTCAATAAAGTCGCATAATGAGAAGACCTTTGAAGCCAGCGCTGGATACAGGGGAGGTGACGAAATCCTAATTGCAGATAAAAAGATAACTTTGACGTGTCTGTGCTACATGTAGCGCTTTTAGTGGTATTTACATAAGCTTGTTATGTTAGACTCATTTTAGTTAGGTCTTGGGTATTAATATGTTTGTGAACTTTGAATATGTTGCACTTCATTTATGTAGTCATTGTCTTTAAATATTATCCAACAATTTAACTGACGCGTATATCTGTTTCATCGCTTAACAACATAACAGATTTTATACAGGTTTTTTTTAGTATAAATATTTCTATTATACTCAAATACTTGTTTTATAAGAGTAGAGTAATTCAAAATTTTGTTATCAAGTCACGCGCGGTTGTCACTCAAGGTATTAAGAAAGGAATGTTATAGATATTGAATAGTCCTGAGCAAATGCCACGATAGCTCAGTTAGCAGAGGCTCTGAAACAGTAATCCAGGAGACGCATGGTTTAAATCGTGGCTATCATTTTCATTGTCGCTTTTCGAACTTTGCGGTCTGGTAGATTAGAACTAACTTTAGATTTTTCTTATCCAATTCACAAAAAGAAAAGTACAGTGGACAAAAATTATAGTCTGTTGTCAAACACATCGCGAGTACAACTAGTTTAACGCTACCAAACTTGAGACGTCACCTTAAATAAACTACCCCTAAATAATATAGAGCCGTCACCACAATTTCACACCCTTGCACAAGAACTCAATGTGCTGTTATCTAAATTCAAGATCTGCATACGTCACAGCGAGATGCACCCATCTGTCCACCCATCCATTGGGACCCAGGGGTGTCGGGCCAGCAAATTGCAAAATTAAAACTCCCATGATAATATCTGTGAGCAGTGAATACACTGTTATTAGGTATGAAGTTGAAGTTTTTTTTTTATACTTGATGGTTTAATCAACACCACTTCTGGACTTTAGCAAAACTAAATATACAGCCTAGCGTACAATGAGACAGGTATTCTTCTTTGTTTCCCCCCATCTTAGCAAAACAAAAATGGGTGTAATGCTACGTCGAGCTTTAAAAAATAGTCCTAAAGCTGTAGCGTTTATGATCAAAAATTCCGTCGTGTATTTTCTATAATTGGGTAATGAAGGCAATCTCTTATCAGACGAGAAGCAACTAAATGTATTCAACGATAAAGGTTGGTAGCTCTAGGCGTCAATAGAAAGTGACCTCCTGCGAAGCCGTTAGCAACCTCCATCCACCACCAGAGTGTCAGAATAGCATCACATTGCCCAAACAGTTTTTTCGTAAGGCATAGTGCCTTTCCACAAAGGCATCAAAGAAGCCGATGCGGATAGAAAGACGTACATGAAATTAAGCACCTCTCTACCTCATACATAAAAAATCTTACGACAGATTTGATACACAAAATCACGATTTTGTGTTAGAGACCAGACAGACCAGAATTTGCAATAAAAAATAAATACAAAACTTCAAGGTTGCGGCATAACAAGACTTCTAGCGAGTTGACACATACGTCATTGTAATACCATTAATCACGAAAACGTTCTTAGGAAAAAAGCGACACAGCTAAAGAACATCTAGAAGAGTCCTCCACGTAAGGACCGATCTCCCGCAGGGGCACTTGAAATTCGCCGCGGTAATAAAACACACGCTTGCTTGTAAAAAACTAGCAAGTCTTGCTGCCCTGTCTAGTGCAGCGCTTGTCTGTGGTAAGGGTAGTTATTTGTTCCAGTTATTTGCAGACAAAATTATATATTCATAATGGCGGACACAGATTATTTACCTTTATATATTATTGAATGGATACTTTTGTGTTCATATGACTATGTTGAACAATTTTTGTAGTTATTAAAGACTGATGAAAAAAGTTCAAACTTAAAACTACGAAAAAAGTAGTCTATTTTGTATGTTAATAAGAGTTACATTTGGATACTGATAGAAATAAAAAAGCTTTCCCTAAGATTCGATAGATATTGCGTATAGTGGCAGACAAACCACGACCCATCCATCCATCCATCCATCAGTCTTTCAACGTCAACTGCTGGCCTCCCCAAGAGAACGCTACAACAAGCGGTCCCGTCATGGGGGATAATGCCGTAATTGCCACGCTTGGCAGGTGGGTTGGCGATCGCAGTGATTGTTGTTAATACTCAAGGGAGTGCTGCTGCCCACTCCCCCGGTATTCCCTCAGTCAGCTCTTACGACTCCCGTGGGTAGAGAGGGGTGGGACAATCCTAAAGCTGGCCCCACACGGCAATGCCACGACCCACCTGATGGTAAATGGTAACCGTCACTCCTGGACTCCACTGTACCGGAAGTATTATCAAGCCGCTGCTCACCATTTTATTTCACAGATATAAAATTAAAGTATAAATGGGGGTCTCCCGATACAACCAAAAGACACCGATGTGCCTCATGGCCGGTCACACGGGATATGGTGATACCAACCCACTTGTGCCCGATAACAAGTGAGTGCTCCCACTTAGTACGTCCTACCACTAGTAATGCAATGGGTTATAATTGGTCACTTACTTTATTAGCCTCGTATGACACCTGCGATAAAAATTGAGAAAGTGACATTTGTTTTCTTAGTTGTGGTTAAGCCACAAGTATTAAATCGCTATATAACTCCGTTACCAAAAGTTATTTAGTAAGTAAGCTTTATTTAACCCATCTAAAAAAAGCCTAAATGCTTATAAGGTTTCTCAGCCTTAAAACCTTTCACCTTATATGACAAACTTCTAGTTATTAATTATTTCACACTCCATGTTGGCGTGTTTATAAAAACGAAAAACATTTTAATGGAACCTCACCCCATAAATTATTTAATAAACACTAATATTAAGGGAATAATTAGTTTAACTAAATAAGAGAGTGTCGTGACGTTGAAACGTGACGAATGTGTTAAAATTGTTAAATATTTTGTTGATTTTATCGTTTGTATTGTATACCAATTCGTTATAGTACCCATAATTAGTTATATACATATAATGCAGTGATAGCGGTAAAACCAAGACCTACAAAGAGTGTGGTATCGAGTTCGATCCCCAGTTCGCTATTGACAAATTTCCACTGCTTGGTAAAGGAAAACGAAAAGTCAAGTCTGCCAACCCGCGCTGAGCTAGCGTGGTGGGCTATGACCTACCCTCTCTCAATTCTCAATAAATGAGAGGAAATCTGTGTGTGTGGAACGGTAATGAATTGGGATAAAGTATAATACCAATTCTTAAAATATATGGTGAGTGTGAATGGTGCAGTTGGGAATGGTAGACCTCGTCGAACGTTCTCTGATCAGAGAAGTTCTCGAGAAAGGTCAGGTCAGAAGTACCCTTAACCGACGTGCATACTCGTATATGAGGAATATAGTGAATGAGGCAAAAACGGTGAGCAAGGATCGTGACAAGTGGAAATCCGTTGTCTCTGCCTACGTGTAGTACGTTTTCAACCACCACCCTAGTGTTTAGCGGCTGGATTTACTACATCGCTGCATAGACAAGCCCCTGCCTATCATGAAAATAAGACTTTCCTCAAGAGAGGACTGGAGATTGGGTCAGCTATCTTTATCTACAACCAACAAAACATCCAATTGATAACACTCTACTGAATTTTCGATAGTGATGGTTTTTTTGCCGGGACGTCATGCCGATGATATCCTGTCAATAAGTTTAATAATCTCTCACCGACCGACCAACGTGTCCGTGTGGTAACGGACTAAGAATACAAGTGTCACCACCCCATCCTTTCCCGCGGGTATGGTACAAGGCGACTAAGGGAAGTAAGCAATTATCACCCATTGCATTACTGGTGGTACGGCTGGGTACCAAATGAGAGAACTCCCTTGCTATCAGGCCCGAACGGGTCGGTACCACCGTCTCCTGTGTGACCCGTCATGAAACACATCAGTGTGTTTTGGCTGTAGCAGAAGATAGCCGTTTATTCTTTCATTTCATATCTGAGAAATGAAATGGTGCGCAGCAGTTCAAAAATACTTTCACTATAGTTGAGTCCATGAGCCACGGTTACCACCTACCATCAGGTGGGCCGTGGCTAGTCTGCCATCAATAGCAATTAAAAAAAAATTAAAAAAAAACAGTTATAGTAAAAATATCTAACGTTACTACCTATTATTTTCATAACCCGTTTATTATCCTACTATTATTCATGGGTTTACTCAGAGTGATCTAAATTTAGGCTGGTGTCCACCACGCTGGTCAAGTGTGGCTTGGGGCAGACTTCGCAAACGTCACAAAAATCTTTCAAGCATGCCGGTGTCCTCACGATGTTGTACTTCATGGGGCAGTGATAAATTTTGGACAAATACACACATAAATTCGAAAAGTCGGTGTTTGCTTACGCGGTACCGATTTCTGTTTTATCTGACTGGGGAACACACTTGATACGCCTATTAGTAATAGATTCATTATAAATATCTCGACAGATATACAACTTATATTATTTCTTCATCCATACTTTGAGTTGAACATAATAATTATAACTTGCTTCCAAAAGTACAAATTATTATTTGTGAATGAGGAAAAGAGAACTTTAGTGCGAGCGGGAATCGAACCTGCGTCCCTTCCAATCTGGCGAAGTGCCGTAATCCACTGAGCTACCGCACCAGCCTTTGGTCATACCTTTCTCTTTTTCCTCATTCACAAATAATAATTTGTAATTTAAAGTAGCTGAGAATGTCAAGTGCTAAAAATACAGATCAAAATGTTTAAAAAATCACGCCATCAAATAGTATGAATTTTAATTGCAAAATTAAACTTACTATATTGGATTAATACATGTAAATGCGTTCCGATAGATGGCGTTGGTCGTTAAGACAAATATGATGAGGAAATTGGGTATGGCCAAAGGCTGGTGTGGTAGCTCAGTGGATTAGAGCACTTCCCCGGATTGGAAGTGACGCAGGTTCAATTCCCGCTCGCACTAAACTTCTCTTTTTCCTCATTCACAAACAATAATTTGTAGTTTAAAGTAGCTGAGCATGTCAAGTGCTAAAATTACAGATCAAATTGCTTCCAAAACTTTGCATGCTGAAATGAAGAAACTATAACAATGTTTAATAGGAACAGACCATACATTTAACTAATTACAAAACTGTCCCCCATATCGTATGAAACAGTTCAAAAAGAGTGTCTGCGTTTAAAACATTGGTTTTATTGCGGTATGTTACACACATGTCCCGTCCGGCGGAGAAACACACGGAACAACACAAATCGGGCTCATGTTAATATTTGAGGTATTTTTATTTGAATTTTCCATTTACACGCGGACGTTCGCCTTCCCCCGGGCAGGCAACAACCACCCCCACCCCCCTCATACATATTCATCGGATGCACCCTCCCCTGTTACACTTTCTCCATGCACAGTCGTTTACGTAGAACGATATTTGTGCGAACTGTGTACTGAAACCTCAGCAACTGCGATCCGTGTTCGCTTCATAACTGTTTGATTTATATTTATTAGTATTTTAGTTTTGCTGTAAATTTTGTTAGCATCCGTTATTTGTAAAATATTCCATCTGAAGTCATTTGTTCCGTTTAATAAATATATTTGATAATTACAGAATTATGGAGTGGTAGATCCTTGTTTATCCCTGCGTGAAAGGACTGGCTCAATCGGGGAAGTTCCACAGGGGCGTCTGCGTGAAACAACGATAGTTAGGTTGTGTTTCGTCTGGCGAGTGAGAGCGTCGGAGGCCCTAACCTTCGTCTTATTCTCTCCTCATTATCCTTCTTCTCTAGCTCTTATCCCTTTCCTTGGAGTTGGCAAACAAAAAGAACTTTGTCTCAATGTTGGTCAGGGATTTTTTCCTGAAAATGTGAGGTATTTTATCATTGTGAAGGGCGAATTTAGACCAACGGTTGAACTTGATAATAGTTCTTAATATTACCAGTTATAAATAAATACTCACGGACATTTCACACAACGTCATCTGGTCCCAGTGTGCTATGGGTACCAGATTACGAATATAATACATATATTACTTTTTTTTTCTGTAAATGCATACATATAATAGATAGAAAACACCCAGACGCAGTACAAATATCTGTGTTCATCACACATATAATTGTCCTGAGTGGGAATCGAACCCACGAACTCGTGCACGGAAGTCAGTTACACTACCGACTACGCCACGAGGCCCGTCGAATTGTTTTATGAATTACGGTATATATAATAGTAGACTTAATACAAATATTTAAACAATAACATAACCGAAGGTATTGTTTATTTTGACATAAAATAGGACTAACTTCATGGTTTGGAAACATCTCTGTCTATTACTTGTCGTACTTGTAATCATTACTGAACAATTAACGATGTATTTCCAATATGTCACAGCTGTCAATATTTTAACAGTAACCCTTTGGACTAGCAAAGAGAAATAATTGATGTGCATTGTGCATATTTTGCTCTACACATTAATTCTTTTACACAAGGGTCTAGGTCAAATTATTCCTGGTGCCATCGTCTAATTTGGAAGGCTTATCGCACCTCGAGTCTACTAAGGTGACAGCTGGATCCGCTACCCTCAGCCCAACGCTCATCAGCTCATTTGCGTCCAATGGTTGTATCGATTAAGATATTACTGTAAGTAACTAAGCCTAAAACTTCCCCTTATTATCCGTCTTAGTTACCTTCTCTTCCAATTACTACATTGCTTCCTATCTACTTGAGGAGATAATGAGGATCTTTTAATATCCTTCCCTTCCATGTCCTTATTCCCTTTTTGTCGTCCTTTCTCTCCATCTAGGTATATTTCGTCTCGAACAGGGCTCTTCTGTGGAGACCACAAAGAGTCGTCGCGTCCAGGCTCATACGCGGATACCGCACGGTGTCGGCGGAAGCGGTCTGCGTGCTGGCCGGAACCCCCCCGTGGGACTTGGAGGCGGAGGTGCTCGCCGAAGTGTATCGGCGGGCATCGCAAGAGCGAGAGGTGGGAGGTCGTCCTTCACCCAGGGAGGTGGCCAGGTGGCAGGGCGATACCCGCCGAGCTGCCATGGCCAGATGGAGGACACGGCTGGAAGCGCCCCGAGCCGGTCTCTGGATTGTAGGGGCGCTCCAGCCTGTGGTGGAGCAGTGGGCGGGGCGACGGCACGGAGTCCTTACCTTCCGACTGGTGCAGGTGCTGTCGGGGCACGGTTGCTTCGGCAGATATTTGCACATAGTCGCAAGGAGGGAAGCGACTCCGGGCTGTCACCATTGCGGCTGCGACGAGGACACGGCGCAGCACACGCTCGAGTCATGCCCGGCTTGGGGCGGGCAGCGCCGTGAACTCGTTGCGGCAATAGGGGGGGACCTCTCGCTGCCGAGCGTCGTTAGAGCGATGCTTGGCAGCGACAGGAATTGGGCCGTGGTCGCTGCCTTCTGCGACGAGGTCATCTCGCGGAAGGAAGCGGCGGAGAGGGCTAGGGAGGCTGATCCTTCCGCAGACCCGAACCGCCGCCAGCGACTGGGGCGGCGCAGGCGTGAGTATTTGCGCCTAATGCCGCCCTAGCTGAGGCTGCGGGTGGATGGACCGGGGAACGTCCGCCACCCGCAAGGCCTCCTGCGAAGGTGCGATGCACTGTGTGCGCGTGCGTCGCTCAGTAGCGGGTACCCGAAAGGGTAAGCCGCCGGCGGACCACCGAAGGAATGTAACATAGTTCCAGTGGTCCGCCAATAAAGGCGGAGAGACGGCACACGGCGGGTTTATTTAGTGGGTGAGGGCCCCACACTACCCCGTTTGTTGCCCCGAACAACGGGGTGTACGGTTAGGTACATTTGTTCCCGCCTAAACAAAACAAAAAAAAAGGTATATTTTGTCCCCTGGGGTTGGCAACCCACTAGTGATATATCTGGTGTTGCTAGCATCTATTAGGCCATGATAATTACTTACCACCAACAGGACTGTATACTTGTTTGCAACCCTTGCATGATAAAAAAGCTAAGTATAAATAATAGAAATATCTTAATAGCATTTTAGACATGATTTATTACCTACCAACATAGTATATACATATAACCGACTTCAGTTATCTTTAGCGAATTCCTCAAATAGAGCCTTATTTACAGTGACCTGCGGCGGAAGTGCGTAACACGCGCACCGGGTGTGACGTCACGACGGCCGAGGACACCGGAAGTGGACCGTGGCGCCGCACGCCGGAACCGGACGTCGCCGCAACGCACGATACCGCTTGACCAGGGTAATGGCCGATGATATTACTGGACTATTATAATTATAAATATTGTATCAAATAAGATCCAATGATGAAACAATCGTAGAGATAAGGTTGGTAATCATTTAACAGCCTTGTCGACCAGCCTATAACTTGGTAGTGATCGCCTGGTAGTAAGTATAAGGATTGGAAAGAGAGTGTCATCAATTGCGATTCCCATTCCCAAGTTTTTATTCCCATTCCCAATTTTGTCCGTGTGGTGACGGACTATGAACACAAGTGTCACCGCCCTATTCATTCCCACGGGTGTAGTACGAGGCGACTAAGGAAGTAAGCATTACTGTTGGTAGAGCTGGGCACCAAGTAGTACTCACTTGCTGTGAAATAAAATGGTGAGCAGCGGCTTAACATTAGTCTCGGTATAGATGAATCCATTAGCGATGGTTACCATTTACCATCAGGTGGGCAATGGTTCGCCTGCCACTATACGCAGTAAAAAAAAGCAGAAACTTCGGAAGGCACACACCTCCAAATTTTCGAAATTATACATGTATTTGTTGAAAATTTATCATTGTGTGTGAAGGAATACATCGTTAGGAATCTTACAGACTATGGCATAAATCTCTTTGACGCTGAGAGTAAGCCCAAGTCCAACATTGGGATAGTAATGGGATCTTAAGAAATGTGTAAATCAGCAACAGTATATTAATACATCGAGCAAACAGATTCGATCACGTTCCAACGATAACACGGCTTAATATCTCCGTCAACAGCGTAGGCTCCCGGCATCCAGAACATATTTCATAGACAAAAAAAAAACAAAACAGAAAATAAAGCGCTGCAAACTTGTCATAAATATCTCTGAAAATCCCCTTTGTCGAGGACGTAATAAAAACCACCGATATCTGTACAAGACAAGGAAAATCCCCCGAACCTCTCACAATGGTACAAAATGAAAGCAAAACTTAGTGTAATTAATTTCGAGTACCTACTCAACGCTTTTGTAATAAATCGTTTCATCCGCGTATAAATTTTATCCGAAGACGCGTCTGTTCGGCTGAACTTCAGCTGTATTTCTATCCTACTCGCACACACTAAAAATTTGCATAATATCACGTCACCTGTCCCTTTCGGAAATTCACAAATGATTCGCAGTTTCCCGCTTTTCGTTAATCACGCAGCTCAAAAGCCTTGGGGCGTCGATATCTGAATTAACTTCTATAATTGTGCTGGTAAAGTTGATTTTGGTTTGTTAAATGGTAAGTCCTGTTTGGGGTGTTCAACCGTTAGGTAAAGTTTGTCGAAATAATTTCACTGAGATATCGGGTGAAGCAGTGAGCGAGGCGACGACTCGTCGACTCAGAGCACTGATAAGAGGTAATAATTCTTAATCTTACGTTGAGAAGTTTGGGTCGCGGTCGGAACTGGAACATTGTTTTATAACAACATACATAAATTGTCATAGTCCAAGAATTGTAAAATTATGGTCGTGAACATAAATAATATGAAATAACTAACTGTATAGAGATGTCTTAGAAACAAATTCATTGTATATACTGTTTATCTCTAAAGATAATTGCTGAAGTTTTTATGTATATTATGGGAAATGTTGTTACT
Source organism: Leucoma salicis (assembly GCA_948253155.1). NCBI lineage: Eukaryota > Metazoa > Arthropoda > Insecta > Lepidoptera > Erebidae > Leucoma > Leucoma salicis. Next base: position 28,296,887 of record OX411810.1, on the reverse strand, counting down.
TTGGCACTTGCAAAAATATTGCTTGTTGAAGGTTAGAGTTGGGTTTTGGCTCCCATGGAAAGACTCTTATTAAAAAGTGACTATAGTATAAATAATGTATAATCTATAATATTCTAAAGCTGTAACAGAGCTGTGTCTGTACATTTAAAATATTTGAGAAAAAATTACTCTAGGCTATATAGGCGTATCTAAACACAAAACATTTTTTTTAGAATTTTTGTCTGTTTGTCCATCTGTTTGTCTGTTTGTTTTTTTCGCGCATCACGCAAAAACTACTGAACGGATTTTGATACAACTTTATTTATTTGCCAGCTCTTGATTAGACCTAACAACTGGTATACATTTTATCCCGCTACTATATCGGGAACCTGAGATATAACCCAAAAACCAGCTTTTGGCTGCGGCGAAGCCGCGGGCAAAGGTTAGTATAATTAAGAAAAAAATACTTTATTAGGCTATATAGGCGTGTCTGAATACAAAACAATATTTATTAGTATTTTGTCTGTTTGTTAGTTCGCGCATCACGCAAAAACTACTGAACGGATTTTGATGGAGCTTTTTTATCTGATAGCTCTTGATTAGACATAAAATCTGGTATACATTTTATCCCGCTGCTATATCGGAAATCTGAAATATTACCTAAAAACAGCTTTTGCCTATGGCGGAGCCGCGTGCAAACGCTAGTCTTTTATATAAGGAGTTCAGAAACAAGTTTATGAACTACCTGATGATAAGTGTTTACCGTAGCCTATAAATGCTGGTAAAACTTGAAGTATCACTCGTGTATTACCAACATCCTAGGAGCAAGGCCCAGCACATCATACAACTTTGAATTACTAAATGAATCTTACTAATTTATGCTTTCAAATGGCCTTTTTTTTCCATAAACATAAAATGAAGATTGGAAAGAACACTATGGAGTTTGAAATTTAAAATTTTTTGAAATTATGTGTGTTTACAAATTATTACTGCTTAGTAAAGGAAAACATCGTGAGATAGCATGTTTTAGAAAGTTTCTTCATAGCATGTGAAGTGTGTCAACCCACACTGGGCCAGCGTGTTGGACTACGGCCTAAACCCACCTCGGTTTGAGAGGTTACCTGGGCCCAATAGTGCAATAGTATTGGGTAGAAAAGGACTTCGATTAACTAACTAACTAACTTATCATCACGCCATCTCCCTTGCGGGGTAGCCAGAGAGAACAGAGTGCCAAGAGGCTCTATTCTTGCATATATCTCTCGCTTCCTCAACATTCATAACTACCTTCATACACGCTCGCCGGTTTTGGAGACTCCTGACTCCACCTTCCTTCAATACATGACCGATTTGGTCTAGGTAGATGACTCTCGATGTCCTCCTGTACCTACATCCTTCCACTTTCGCATTGTACATCTTCTTAACCAGTCGCTCGTCCGGCATTCTTTCCACATGTCCGAATCATCGGAGCATTCCCTTTCGCATCTTTAGACCAATACTCTCTTTCATACCTACTCGCTCTCTTACGTCGTCGTTATGAATGCGGTCAGTCAGCCTCACTCCACAGATTTTCCGCAGAGATCACATTTAGACCGCATTGATTTACTCTCATGCTTCTTTTTGCATACCCAACTCTCGCTTCCAAATAATAACGTTGGGACAAGCACTGCGTTGTGTATAGCGACACGTGCCCTCTGGCTGAGGTAATGACTGCCGAGAAGTACTGATCTCGATTAAATACTCTTTTTTCAATAAAATTGTGCATATTCTAAGAGCGATAAGAACAAACATATTTATCTCCTCACGAAACGTCAGTTAGCGTCTCTGTTCACTAGTGAGTGAGCTGGCGTGATTGTTTGCACAAACTTATGTTATGTAACGATGCAGATGAATTAGCTTCTTTGAATATTCTCACAAAAGTAATTAGTATATCATTTTTTTTATTTGGTAAATTAATTATTTAATGTCACCCCATTTGGTTATAACTACGCCAAAGTGTATCAACTGCATGAATGTGATTTCGAAATGACAATGAAGTTTCAGTTCTATCTCTTTTCTTGCGGATGCTACTTAAGGAGTCTTCTGCCAAGATATGAAAAAAAAAACAACTATACCCTGATGGTAGGATGGATATATATTAAGTGAAAGTTCGTTCTTGTTACCTGAACTGGTAAGTACCAACATATTTTTCGTAACAACCATAAAGCATCTCAACGAGTTTCAGTTGCAGGGGAAGATACCATTTCAGTAAAAAACATTCTTAAACACAAACTTTCATAATTATAATGATCTGAAAAGGAAGTATCGGATATCGTTTCGCTAGTGACTCTGATCAAAGATGTGGGCCAACATGCTCTACGTAATATAATTTATTAATAAAAACATTGATAATAGTTTACTCAACTAATTATAGAAAACAATTCTATCACTATGTTACACAAACATTATTACAAAATGTGATGATTACCTGTATACAAGATGAACTTGTTCCTTGGTAGATCTTCACGAGTAAAACAACACTGTCACTGAACGAGAGCAATTTTATTTTAATAACTTAAACTATTTATATTGTCTAGTAACAAATCTTAACAACGCGATACAGCTTTTTACTCTACGCCATCTATTGTGACATGTAGATAAATCCTAATTATACATTCCGCCCACCAAGAGCAAATTGACAAATTTGATCATAAAATTTACTATATTAAACACTACAATCATTAGACATTGGTAAGACACAAATTTTAGAAATAGGCCTATTTAAGACAGTTTCTTTAGTACGCAGCGATACTACTCGAGTTATACCATTAGTACCCGCATGTTTGGAAACAATTCTACCTAATAGCCATTTAGATGATGGCAAATCATCCTCTTTCACAAGCACTATATTGCCTAATTCAGGTTCCGGTGATTGTGAAGCCCACTTATACCGGTGCAGAAATGTGGTCAAATATTCATGTGACCAGCGTCGCCAAAAATGTTCTGCGTCGCCAAAAATGAGCTGCCATCGACGAAGGCTACTTATGTTTCCTGACTCAAAGTTGTGGTCGGGTATCGCAAGCAAAGGCTCACCAACGAGAAAGTGCCCTGGAGCGCTCACAATCCTTCTGCTTCAATTTCAATACGAGAAAGTGGTCTTGAATTAAGGCACGCTTCTATTTGCGTCAGTACTGTTGACAGTTCCTCGTACGTCAGAGTTGTATCCCCAATTACACGTCGTAAATGAAATTTCGCCGACTTCAAGCCGGCTTCCCATAATCCACCAAAGTTTGGTGAATGTGGAGGAATAAAATGCCACTTTACCCCGTTGGTAGCTAGTGTTGCTGCTAATTCTTTCTGTATTCCTGATTCTTCAGCGTAAAATAGTTTGATGAGTTCCTTAGAAACTCCAACAAAATTTGTTTCGTTATCACTCCAAATATTAGAGCAATAACCCCTGCGAGATACAAATCTTTTGAACGCTGATAGAAACCCCTCTGTAGTTAAATCGCTAACTGCTTCAACATGTACAGCTTTTGTAGCCATACACACAAACAAGCATATATAGCCTTTCGAGGCATAATGACCGTGACCTTTTGATGTTCTTATCTTTATAGGACCCGCGTAGTCCACTCCACTATTTTTAAATGGTCGTGAAGGTGTGACTACACTCCGGTAATTGCCCCATTAATGGCGTGGTAGTTTGTTAACAAAAACATAATAGGCCGTTAGAAGAAAGTGTTTCTCGTTTTTATAATATTCTTAATAACTTGCGTAACACATTCATTCCATCTAAAATAATTAATAAAACCGGTAAATATCCAAATAGGTACAAGAGTCCATTAATTAAAATGCTAAAAGAGAAAGAAAAGCATCGTCGTAAATTTAAGAAATATGGCAATCTTCACGATAACTACTCCTATCTCATCCTGAGAGATCGCGCTGTCGCTTTGGAGCATGAAATGTATGAAGATTACATCTGTCACATTGAGAGAAATATTTTGAAGAACCCGAATGCTTTTTGGTCATACACTAAATCTAAAAGGGAAAATAATGCCTATCCAGCTGTACTCAAGTTTGGTGAGTGATCTTCTGATCAGGGGCATGAGATCTGTGACATGTTTAGTGAATATTTTCATTCTATGTTTCTGGACCCCGCGATTTCTTCTAGTGCGCCGCAATTCAATTTTCAAAGAAATGAGTCAGTTTGTGATATTAGTTCCATTGAGGTTCTTGAATCAAATGTTTTAAAATTATTTAAATCATTAGACGTTAATAGATCAGCTGGCCCTGACGGTGTTCCTCCTGTTCTGATTGTTAACTGCGCGCAAAGCCTTGCCCCTCCGCTAACTCAAATTTATAGGAGATCCTTCTCTGAAGGAGTGATCCCTAATCTTTGGAAAATGGCTTTTATTACTCCAGTACATAAAAAAGGTCCAAAAAATTTGGTTGTAAACTATAGACCTATTTCTAAACTATGTATCTTTGCTAAAGTTTTAGAAAAAAAATGTATATAAACAACTGTTCTTTTCTTTAAAGCACACATTTAATGAGAATCAACACGGGTTTTGGGGTGGAAGGTCTACGACTACTAACTTACTACTTTGTGAAGATTTTTTGAGCCATCACATGTCCGAGCCTTCGCAAGTAGACATAATGTATACAGATTATAGTAAGGCTTTTGATCGGATTGATTATACGATACTTTTATCTAAATTAAAACAGGCCGGTATCAGAGGCGACCTATTCAGATGCGTACGTGCAGAATAGATGCCAAATTGTTGCTTTGAACGGGTTTACATCCTCCCCAATATATATCCCATCCGGAGTTCCCCAGGGATCGCTGCTTGGGCCTTTAATTTTTATTATTTTTATTAATGACATTTCATCTTACTTTTATCACTCTAAAATGCTCCTATATGCAGATGATATGAAAATCTTATGCCCAATAAATTGTTCTCGTCTCCAAGATGATCTAGATCGTTTTCAAAACTACTGTAATTTAAACAAATTAGATTTAAATGTTGCAAAGTCACATTTGTTCTTTCACCCGAAAACCCAAGCCACTCTATTTTAATTATATTATTAATCAAACATCGCTGTCAAGAGTCTCGTCAATCACCGACCTTGGAGTTACTTTTGACTCTAAATTATTGTTTGATGAACACGTATCGAATTGTGTCAATAAAGCCTCTAAAGCTCTAGGTTTTGTGCTAAGAATGTCCTCCGAATTTTCGTCTATAAAAACATTTAAAATCCTGTACTGTGCGTTCGTGCGGAGCCATCTCGAATATGCTTCGCAAGTCTGGAACCCTAGTTATAAAATATACACACATTGAACGGATTCAAAAGCGTTTTTTGCGGTACTTATCCTTCCGCTGTAAGTTGTACATTCCTGATTACTTGGCGCGCTGTAAGAAATTTCATTTACTTCCCTTGTGTGAGAGAAGACGTATTGCAGATCTAGCTTATTTACTTAAAATTGCTAATAGTACAGTGGATTGCCCTGAGCTACTGACACAACTTGGCCTGCGTACTACTAGTACTTCATTTAGAAGGTTTAATGTACTACATGCCTCCTTTGCAAGAAGTAACTATAGAGAAAACTCTTTCATGATAAGAACATGCAATAGCTACAACTCGCTGTGTGATTCATTGGATATTGATATATTTAATACCACTACACGTCGCCTTAAGCGGCTGGTGAGCGATAAGTTCTTCAACCTATAAACATAGTGTGATGTGCGAAAAATTAAATTTAGTCATTTAATGTTTATGTAATATAATATATTGATATATTTTTTACTTAAATCAAAAATATCTGAAACGGTAATTTAAATATTATCAGTACATATTTGTGGAAATTTATAAATAGCCTTCAGCTTATGTGCACTGTAGGTATTAATTATTAAACTCTGTATTAGTTTAAACCTAGCTGTAAGTTTCCCTTGAAGAATAAAATAAATTAATAAAATAACTATAGTACATGTACATATAACTATATTACTATAGTACACAGACACATCAAGATCTCCTGTCGAGGATGCTGATCAGATAGAGATGGATAAGTAAGCGAGAGGACGCTCTCCCGGGACCGTAACTATACAACCAACAAAACAATAAAACCTATGGAGTCGCATCGTGTATTTATTTTTTTGTGTCCGTGTGGTGACAGCCTAAGAATACAAGTGTCACCACCGCAAGCAATTATCATTAACAAAATGGTACTACCGTCACCCTTTGAAACACTTCGTTGTGGTTTGGTTGTAGTGGGAGCTAGCTCTCCATTCTTCCATTTATCATCCGAGAAATTACACTTACTATCAGACGAGCCGTGGCGCAATTAGCAATAAAAAATATGAAGATTTTTTATATCTTGATCTTACATAATTATCATCAGAATATGAACATTATCTGTGTATCAGTGTTAATAAATTTGACTAATACTTCTACTAAAAAAAACATTAAGTACTACAACTAGTTTTTAGGGTATATCTCAGGTTCCTGGTAATAGGGGGACAAATATTATACTAGTTTTTAATAAGTCTAGTCAAGAAGTATCTACCAAAAAAGTTTCATTCAGTTACTAGTTTGTTCAGAGACGCCTAAATAGCCTAATACAGACATTTTTCTCGAATATCTTTCGAATTATCTTTTTCTCGAATATCTTTCGAATTATCTTTTTCTCGAATATCTTTCGAATTATCTTTTTCTCGAATAATGTACAGACATAGATTTTACAGCTTTATAATAATAGGTACAGCTAATGCTTGTATTCCTTGCCTCGTTTGTGTTGTGAGAAATTACTTTTTCTTTCTTTTTAGATGTACAAAGTATTTAATCTGGGAATTAAGTAGTCACGCATACTAATGCATACCTGGTGGTTCAAAAATGATTACATAAAACACAATTAGGGTAACGTAACAGCGTTTCCCTTATGACGCAAAATGACAAATCCATAGTAATCTTATTTCAATTAGTTATTATTAATGCTTGCGTGTTGGCAGCAATAACAACCCTCAGATATACCCTATGTTCCTTATACACTCTTGTACGATAACGGCAACTGTTCTTTCTAATAGAAAGATTTACTGCACATACGGCTTAGTGGCTTAGATAGACGTGTGTTGCGGGTTCCATTCTTACACAGGATAATTAGTTGTGTGATCTACAAATGGCTGTTTATAGTTTAGGTTTGCTTGTCGAATATGTTTGTAAAATTGAATTTGAAACATATAGATTATATTTTAGTGCAGGTCTTAAAAAAATAAAGCGATAGATCTAATATTGCTATAAAGGCTTCAAGGGTTTCCAATAAAAATATGTTTTTTTTTTCAACCCTTTTTCAATCCCACTATTGGGCACAGGTCTCCTCTTATGATGAGAGGTTTATTGCTTAAGCCATAGTCCACCAGCAGCGAACTGCACAAGCCGTCGCAAAATCTCTCAAGCATCACGACGTTTTCCTTCACCGAGCAGTGATAAATTGTAAACAAATACATACATAATTTCTAAAAATCTCTAAAATCAGAGGTTTGTGCCATACGAGGTCTGAACCTTGGACTTGGGATCAAACTCGATATCACTCTCGTGGCAGTCCTTGCTTTTACCGCTAGATTATCACTACAAAAATGTGCTACACACAGCACAGATGGCGGAGTGGTTTAGATACCGGCCTCCCGTCCGAGTGTTGTGGATTCGATTCCCACACAGGACATTTAGGTGGATCCACAAACAGTTGTTCTGAGTCTGGGTGTACTTTGTGTCCGTGAAATTGTATGTTTGAAAAGTCCCCCGCGATACAAGGTTTATTCCTTAGTGAAGGGTGTTGTCTTTAAAAAAAAAGAAAGAAAATATAATAATATGCATTACTATAATTATATATAAGTAATCATATACATAATAAGTCTAACCAAATTGGGAGAATGGACAACGTTTCTAAGTTACTTGAAAATATGTTTTTTTTAAAGTCTTAAAAACGGCTCCACTCCATTGTGAGTCTAAGAGACAACATCAAAGCCTCGCTACTAAATTAGACGTTTTGCAGATACTAAAAGATATTTAGCTGCGCCGTCCTTGGTCCCTCCTCCGACCCATCCCCACCCGTCTTACCCCCTCGCACCCTAACAGTCAACTATTTAAAAGGGTTGTTTACACCCAAAGATATCAGGCCTATATATCTAAGTATTTCGTCACTTCAATTTGTTTACAATAATAGGAAACGCACATATTTTCTATAGGATTGGATTTAAGTACATTTCATGGTAATAAAATTATTATAATACTAGCTTTTACCACAGAGTAAAATCGTTATACTGTGTAAATTTCTTTATACTGTGCTTTTTCTAATAAGGTAATAGTTTTCTTATAACTAAAAAGTTTCCAATCGTAGCTCCGCCCGCTAGGACTAGGAAATTATAAGTATGTACGGCACATTTGAGGAGGTCATAACGTAGTTGTGCACTTGCTGAACGATCGACGTTAAGCAACTTTCACTCGGCGCACGTCAGATGGGTGACCAAAACCTATTTGTGAATACCTGACCACCTACGTGCTTCGGAAGATACTTTAAGCAGTCGGCCATGGCTATCAAATAACATCCTGGCAGTCGTTACACGATGTCAGAGGTGTGAATAAAACTCCGGTGTTGTTCTAAGGTCACCCCTTGTCCATTTAGTTCGTGAAGGTCAGATAGGCAGCCAGACAGTGTAGATACTTAAGGATCAGCTAACACTGATCATATTGGAAGCCGACTCCAATAATTGTTAGGAATAAGGCTCCACACACGCACAAGGCACAATTCATTATCTCGATGTAGAAATATCTATTAAAATCCGCGTAAAACAACGATAGGTAGGTACTCCTTCTGTTGTGTTTCGTATGGTGAGTAAGAGCACCGTGGGCCCAAACCTCCTCCTCAATGCCTTTCCTTGAAGTTGGTGACGCGCAAGTCATGTCTTTGGTGATGCACTTACCATCAGGAGGAGTCCTGTTTGCTACTCTCCTGTACATTTATATCAATCCTGTTAACTTACAACGAAGTATTTAGATATTTTTATATATATTTTTAGCATTTGACATGCTTAGCAACATACATTTAACACAAAGTGAAAAATGTGAAATCGAAAATAACAGTCACGAGCAGCATTCGAACCTGCATCTCCTGGATACCGTCCAGGTGCTTTGCCAATTCAGCCATCGTGACCCTTGCTCCTGACTGCTAATTTCGATAACACATTCATACTTAACGCCTTTGGGTGACGCCTGCACCATCTGTCGGAAGTATTTTCATATTACAATGAAGTGTTTATCAGTTTTGTTTTATACCTTGATACAACTACTTGACAACAAACTGAAATATTACTTTTAAGGAATTTGCTTATTTTTGACTTGGTGTAACAAATTTAGATATTTTAAGATAGAGTAATATATTATACTTACTTCAAATATTTTAGAAAAACGTTTGCTTTACCACATTTGATGTTTTGTTTTTATTGTTTATATTAATTAACTCAACACTAAAATAAACTACATAATACTTTCCAACATTATATAGGTATATTGCTATATATGAAACATCCTTACTTAATATAATAAAATAGAAATCCCGGTATTAGACTTGCGCAATAAAATCTAGGTCTAGCGACAATATCAAGATTGTCCCAATTTTATCCCAGATTGTGATTGCAAAATTTCCTAGACAATTTCAGAATCTCATTTCAGGCGTCAGATGTAGAATATCGTACAAATTTGATATTTGGAAAGAACTAAAACATTGTTTCAAGCTGACCTTCTATGAGAGGGTGGTACTTCCCCAATTGAGCCGACCCATTCATGGTGTAACAAACAAGGCTCCTTAAAACTGTTTTAGACTGTTTTTATGACTCGTACTTTTTTGTGCTTTACGGTTCATTATGTGTGTGTGTCTGTGTGTGTGTGTGTGTGTGTCTACAAGACTATCACAGATAAATTCTTGTTATTTAATTTGCCGTCTCACTTCTGGGCACAGATCTCCTTTCAACATGTTAATTTACCAAAGACTGAGGATCGATACCACTCTTTTAAGTCTTTTGTTTAACTACCAACAAGACTGCCCCACTCGCCTCTGAGTGAAAGGGACTTAGGTCAGTGTGAGTTGACAGACTTGGCAAATACACGAAAATTTCAAAAGAAGCAGTCGTGTATACTCCCGGTCTAGAACTTGGAATCAATCTTAATACCACTATCATTTCAGTAATTGGTTTTACCAATAGATTTTCTCTACGTATGAATGCTATTGCTTAAAATCCAATAACATATGAGAGGATACACTAATACCTACTCAATACAGAGACTATCTAATACATTATGTATCACTGAAAAAATATCGTTGCTAAATTAAAAATACATTTGAGATCGCACATCAAACGGCGATCTCTAAAATATTCCTTTTGGCAAGTGCCTGTATTCCTTTGATCTGTAAGCGAGGTCGTATTGCGACCAATCACGAGTCGTTCGTACTGTGATTGCTCGAGGGACTGTTAATTACCAGATGACCTTCCGTACAAGGGCGTGTCAGGCCCTTAACACTTCACTGAGGGCCAATTTGGACGGTAGTTTCACTGAAAGGACCCAAGATGTCGGGACTACTATTTGATCGGAATAACGATAAGTTATTCTAATTACGGTGTGGGATTGCTGACGGTTACTGTTTGTATTCTGTGTTGCTTAAAGATATACGAAACGATAAATTTGGAAAACCTTCAGAAAATATTTGTTTCTCAGTCTATTACTGTCCTAGGATTTGGGTCTAATCTCACACCAAGAAGGCCGTAGTCCATCAGGCCAGATCCGGTAGAGGTTGTAAGAACAAGCCGTCGAGAATATCTCCCAGGCATGCAAAATATTTATGACCAAATACATAAACAACTTCAAAAAGTCCAGATGCTACGCCATGTCTAGCCCTCAGTTTAAAATTTAACTGGATATCTCTTCTTGGTCTTACCATTAGATAAGAACAACACAGCATCACGCCTGTATTCCCCGAAGGGGTAGGCAGTGGTATATTTACACATCCACGGTTGCCAGCTATGTTTAAGTCCCACGCAATAAGGGGCGAGCCTATTACTGTCCACCGGGCACGTTTCCAAACTCCGGGCAGCTATTGAGAATCTTTCTTTTTACCAAAAAGCTCGTTTATACATATATATTTATACCATTAGATGATGCTATAAAAATCTTAAACCAAAAATTTCAAGCATCGGTACACTTATCATAATATTGTTACGTTTACTTGCGTTACACCTTTCTTTATATGTTAAGACTTGATATTTTTAGCATAGGCAGCTATCGTATCGCCTATACACACTTGCCAGACAAACCCTAGTCATTGGACGCGTGTTGCTATGAGAAGATGGAGTGAAAGAATAAAAAAGAGGAGACATCTATAGGCTTGGATCTCTAAAGCTCCCACTTGCCGGGGGACGCGACCGTTACGATATGCCAATATTCAGTGAGAGCGTAGTTCTTACAGCCCGAACCATCTTAAAGTAAACAATTATTTTATTATTAATGATGTCAATAAACTATATAATTGTAAAGCTCAACACAAGTCAGGCATTATTAACCAGTGCCAAGACTAATATCTTAAATTGAGAATACTAACAGTAAACACTGTGATTTGCACGCCACATAGGTACACTTGTATCATAGGTACTAGTACAATTTGACTAGTTCTAATATTAGTTTAGCTTTGCGCTACATCCTACGACGTACTGCTCAAGCTATCATCGAACGAGTCAGCGCAGACTCAGTGTCCGAACAGGATGTGTTAGTTATGTCCCTCTGATACCATTAAGCTGGTTCGCGTGATCCCGCCGATAGCTACATGGCGATCACAAATATAAAAGTATTTTTTTATATACTAATAAATTTCTATTACTTTTATTTTTTACAAACTGCGTGTAGTCATACCTGTGACAGTTTAGAAATTAATAGCGATATCAAAACTAATTACAGTACAATATAGACTCATTGGTGGCGTAGTCAGTAGTGTAACTGACTTCCGTGCATGAGGTCGTGGGTTCAATTCCCACTCAGGACTATTATTTGTGTGATTCATGCATCCATCCATCCATCAGCCTTTCATCGTGCACTGCTGGACGTAGACCTCCCCAAAATAGGTGTTTCACCATAATCGCCACGCTTGGCAGGTGGTTTGGCGATCGCAGTGGATGTTTTTAGTACACAAGGGAACGCTGCTGCCCGGTCCCCCGGTAATCCCTATAATTTGTGTGATGAACACAGATATTTGTACTGTGTCTGGGTGTTTTCTATCTATTATATATATGTATTTATAAAAATAAAGTATTATGTGTATTATATCCGTAATCTAGTACCCATAGCACAAGCGTTAAGCTTAGTTTGGGACCAGAGGACGTTGTGATAAAATGTCCGTGAATATTTATTTTATTTATTTATTAAACACAAAGTGGAAAATGTTAATGTATATGGCTAAGCATGTCAAATGCTAAAAATGTCTAAAATATTTATTTATTTATTCAATTGTTCGTACAGCAATGGTAGTAAAATTTTAAAATGCTAACTGTGGTCGGACTTACTAAAAACTTTTTAATATATTTCAAGGAGTGCTTACAAGTATTCGGCCTATATACCTGATGGTAAACCTTTACCTTAGATTATATACGCTAGCAAATACCAGATGCACTATTCGCACGGACCAACTGCAAGGTATGGAATAGGTAAAGAAGGGTCACAAGTACTTAGGCCTCTGTTTCCTATAACTTAGTCGGTCAATGCGTTGGGTTATATTTATTCTATTTAACAAATATAGTCGCTTACATAGTCTAAGTTATATTTAACAAATAATAAAATAATGAGTTTGAATATCCACGCGCTAATTGCCATAAAATTAACAAGATAAAACGCTAATTTCTTATAAGTAGCCTAGCTTTAATAAGCTTTAATAATATTTAAAATGGCATACATTCTGCAAAAATCTCTACACGTAACCCTACATTTGCGAAAGCGAAAAGTACACTACACAATAAATTGAAGCATTTTGAAATTTGAAAAAATATTGAATGAAGCAAGATTTTACTTGCTATTATCAAAAACTGCGGTAATATAATAATATAAGCTTTAAAAATGAATCATCCTGTATTTGCACCGAGACATGGAGACAGACAGCTGATGTCTAAGATCAATCCTCGCTACCGGCGCGACCAGTTCGTGCAACACTCCTACATATACCACGTACAGACGTACACTTTGTTTATTTTTGTTACAGCTCAATAAATTCCCAACTCGGACCCGATTGTTGGATGTACCTACTCAGAAAACCTTACTATTTCAGCTTCTGTATTTTTAAATACATATTTAATACAACAATATATGGAAAAGGAGACAAAACAGGAAAACTTAAGGATGTCGTAGCCTAGTTGTATACTTAAATTTCAAACAATCGGCAAGGTTAAGTAACTTTCGCTCGGTTGGTAGTCAGATGGGTGACCACATAGTGACACCTATTTGTAGACATCTGACCTCCTTCGTGCTTCGGAAGGCACGTTATGCAGTGGGTCCCGGCTGTCATTACAAGACCTGAATTAAAAATTCTGACTCCGGTCTTGTTCTAAGGTCGCCTGTTGTCCCCTTGTCCCCTTAGATCGGTCGTGGAGATCAGATAGGCAGTTAGTCCGTGTAACTACTGGTGGGCTGAAAAACGAACAGATCGGAAGCTTACCTCAACAAAAAAAAATTGTAATTAAGCTAGGGGATGTGGATGATGATACAGAAAAGTCTTAATCACTTCTTTATTAATTTCGTACTTTACCACCAGAGGGCCCAAGTATATTTATTGCATATGATGGCAGACAGCCATGGCCCATTAAATATTAAGTGGTAATTGTCATTGATAAACTCTTTGATGAGTCCATGAGTGACGGTTACCATCAAGAATCTAAGAAATCGTCAAAAATAATTGGCTTAGGTACTGTTTTTGTCTTTTACATCGAGATTTTCTTCTCGGGTTTAATTGACATAACTTGCAGAATTAGCAAACTCAAGTGAAAATTGGCTAACCATAATTATCTTCTCAAGGAACAATGGTTGCTTGAGCAGAAAAGTATTAGCGTGGTTTCCGGGTTAGCGTTCCAATCAGCAAATGTAGAGTAGGTCGACCACTTACAAAGACTGATCCGAAAAAGCAGGTGGAAGAAGACTGGATGTGGCACATAGAGAATCGTTCGTATGTTAAAATCAGTGTCGCTTAAATTGGGAAATACCTATATCTAGCAGTGGACTAGAATTGATTGATTGATTTTCTTATCTTTCTTTTTTTTTCTTCTTTATTTACTCAACTTTACTTCATTCGTCCATACTTACGATAGGCTTGTATGGATTTTATACATACCTGTTCTAAGTACCCTGATGTTTCAAATGCCTAATTCGTGGTCAAGCTCCTAAAAAGTATATTTTTTCAGTAGTTTTAATTTTATTTTACTCTCAAGCACAAAAAATTACATTCCAGCTTTATAAATTACTTATTAAAATCCAAACAAACAATGAATCAATATACAGTTAATCGAATTTATATTTAAAATAAAGTTGGTACAATACTAAATCTCAGCAAACATATCCGAGACTCATTAACGAAATAATATAATTAATTGAAATTCCTTAGATTACGGGAACAGCGCACACTAAAAGCATCTGTGTGTTGCGCGGGCGCCGATGGTGGAGGGACGCGGGGGTATAGAGAGCGCCACTGCGCTGTGATTAACGCGGTGGCGCGCGTGCATGTTTCAGTTAATTAGCGCACAAACACGCGCTGTTCACACTCCCCCCTTCCCTAAAAAGGAGGTCTCAGTTAGCCTTAAGTAGACGGCTGTGTTGCCAACAGTTCATTTTGTTTCACCGTGTTGCTATTTATGTTGCTCACAGTATTGTTTACAAGGGCTCCTGTAATTAAGCTTTATTTGGTTTTAATTACTTACATTTTGACAAGAAAATTTATTGATTTAATAAACAATGATAGGCGCGTATCAGGTATGTGATATATCAAAGTACAAAACAGAAGTCGCGCACATGATTCTATTAATCTTTAATAAAGTACTTCAAATAATCGTTGTTAGCGTGGCGTAAATTCAATATTCGTTCAGTATATCTTTAAGGAGTTCAATTGTACCCTCAAAACCAAGGTCCTATACTAATGACCTTAAAATGATAATGCCTGAGTTATTTTACCGTCAATATCCACCTCTCGGTATGTAAGAGGTAAGGAGGGATATTTTGATATATTCTTCTCGAAGTTTCGATGACCTTTGTCAAACTGATATTCCCAAGAAGAAAATACGGTCAACTTCAATTAGCAGACCATGTAAAAAAACTCCTGCAATTGCTAATCGTGATAGTAACAGAATAATAATATATCAGTTCCTTGAGGAATCCTGAAAGCTTGAAAGAATATATTTTAGATAAGACCTCTATAAATAAATAAATAAATATTCACGGACATTTCACACAACAACTTCCTCTAGTCCCAAACTAAGCATAACGCTTATGCTATGGGTACCAGATTACGGATATAATACATATTTTATATTGCTTTTTTTTGTAAATACATACATATAATAGACAGAAAACACCCAGAAGAAAGAGTGGTTGTCTCAGAATTATTCCTGTCTACAAACACTCAATCAATATAATGTCTAGTAATATTTGGAGTCCATTAATGTCTGGAGAAGTGTGCCAATATGGTTTAGAACCCTTCATTTCAAATCTTACGTTGATGACAGCTTCTTGACAAGGAATAGCATCAATTTATCGTACAATAACCAAATAACGAACAATAAACAAATGCAGGATACAAACCGTCATCGCATAATGGTATCTCATCAGAGCCCGAGTAACGCTCATCAAACCAGCATTGAACAAGAACATTACACTGAATATGACAAATTATTTCACATCCGCCGTTTCAATCATACCAACTCAAATTGGAACGCAGAAATAATTACATACACATTCAAGATCATATCAGATGGTGCTTACATAACAGAATGAAACAGGCTGGGGAGCAAAAAGTTGACGTGGCATTGAGGTAAAATTGAAAAAAACGAACGCAAATACACAATACCAATGGGTCTCGGGTAGTATTACTCCATTCCGAGCGAAGCTTCTGTACGGCGGGGGCAATGCGAACAAAAACTCCAAGAACGTTGCAATGCGACCAACAGTAGCGAAATAATAAGATCGCACAACAAAATAAAGAAACTGCAAACAAAAGGAAGGCTAGTGAAATAAGGCGAAGAGGTTTAAGGAGTGACGCGGTGTGGGCCCGCGCTCATTGTCTTCCAAATACAATGAACCTGCCGTAATGGATGTGGCATGCATCCTATACGAAAACGCCACAAACTAAATAGATACTACATCACACCGCACTCTTCTCGGGATTAAAGTACATCACACGTTGCCATTTCACCTTTTTTTACCTAAAGGCCCCATTTCATTACTGAGTAATTAAATAATTCAACGTTGATTTTCCGCCTTCCATCAACTTTGACTATCAAAGAAAATTCTCATTTATTAACAGACCCAAATACATAGATAAATCGTTGACGGTGAACCTTCATGTTCATTTTAAAATATTTTATTTTCAGTATACCAAAGTCAGGTAAGAGTCGTTCGTATCGGTCCTTAATGCAATGATTCTTCAATCAGTTTCATCATTGCCTTAAAGACCGATACGGTACAGTTCTCATGTAAAACGTCGTTTGCAGTCTCGTGGCATCATTATGTCTCAGATAAAGTCTCACCCGCCTACTTCGCTATAAAAAGAAGTAAATAGACATGTCACACATAGTCTTTTTTAAAACACAGAAATGTCATTATGACCATTGGCATCCATATTGTATCTTTAACCGAACGTTTTTAGTCTGAACATATTAGACTCGAATAATCGTTAGCCATTGTAATGAACTGACCAAAACAGGCGTCGCTGCTACATATTTGGGGTCAAAGTAATCGCAGCCATAATTATAATGATGACTGATTTGTTGCTGATAACATCTTTATAGGTTGATACAAACAAATATTTCTTTCAAGATACGTACGTCGTATCTAGGTATACGGGTATGTTACCTTTTAATTCATAACTATTTTAATATCCCCAAAGATCATTGACATAAGACCATCCAAAAACCTTGATATGTTTGCCTTCTACACCTGGAAGAGTATATAAAACTCAACACTGTAGCTTAAAGCATGAATTGACGAGTTTAACACATAAAACAACCAGCACTTTATGATTCACTGCTAAAAATATTTTTAACTTCCCGCTAAGAAAATTGAAAATTTTTAAAAGTTGGGATTTATTTTACCCCGTTTTTCGAAAATCGAGTTTTCAACGGATGTTGACGTTATGAGGTCCTAGGAAGCTTCCCCGAATGTTTCTGCGATGATGTCTGTATGTATGTGTATATATATGTGTGTGTGTGTGTGTAAACCTCTCATAACTTTTGAACGGCTTGACTTGACCGATTTCATCGGGGTTAGCGTCATTCGAAAGGACTTGACCAACCTTAGATTTTGAGTACAATTAGGACCGATTCGAACCGGTATATCTAGAGAAATCTCTAAAAAAACTACAAAAAAAGTTAATTTGTGTTTTTTTTAAATAACTTTTAAACGGTTTTACCGATCGATTCCAAAAACTAATCAGCTCTTAACATCATAAAACCACGTCGATCGCCGCTAGTCCGGTCAAAATCGGTTAATTCATTCGTGATATATTGTCGAAAAAAGTTTAAAATAACGTTTTTTTCAGAATTTCTATGAAATTTTCAGTCTGACCAGTTTGAAATTTAATATCTTTCAAAGAGATCAAAAAGCTGCGTTGAATGTCGTAAACTACGAGAAAATAGGTTCATTCTTTCAAAAGTTATATTGCCATTTGAAAATTAATAGTGTTGTATTAAATATGTATCAGACTACAAAAAGCTCAAAAGCATAGAACAGTTATCTCTTTGAGCTCGAAAAGCTCAAAAGTAGTAAAACGTAATAAGTGTAATTTTGATCGCTTAAGTATATAATAAGCGGGAAGTTGCAAGGATGGCCTTTTTTAGGGTCAACCGTTTTCCAGATTTTTTTTTATTGCTAATGATGGCAGCCAAGCCAAGGCCCACCTGATGGTAATTGGTAACCGTCGCTCATGGACTCAACTATACCGAGAGTATTGTCAAACCGCTGCACACTATTTCATTTTTTTCAGATATGAAATGAAAGGATAAACGGCTATCTTCTGCTATAGCCAAAATACACTGACGTGCTTTATGACCGGTCATACGGGAGACGGTGGTACCGACCCCCTCGGGTCTGATAGTAAGTGAGTACTCTCACCTGGTAGTTGTATTCTTCGTTGTATTCTTATATTTCCATCACCTCATAAGTCTCCGCAAAAGAGCGCCTGCATATACTTTTTTCACAATCCAATATTGTGTCGCTGTTGACCACGACTTTTAGTTTCTGGGCGAAAAGAGTCTAGGAATAGGTCACCACGCTTGCTGAGGTTGGCAGACTCCCATTAAAGAAGTATTAAACAGTTCCATTCGTCTGCCAATATAGGCGAAGAGACCGTGCATGGCGGCTTTTTTACTTTATTGTGCAAAGCCGCACATCAGCCTGCTCATTGCCACGATCGATATGGTGTGTTACGTTAGGTTACAAAAATGTTGGCAGGCTTGATAAGTCGGAGAAAATTGGTCAAATATACAGTTTTTCTTACGATGTATTGCTTCAATTCTACTACAAGACAAATTATTAGACTTAAATATAAAATACCACATCCATTCTCTCTCATGCATTCACGTAACCCTCAGAGGATGCTGGTTAAAAAAACCCCTTGCAATCGGACTGGTTGAGGTACATCATTGTTGTCCCCGATACCTGTCTGTGTCGCCGTTGTATCGACACGACACTTGTCTTCGACACACGCAAATATAACCTTTATTATATTGAGACAACAGCGAAAATCCTCCGCGTGTACAATCGTGATTGTTAAACGCACTAGCTAAAAGAATTGGTTCGTTATTTTTCGTTGATTGATCGATTCGTGAAAAATGCTCAGCAGATTTTTTATTTGTTTAAATTTAGAACAAGTTAGTGCTTAACTATTTCCGTTCCATTTTTGGGCACTGGGCTCTCCTAAAAAAGAATCTTTAGCCCTCATCTCCGACTTGACATGTCTGTTATAAATTATTGTGAAAAGAGTAAAAATACTGTGAACAGAATTTTAGCCCACGACTTATCTAATACGAGGAATGGATATACAATACTGTTAAGCTATCGTGGTTAGTACCCATAGTGATCAATTTCCATGTCACATACGTTTTTATTGATAGATAGGTGTATGATATTTCTCGGTTTTACCACTAGAATTTGACTGAATGACCTGATGTTAAGTGAAGATGATTTAAGAAATATATGTCATCAGTCTATGCCTGCCCGCAAAGGTCACAAAATCAAGTAAGTGGAGAGAATAATGGGTGTGAAAAAGACCTCTAATAATGTCCAACTAATTGGATTTCGGGATAAGTTACGCCATTTATAATCTACTGGAATTACTTCGTCACAACAATTTTGGAATGGGGTGGTGACATTATGATCGTCAACCACACGCATAAACCTTCCATAATGGCTATCCCATGAAGAAAAGAAAAAGAAATTCACTGCACGGATGGCAGAGCGGTTTAGATATCGGCCTCCCGCCCGAGTGTTGTGGGTTCGATTCCCACACAGGACAACTCTTTATGTGATCCACAAATGGTTGTTCTGAGTCTGGGCGTACTTTGTGTCCGTGAAATTGTATGTTTATAAAGTCCCCCACGATACAAGGGTTATGCATCAGTGCAGGGTGTCTGTAAAAAAAAAAGATGATGAAATATAAGGATCATAATATACTTCAGCTCTCTCACTCGTCAAAGAAAACGCTACATACCTATCGTCACATTACAGTGATAATCTATGAGAGGGGGTTAGTTGGCAGGTCAAGGCATCCCATTCATGCTGGAGTCAGTAAATTACTACCACCAACACTAAAATCAAATACAATAAATACATGTTGTATTTACTTGAATGGAATCGAATTTATCCCAATCGATCCTGACGATGGTGATGTATCATTTAAGGCATAATTTACTATTTACGTTATTGAACGTAAACGTAACGTAAACTCGATAATGTGACGTCACAACATAGGATCGCCTCGCATAAAGTTATTTCTAAATTCAGCCCTGGTTTTACATTACAATTGTCGTTCCAACCTGCAGTGGAATATGATAAATCAGTCGACGTATGTACAGTCATAGCTAAAAGCGTTTAATTACAATTCTACAAATTTATATACGTACTCGTATTATAATTTACTTCTACCGTTACAGATGTATAGCTCTTATAGGTCAATGCTCTTGTCCATTTTAATACTATTTTCCTCATATTCATATTTTTTTCAACCTATAGTGTCTTACTAATGGGCACGGGTCTTCTCTTATAATGAAAAGGACTTAGTGCACCACACTAGCTCAGTGCAGGCTGGCAGAGTTCACAAGCCATCGACAAAATCTCTTTCGCATAAAGGTTTTCTCACGATGCTTTCCTTCACCAAGCAATAATAATTTGTTAATTCATATCATATCTTTATATGTGCCGTGCGAGATTTGGACTTGAGACTGTAATTTTCTTGCGAATTTCTCTCTTATGTACTCGTATAGTTACCAGCTGGGACGCTTATCACAGATGTAATGTTTCTGTTCTTTGTGCCAACCCCATAAGGGAGATGGCGTGATGATAAGTAAGTAAATAAGTAATGTTTCAGAGATAATGTTTCCTTTAGTTAAACACAAAGTGAAAAATGTGAAATCGAAAACAGAAAACAGTCACGGACAGGATATGAACCTGCATCTCCTGGATACCGTCCAGATGCTTTGCCAATTCAGCCATCGTGACAATTGCTCCTGACTGCTAATTTCAATAACACATTCATACTTAACGTCTTTGGGTGACGCCTGCGCCATCTGTCGGGAGTATTTTCATACATTATACCGACCATGTAAATTATTATTTTCGATTTCACATTTTTCACTTTGTGTTTAATGTATAGTGCTAAGCATGTCAAGTGCTAAAAATATATATAAAAATATCTAAATATTTCCTTTAGTTGTTAATCAAGCCAATCTGATTAAATATCTTAGAGATTTGTGCAATGCTATATTGACGACCGTGACGATTATTTCTTAAATCTGTGGAGCTTTGGGGAAATCCCTCCTAGATGCAAATTCAAAAGCGAGCAAAATATCAAAAGCTTACCTCGGCATTGGGTACATTACCCAGTAAAACTCGTCGTAGTAAGAAATAAAGCTTCCTCCTATGTGGAAGCTTCAGCTAACATAAGCGACTTTATATTAAGTAAATATGAGAAATTCAATGAATATGTATCAGTGATCAAGAACTGCAAAGACAATGGCATCGAGTTCGATGTCGTATGTTGACATAATATTTATACTATTTGATCCAATTCTGAAGTACATGCAAATGAACTGTCAAGAAGAATTAGCCGCAGGGAGCTGTTGGATACAGATGGCGCAGAAACAATCACCGTGTCCCACTGTTGGTGATTCCTATGTCCAGCAGTAGACCTTGAAAAATGGATGACTCTATCAATTTTCCCCGGGACAGTAGCACTCAATTAATATCTCCAATAGGCGCCTTCCACAAAGATCGTGCATTTTCAGCGACAAATTTTGTTCCACAAAAAAAACTAATAGCTGCTTGACAATATTTTCATTATTTTCGGTATAGTTGAGTCCATGAGCGACGGTTACCATTTACCATCACGGCCCATCTGCCACAAAATGCAATAAAAAAAATTTAAAAAATTATCCACTTGTTGTTGAGCTGTTATTAATTGGTACCTCAATATTCAAATAGGTCTGCAGATGTATCAAAGTGATGACTGTATGGGTAAAATTCCCAGACAGACAATTTTACCTGTGTAAATGTTCTCTGTACAAACAGTTGTTTCGGGTCTAGTTGAACTTTTTGCCCCTTATTAATTTTTTTCGAAAGTGGAATTAAGCGGTTGCTGTAGCTTATAGACGCTAGTAACACCATAGGCATCACTCTCACGTCCAAACAAGGAAAGGGAATGGAGGTCGATAGGCAACATAATAAGGACAGGATAAGGACGGGGTTTAAGCCTGTACAGCTTCTCAGAACATAGATATCTTATAAGTTCGTTAATATGATGAATTGAAATAAGGTATGCGACTGCTAATCATGAGGTCTCGGGTTCGATCCCCGGATCGGACAATGTTATTGAGCTTTTTCCTTAAAAGAAAAATTCCCAGTAACAGCCCGGAGTTTGGAAATGTGCCCGGTAGACGTTAATAGGCTCGCCCCCTATTACGTGGGACTTAACATAGCTGGCGAGTCGTGGGTGTGTAATACACCTCTGCCTACCACTTCGGGGAATACAGGCGTGATGCTATGAAATAAGGTATAACATTAAACACAAAGTGAAAAATCCTGCTCGTGACTGTTATTTTCGATTTCACATTTTTCACTTTGTGTTTAATGTATAGTGTTAGGCATGTCAAGTGCTAAAAATATATATAAAAATATCTAAATAAGGTATAACACTTTAGCGCCGCGACTGTACATGTTCGAGATTTACACAGGCGACAGGTATAGTCTGCTCATATCTGTAGGAATCCAGCAAGTTTAACACACCCTGTAGCCAACTTCCATACTCGCACTATATACAGCCTGTTCAAATTTATATGAACGCTACAAAAACGATTCCTTCCGTCTCTAATGTGAAACAGTAAAAACAGTGTATGCATATATACATTTTATTACTTTTTTCTAGTGCCTTAGATAGTAAATTTTAATCATATTATTAGCCTTCTATTTCGAGACTATCATGAATTAAACAGAATTTTTTTAGGGGTAGAGCCTTTGGACCACCGAAGGAATGTAACATAGTTCCAGTAGCCCGCCAAAAAAGGCGGAGAGATGGCACACGGCGGGTTTCTTTAGTGGGTGAGGGCCCCTCACTACCCTGTTCGTTGCCCCGAACGACGGAGTTTGTGGTTAGGAACATTTTTACCCGACTTAACAAAAAAACAAAAAAAAGGGGGTAGAGTCTTGCGTGTACCAGGATGAGTGGGCTAGCTTAACCGTGAAAATACTGCCTTCTCACAGAAGAGCAGCGTGGACCGTACTGTTGTTTCATATGGCGAGTGGAAGCTATAGAGGCTTGTTTACAGCCCCTCCTCATCCTGCCCTTATTATCTTTCCTATCTACCTTCTATCTCTTTACTTGAGGTTGACGACGCGCGAGTAATGCCTCTGGTATTGCTAACGTCTATAGACCGTAGTCTAGCAGTTACCATAGTAACCGCTTATCATCAGGTGGGAACGTATGCGTGCTACGCCTTTATTTAAGAAAAAAACAAATAACGGACAATGCACACCCAGACCCGTAGCACCTGTTTGTAGACAGAATATTAAAATTTGTTCCGTTTAGAAATCTTCCTCATACAATCATCACTTTGATACATCTACAGACCTATTTGAATTCTGGGCGAACGGTCCAAAGAAATCTAAATTAAAAACAGTTACGAAGTGGACTAATTTATTTATTTTATTTTGTTGAACATAAGTTGTCGTTGAACCGGCGCAACCTTCGCGGAAGGCGCCTATTGAAGATCTTAATTGGATGCTCCTGTTCCGCTATAATCTTTAACAGTAAATTGTTGAATATAGATATAAATTCATACCTCAGCTTTTCAATGTCTACTGCCCAACATAGGCATCGCCAACAGAGAGACACGGCGACTGTTTCTGTAGCACCAGTCTGTGTTCTGTTTCTCCGGGACGAACCTGCCAAAATGAAGGATATTTTGCCGGAATGCTGGTATGTATGTTAGACTTCTTGATGATGGTGCGTCAAGGGATAAGAAACAAACATAAACTCAGTTTCATATTTAGAATATTATTAAGTTAATATAAAAGGAATCCATTATGTATTGATTTTAATGATGCAAATTTATGTAAAATCTTTTGTGAGAGATAAAATAAAACAATTTATTATTGTTATTATTATAATAAATTACCCTTTGCCTGTGGCTCAGTCGCAGCCAAAAGCTAGTTTTTAGGTTATATCTCAGGTTTTCGATATCAAGAGCTATCAAACAAAAATAGTTAATCTAAATCTGTTTAGTAGTTTTTGCGTGAAGCCCGAACAAACAAACAGACAAAAATGTAAAAAAAAAATTCTGTGTTCCGATACACCTAAATAGCTTAATACCTTCATTTTTGTCAAATATCTTAAAATCTACAGACATAGCTCCGTTACAACTTTACAATAAGTAGTATCTACAGACACATATCTAATGTTCGGTATAAAAAAGTTCGTGAATAATATATTAGGTATTATTTATGAACTTTTCATATTAATCTTGCTCATAAAATATTCTATAGAATAATAATATTGTTTTAGAGCTTAACTAGTGACTTTTTGTAGAAACATTAAGTATATCATTTTTGAACATTTCTTTGATATCTCTGCTAATCACGAGAAATAAATTTTGTAGTGAAACTCCAAGCATAAATCGAAAGAGAACAAACTAAATATAATAAACAAACATGTCAAAATCCTCACGCGATACAACTATTACGAAACAAGTCATGTACCGAGTGATTCGATTCAACTGAACGCAATCGAGAGATGCGACAACATAAAATCAATCGTTCAGCACGCGAGCCTTAACATCGGTATAACGTAAATGATTGCTCGTAAATTTGTCATTCCCTACGTACCAGTGACGTCACCGGTGAGACGTAGTGTCTTTCTTAACTCGACCGAGATACTACCCTCAAAATATGCTCATAGAATATATAATTCCCTACGGTAGCTCGGGCTAAGCACTTTTATGTATTGTTTATACCACAAACTGTCAATCTTGCTTTCCACAATTAGCATAGATTGAGAATGTACGCTACCTAATTTGATATTCCATCCATCCATCCATCAGCCTTTCAACGTCCACTGCTGGACATAGGCCTCCCCAAGAGAACGCCGCAACGAGCGGTCCCGTCATGGGCGATAATGCCGTAATCGCCACGTTTGGCAGACGAGTTGGCGATCGCAGTTGATGTTGTTAATACTTGAGGAAGTGCTGCTGCCCACTCCCCCGGTATTCCCTCAGTCGGCTCTTACGACTCCCGTGGGTAGAGAGGGGTGGGACAATTCTAAAGCCAGCCCCACACGGCTCAATTTGATATTATTTTTTAACTATTATTTTATTTCAAACAATTAAACTACCATAATCAAATACTTCGGGGGCTTAGGTGATAATATAAAACTTTTAACCATATCTTGTATATCTATCTATCTATATCTATATATATTGTCTGTCTATCTAATCACAATAAACTTAAAAACTACCGAACGGATGCAGACGTCATCAATCACTTCATGTGATTCATGAGAAAGGCTTATGTGTGTAATTCATTAATGTTTTATGTAAATTGCCTGAAGTATTTTATAAATAAATATTCACGGACATTTCGCACAACGTCCTCTGGTTCCAAACTAAGCTTAACGCTTGTGCTATGGATACACATGGTAACATATTATGGATATAATACATATATTACTTTTCTTTTGTAAATACATACATATAATAGATAGAAAACATCCAGACGCAGATATAATGATGGCTGTTGAAGATACCAGAAAAATTATAAAGACTAAGCGCTTACTGACGTACGATGATGATGATATATGAAAACAATTAGCTTATGCACTGAAACTTCGAGTAAAACCGAATACTTAATATTTTAGTCTTATATGACTATTACACTATACTACGATGTTAACGCACGTTACTAGCATACCATCACCTATACGTAACGTGGACTAATGTTTACACACATACTGTATTTTTAACTCTCGCGTCTAGTATGAATTATAATAGAACTCACTATTCGCGTATCGTACCGTACCTACGTATCCAAATATTATCATTTTAACTGTCTGAAAGTGTACTCGTGTCGGGACTACCGCTGGTATAATTCAGCAGAAATTGAGGCCAAATAAGGCCTATTGTATGTGTTATAAAAAAAAACATCATCTGAAGGACGATAGAACGCATCTAATCTGAATATCGTATTTAAAATAGATGTAGACTTGTCAGGGCAGTAAACTTCAAACATCACGTTACCGGTGTGTCCCTGGTTGTGTCGCTATAGGCTTTCGCACACATAACCGAGGAGACGTTCATTTACATACGGCGGGACTTCGGGGCGAGGGGGGATGGGGTCATACCGCCCCGGCCCTGGGGAGCGCCCCGACGCCTGAATCCCTACGCGCTAGACAGAGACCAATATATTATTATCCTGAGCTAAAAAAACTCAAAGTGGGCGGGGGATTACATTATAGTAGCGAAAGTAATCGATATTCTGTTTTAGTACGAGCTATGAGGTGCAACACTGCAGCCTAAATACGTAAAGATGTCAGGTCAGGGAGGGCACCGATATACAGGTGGACGACACTTCGCAACTCTTTATACTTACCGGCGTTTAGCTCCTCACAGTTTAATTATGCTTTAGTGTATTGGTTTACAAATTTATTATTATTCTATAAAAGAAGGCATTACTAGGAAACCTGCATAGTTCTAGTCTGGACGGCTTGTAAAGCGTGTTGGACGCTGAGCAACAGACTGAAAATGTTCTTGTTCATGAAGCAAGCGATAGGAGCGAATCTTTATCATTTTTTCTTGAAGGTTTTATTGTATAGACTATAGAATATTAGAAAATCTCGGTAGAGTTTTTATGTGGTTGTATATTTGCCAGGATCCAAAGAGGCTTTTTATCAATAGAATTTTTCTAATTCTTGTTCTTTCTATTTCTCTGATGATACGGGTATATTACGGTATAGATAACTTGTACACTCTTTTTCGATTAATTAGAAAACATTACACAAGTAAGAGAGATAGATATAGATTAGTGGTAGCTTAACGGTGAAATTAAGGTCTGCATATAAGATGGTATTGAGTTCGATCCTCAGCCCGAGGTACAGACTTCGCACTGTAAACACCTCTAACTTTTGGATATTTTTCGAAAGTATTTGTTTACAATTTATCTCTGTTTGGTGAAGGAAAAAAATGTGGGTAAACCTGCATGCCTTAGTGATTTTCGATGGCTTCTAAAGTCTGTCAACCCACACTGGATCAACATGGAGGACTATATCCCTCACACTAGGAGAGCAGACAGTAGAGAGAGAAAAAAAAAACACAAGTAAAATCTAGGCAAAATTTTTAGCTTAAAATCTAATATACCTATATTATATATTATTATGTATGTAGTTAATTTCAAGTGTAATAAGTGCTGATTTAGTGCTATTTTAGTATATTAGTAATATCATTATAACTTGTAATGTTATCTACATATTAATTAATGAAGATTGACAATGCTGATGACTGAGGACTGATAGGTGGGCGGAAAAAGCTACAGTATCTATTGATTTAAAATTATATGGGAGTAGTTGGGCCTAAAGGGGGTTGGTAGCACTGTCTCCCATGTGACCAGCTTTGAAGCACTTCAGTGTGAGATAACGGTACATTTTTTAATTTTTATCCGCAAAATCTGGGCCGGTATTCCAGGAGATGTAGGTTCAAATCCTGCTCGTGACTACTATCTTCGATTTCACATTTGCGCACTTTGTGTTCATATACCTATATTTTTTATGATTTTTAGTTTAATAAGGCAGGTTTTTACTTATCTCCGAAATGGTAAGAGGTAAAATTTCGATCATGAAAGAGGTGGGTCGCCGTAACAGTGCACTTTAAGGCTTTGAAATGCGTCATAAACACAAGCTTTTATCATTTACGTGGTTACGGCTGAAGGTATAATGGCATGAGTGTTGAAACGAAGTGCCAGTGTGAAGTATCGTGATAATATATATCTAGACGTTACCTTCTTACCTATCAATGTGTTTGTGTCGTATTTAAATATTTCTATATACCTTATAAATACAAAAATTATGATTGTTTTTCAAATCAAAATTATAATCAAAATTATCATCGAAAATATAATTAATTACTCTCCATTATTTTTCTTTATTTTTCCAAATTTTATTTATGACTTACAATTCTGCATGCGACTTTATCTATATACTTTGACATAAAGAAGTACTTTTAGTAATGAAACAAATATATTACTACTTTTAAATTTACAGCCATTTTATTGATAACTTTAAAACTTGTCTATGGCTACTATCAAAAGAGAACTTTTTAGGAGAAAACTTTATAATTATATTTACTTTTTAATGGAATCATAATAACAAATCTATTGGGAACTTATTCATCAAAATTGGATGTTTAGTTTAAGCGCTACGGAGGAACATACGTAACTACAAATACATAACATACATAGACTGCTAAAATCATAACCCTTTCTTTTAGCTTCGCCGTAGTCGGGTAAAAATAGCTATCCTACAGAAACCATCTATCCCTTTTTCCGAGATAAAAAGTCATTTTCTTGTCTCTAGACTATATGTATTCCGAATTGTATGATATTTGGTACAGTAGTAACGGTACATTACAAACAAACAAACTTTCGTGTTTATAATATTAGTAACGATATCGTCTAACAAAAGGCTCTAAAAGCCAACAAGGGACCTCATATCCTCATTATTAAAACAGCTGGGTCCATACTGACCCCTACGTCTTCCCCGCTCAGTGTAAATGAGCCGTGGTCAATTTCCACGTAATACGGCCTTCAGGATTTGGTCAGTGAACGGACCTTGTGGTTTATGGTTCCGGGGTTACAAATAACGGGATATTGAAATGTATTGGCCAGTGGTCAAGCGTTCAAATAGGTATTGCTTTGAACTTTGAACCAAAAATGTTTTTAGTATTTTAGTCAAACTACTTTCTCACCACTAATATCAAGGATATGATCGAGAATTGGAAATTGGATCACCTATACATCCCACAACCGAAACGCATTAAAATGCCTTGCAACTTTTTAGAATAAATTTTTTAAAAGACTTCCGCTTGGTAACACGTACGAATTCCACTATTTCTGTGATGACTTTACATCATCGTTATTCAAAATTTACGCATAAAATACCGTTGTGTAACATAAATATCCAATGTATAACGCTGTAATGTAACTTTGAGATATATTTATACCGTAATAAAATCCATTTATGAGAAGCAAAGTACGTACAATGCTCCCGAACAAACTCCGATCCCATTGCTTTCATGTTTGGGTCCCTTAGGGATGGGATACATTTACTATTCTGCTTTGAAAATATTCAAAAATTTCTGCCGAATAAATATTAGTCTGGCTTAAAAATATTTGATATCTTTAAAAAAGGTATTGAAAGGTGAGTGGGATCTGGGCCTTATCTTTAGAAAATGAATTGCCAGCGTTAACTTAAATAAGAATAACTATTAAAATAATTAATAATAAGTCTGTGTGAAAATTATTGATATTTCCAAGCAATTGGTTTTACAGATTTATCTACTCGAAAATTACACATTAGGAAATAAAAACACTTTTGCAGACTATTTTTTTTACTTTTGCAGCGTTAACTTAATTTTCTACTATCCGGATGTTTCGAATACGTAAATGCAGATATTTTTTTTATTCTTGGACATTTAAAACAACGTCCTCTGGTCCCAAACTAAGCTTAACGCTCGTGCTATGGGTACCAGATTACGGACATAATACATATTTTATTTATTTATTTATTTAACCTTCATGCACACTATACGTACAAAGGCGGACTTAATGCTAAAAGCATTCTCTACCAGTCGACCTTTAGGTCATGCAGAAAAAGAAGTAGGTAGGTCAAAAGGGACAAATATATCTATATAAATATATTATATATTACTTTTTTTTGTAAATACATACATATAATAGATAGAAAACACCCAGACGCAGTACAAATGCCTGTGTTCATCACACAAATGATTGTTCTGAGTGGGAATCGAACCCACGACCTATTATACAGTATTCGAGTAAGGCGTTTAATATACGAGTAGACACCGCAAAAAGAAGGTATTTTTATTTGTCTTAGTTACAATATAGGTATAACTTTCTAGTCATATTAATTTTATGCTGACAACAATATACTACATAATGACAATACTCATCAGCACACATTAATTTAGGCTTAGTTTGATAATTTTTTTGAGCATTTGACATGCTTAGATATATAAATTAACACAGTGTGAAAATATGAAATAGAAAATAATTTATATGGCTAAGCATGACAAATGCTCAAAAAAAATACATAAAAATATTTATAGGGCTTTGCCATTATTTGATAAAATTAAGTTTAGCTGATAGGAATAATGTATGCAAATACTTCTGACAGATGGCACAGGCGTCAAGACATTAAGAATGAATGTTCTATCGAAATTTGCAGTCCCGAGCAATTGTCATGATTGCTGAATTGGAAAAGCATCTGGGACGGTATTCCAGGAGATGCAAGTTCATATCCTCCTCGTGATTGTTGTTTTCGATTTCACATTTTCGCAATTTATGTCAATTTAGACTTTATTACTCTATGTACAATTTGCTGCAACCGGAAAATCATATAGATTGTATCGATACCAGTCCATCACTACCACAGCCACCCTTAATTTTTCCTTCAATTTTCCTTTTGCTACGATCTCCATTCACTTAATTGACGAAGAATTTTGATTGGTCCGTACCTCCGCCATATTCTATGCATCCGTGGCGACGCGACGTAATTTTTTTTTTAATTTGAACACAGCTTCATTTATTATTCTGCCTCTTATTTTAATAGGTAGCTTCGTTATTGTCTGTCGAGTTCTCGATATTATTTTCAATTTTAATTGTTGAAACCGTTTTGTTTTTGCTCCATTGTTGATTGAAGTGTTACCAGTGTTATTTTTTTATTTAATTAAAATCTTATAAATTACATTTTATGGTATACACATCATGAAAACTTTAGCAGGTTTGTGTCATTCCTCTTATAATTACACTACATCTAAAAGGTTAACTAAATAATACATAATATGGACAGTATGAAGATAATAATTTAGGTAGTTAAACAATAAAACTGACTGATGTTCGCGCAAGCATAATCTTGCAACTTGCGGGTATTTTGTTACTATCGGCTACATACAGGATGATTTGCGGACCCAGAGCAGCATTTATCCCTGAGTATTTTTTGTTAGGTTGCATTAAGATATTTTCTTTTAGTTGTTTTTATGTTATCAGTTGGCTTTTTAATTTGAATGGAATATTATTAATTAACCTAGGTACAATAAAATCAGTTGTTCTCTCTCCGTAGAAATTTACTGCACTGACTGTTTGTAATTTTTTGTTTATTATATTTCGTGTTGTTATTTTGTGGGTTATGTATTTAGTATGGTTTTTAAAGTAATTTTCTTTAAGTAAGTATAATTCTGTTAAATATATTATATCCAACACTTTACATTCGCTGAATAGCAATGATAATTGTTCTAATATTTGTTTTTTTAGGAACTATTACTTTTAGAAATTGAAGTTGTATGTTATATATTTTTTCTAAGTATGTTTTAAACTTTCTTCCGTAACTGCTAATACCATAATACATATTATGTAATAATACTTTCTGCAAGCGCTTTATATAAATTTAGTAATATGCCCGCCCCACGGTATTTTGTACTTTAAGATTGAGAATTTTGCCATTATTATACGTAGTTGTACGTGTGCAACGTGATCAATATGATTAATCCAATTAAATCTATGATCAATTAAAAGTTCTAAATATGTGTGTTGAGTGACAAGTTCTATCGCCCCACAATTACAGCTCTTCCTTGTATCATGTAGACAGTCATGAGTGTGCGCTACTACATTCACATTGTGGTCATATACTGGCTAATATAAATTTATGTCTTTTTCGGCAGAAATTAAGCATGTGTCATCTGCATGTTGGTATACTTTGCAGTTTGATATAATGTTTGCCATATCATTGACATATGCTAGATAGTACAGTGGACCAAAGATAGAGCCTTGTGCCGTGCCTTCAGTGAGGGGAATTTTGTCACTTAATTCAGTGCCAACCTTCACCTATTAGGACCTATTTCTTAAATACTCCGCACACCATGCTAGCTGAGTACCTCTTATCCCACAAGTCTCCAACTTTGCTAATATGTTATCATGTTGTAAAGTATCAAAGGCTTTGCTATAATCAATAAATATTATAAGTACATGCTTTCTGTCGTTAAGACAACTGTTGACATAGTTAATAAAATTTTAAAGTAATTGATTTGTACTTTTTTTAGGTTGGAATCCATATTGTGTTTTCGTTATAATATTGTTCTCGCTCCAAAAAATGTGTATTTCATTGCATAGGTATTTTTCAACAATTTTATTGATAATATACAGTAAAGTTATAGGTATAATTGATGTATTGATGTTTATTACCCTTTTTATGAATAGGTCTTACAACACCCGTTTTCAATTCATCAGGATATACACCAGTTGGTTGGGTTGCAATAACTAAACTAATTAATGTAGGCTTACATTAATTAGTTTAGTTATTGCATGTACAATACTTTTTGATAAATATTTAATATCTAAGGGACGCAATTGATCAATACCCGCAGGTTTGTTTTGGTTTATGGATGCAATTACATATATTATATATTTTTTCAGGTACCGCTTTATTTACGTTCATTGTAACATTACCGGTTTTAAATATAATTTAGTATTTAGGATCAGTGTTCTACAAGTCGGTATTATATTTTTTATAGACTTGTGGAATTCTTTAACGAAATTATCTGCTATTGTTTTTCCGTTACACAACTGACATTAAATGCCTTAAGAATGATACCATCTACCGACGATATTATACGCCCAGTCATTCTATTTAATATTTTCCAAAGTTGTTTCACGTCCCCAGAATTCTTAATTATTTCGTTTTTAAAATACGTATTCCTCCCTTTTTCAATTAGTTTGTTACATTGATTACGCAACTTATTGTAGTATAATCTAAACATGCGATTTGTTGAGTTTTTTTTGAGATTTGAGAAGGCTTTTTCCTTCTGGCTACATTTTCTAATTATGTTTTTAGTGATCCAAGGTTTAAATCGGTTGCTTGTTTCATTTATTTGTACTTAATTACTAGGGATGGGCCGAAATTCGTTTTACATTCGGTTTAACCAAATTACGGTGGCTTGAACCGAACTTCGGCCGAATGCCGAAATTCGGTTTTAAATCCCGAACGTTCAGAAAAAGATAAGGTTTATATTAAAATTTAGAGCATTCACATCTGTCATAGCTGCAAAATAAGTCACATATTATATATCACTACTCGAAAGTCATTTAAGCACGGTCAGATGTTTGTTAAACTCTAATAATTATTATAAATCAATTGAAATGTATAAACTAATAAACAATCCAGGAGTCTATGAATCAATACACCGAATAATTTGAAATAAGGTGTCACCCTTACACTGACTGTTTTGTTATTGCTTTACGGCGTTGTCTTTAAACACAAAGTGACGTTGTCTTTCATAAAAAATACACACGGAACACGACATGTGAGAAAACACACACCGAAGTTCGGAAGTATATTTACCGAATATTCGGCCGAAGTTCGTATTCGGTTAAAATCACATTCGGCCCATCTCTAATTATTACTACTTCATTTTATTGTAACAATTCGGTACGCTAGTTTTCATGTAGTAAATATCTTTTGGACATGTTATTGTGTCAATTGTTGTCCAGTTAATTAAGTCAAGTTCTTTTTTTCAATATATTTTTTACATCCTGTATATATCGAGTATCAATAATCGATTTATTTCAGCATTTATATGTAAAGTCCACGATTAATATGGTTTATTTGGATCAGTTTAAATTTGTGTATCGTTGGTTGCTGTAAAGTCATTCCACTCAAGAGAGGAGTGGGACATCTTCCCAGGCGACCTGAAACAGATGGGGGCACTCCAAGGCACTATGTTCTAAGCTTCGTGCTGGGAAGCGGAGTTTCTTTATATAAACGCTTTTTGCATGACTTAGGACCTTACAGATAATGAAAAATAGCACACTCTAACTAAAAGAATTCTCATAATAATTTTAATTCAACAAAATGCCCAGCTATTTAAAATTAAACTAATTGTTATTGTATTTCTCCAAGGTTTCAGATACTCGTACTTGTAGGTACTACTATCTAGATCAAATAATTGTTCTATAACAAGTAACTGACTATGGATGCTGTAAATTAAACAAAATATTCCTACCACAAATCAAATTAAACACGATACATTTGATAAAAGTAATTCTAATGGTTATTTTTTTTTATTTCAATAACAATACACATTTCGCGCCAAAATAAATAAACCAGTGAATCGAATAACAACTTCAATACATTAAAATAACATTTCAATCGATTCAAGCAATTACTCGTCAAAGGCGGTACAGTTGAATGCAAAACTGATTAAACGGTACAGTCGCGGACAGTATTGACAAAACGCGCAGTTCGCAGCGTCGATGCGCAAGCGCCGACTACCGAACAAATTTCCAATATGGCTGCCCATTCAAACGTCACAGCGGAAGCATTGTATGCTCATCTTTGTAGGGAATAGAATAATCAGTATTATTGGGATTTTCAAGCTTTTTTTATAAAACAAATAGTCTTATTTGTTAGAGGTGATTGGGTTCTGAAAATAACTCTATAAATAAGTACCTTTTTTCTAAGAGCAAGATATAAAAGAAATCAACATGCCAGAGATATTTCTCCGTGGCTTATGAGCACTGTACAGTAATGTATGGTAAAAAACCTTACATTATATCATGAATTAAAACTATTCTATTGACGGATTTTATCGCGTTTAATTCCGCACTATTTTGAGGTGAAATCGATTCCTAGATCGTAGGAACTTTTAATATACTACTTTATCTGTATTTTTAGCACTTGACATACTGAGCTACTTTAAAGTACAAATTATTATTTGTGAATGAGGAAAAAGAGTACTTTAGTGCGAACGGGAATCGCATCATCGAACCTGCGTCCTTCCAATCCGGGGAAGTGCTCTAATCCACTGAGCTACCGGGCTACCTTTCGGTCATACCTAATCTCCTCATCACATTTATCTTAACGACCAACGCCACCTATCAGAACGCATTTACATGCATTAATCCAATATAGTAAGTTTAATTTTACAATTAAAATTCATACTATTTGATGGCGCGATATTTTGATCTGTATTTTTAGCACTTGATATGCTCAGCTAAGTACAAAACCTAAGCTATTGTTGCCAGTTGCTGTTAGAAGTAATTTTAATAAAATCAATTCATTAAAAAAGTCACAGTTAATGCCATACAAAATTAGTTATCGAGTCAGTTATGCCTTAGCAAAAGTGGTAGGTGGGGTTTGAAATAACACAAGTATTGAAAAAAAATGTAGAACGACGACTTGATTCTTTAAAAAACTCTTTCGTTTAAAAAATATATCATATACCTATTATACCTAGTGCCTCATTACCTAGTGTAAATAAAAAAAGAAATATACTTAATTATGATTTTCGTCCAAAAAGTGATTATTTCTCATAATAAAACCTACCTAAGCCACCTGTTTATGTTTATTTTTTTTAATGTTTTATTTCGACCATCTGCTGTAAGTTTTCATTGACGGTGATTCTTCCAGTTTAAGATCCCGAACGCGAGTGATGTGACGCCGGCCGCGTCACTCGGTTCAAAT
The DNA here is from genome assembly GCA_948253155.1 of Leucoma salicis. Classification (NCBI taxonomy): domain Eukaryota; kingdom Metazoa; phylum Arthropoda; class Insecta; order Lepidoptera; family Erebidae; genus Leucoma; species Leucoma salicis. The sequence goes on along the minus strand of OX411810.1, from coordinate 28,261,144 downwards.
ACTGCGCACCTTACTTACGAGATACGGCTAAATCATTGTTAACTGGACCGTTCACGTTATAATCGTGAAAAGATGAATATTTATAATAATAACCTTTTTTCGCAAAAAAAAACATAGCATCGTGTCTGTATTCCCCGAGGGTAGGCAGAGGTGCATTACACACCCACGAGTCGCCAGCTATGTTTAAGTGCCACGTAATAGGGGGCGAGCCTATTGCCGTCTACCAGGCACATTTCCAAACTCCGGGCTACTACTAAGAATTTTTCTTTTTGTTTTACGAAGAAGCTTAATAATACTGCCCGACCCGGGGATCGAACCCAAAACTTCAAGATCAGCAGTCGCTCAGACTACCGCTGCACCACAGACGCAGTTTGCTTTTTTTCAAAAACATACTATTCCTGGGTTAGGACACATGTCGTCGCCACCGAAGGAATATAACATAATTCCAGTGGCCCGCCAATAAAGGCGGAGAGACGGCACACGGCGGGTTTCTTTAGTGGGTGAGGGCCCCACACTGTTCGTTGCCCCGAACGACGGAGTGTGCGGTTAGGTAAATTTTTTCCCGCCTAAACAGGAAAAAAAAGGACGCATGTCGTCGATTTGGGCTGCAATACACTACGCTGGTCGGTGTGACCAGCTCACCAACCAGCTCTCGTTTTACAAGTTTAAAAAGTATAGAACTAATAACAAAATGACGGATAATTATAATTTTATTAAAGTAATAAAACATTGAATAATGCAACAGGATTGTACACTAGTTAAGACTGCCAATTGTGTATATTTTATTACAGACAAATAAAGATTTGTATTATTAATTTTGCAAACAATTAAATGAGATTATTTTCATTAATTTATTTAAAAAAATCATTATTTTATATTATTTTCAGATGTTTTAGCTTCTATGCTGTAAGTCTAGACTAAAGCTTCAAGTTATAAGAGAAGATCCGGTGCTTTCTAAAAAAGTTTAATATCAATTAACTTTTGAACGGTTCGCTTAAAAAATTACCCTTTGGTCTAACCTAACCTGTATATTTTCTCCCTTCGTTCTACTGTGCGTGTATCGCGTCAATGCTGCGCTGCAATTTTTCCATTTATAGATCGGAATTTAGGGGGTACTCTATACACTACGTTAATTAGAATGTAAAAAAACACGTTCAATATTTAAGTGTATTGTATTGGATAGACCTATTTTATTGTCATTTTTGTTTATTGCTAATGATGGCAGACGAGCCACGGCCCACCTGATGGTAAGTGGTAACCGTCGCTCATGGACTCAACTATACGGAGAGTATTATCAAGCCGCTGCGCACCATTTGATTACTCAGATATGAAATGAAAGAATAAACGGCTATCTTCTGCTACAGCCAAAACAGACTGACGTTCTTCATGACCGGTCACACATAAGACGGTGGTACCAACCCGTTCAAGCCCAACATCAAGTGAATACTCTCATTTGGTACCCAGACCTACCACCAGTAATGCAATGTATTATATCACATCTATTCGAAAAGAGATAGGTACTTTATTCTGGGTAAAGTAAACAGGGTCTAAAAGTGATTTGAAATTGGAATGTGGATATTGTATAAGTTACAATCACCATAGAAGAAAAAGTGAAAAATAAAGAATTACGCTGTAAATTATTATACATTGTCTAACTGTAACGGATGGAAGTAATAAAATTGTTACGATACACTTAAATAATTGTTCAAATATTGACTTTTTAGCGTGGCGACGCTAACAGCCGATTATTTTACTTGTCCCGTTCAAATCTTGGTAAGTTAAATTTGACACACTTCCCGGTTTCCGATTGAGCTGAAATTTTACACACATACGCATATTGCGTGACAATGCAATATTCTGATGACATGGAGCTGATCTGATGATGGAGCTGGAAGGTAGACATAGGAAATCTATAAGGAAATGGCGCAACCCAATCGAGTTTGGGCTCGTATGATTCATCTTGATGAGTATTTTGTCTCTAGGTAGTATCCAGGGTCTGATGATGAAGCTGGAAGGTGGCCACAGTAACTCTATAATGAAACGACGCAACCCCATCGAGTTTGGACTCGTTTAATTCATCTTGATGAGTACTTTGTCTTTAGATGGTATCCAGGGTCTAATGATGAAACTGGAAGGTGGCCATGCGAAACTCTGTAATTAAATGGCGTAACTCCATCGAGTTAGGGCTCGTGTGAAATTTCTTGACTATTACTCCAGTCCTAAATGGTATCCAGGGTCTGGTGATGGAGCTAGAAGGTGATCATAGGAACCCCGTTATAAAACGACATAACTCCATTGAGTTTGGGCTTGTATGATTCGTTTTGACGAGTATTTTGTCTCTAGATGCTATCCAAGGCCTGATGATGGAGCTGGAAGGTTGCCACAGTAACTCTGTAATGAAACAACGTAACCCTATCGAGTTTATACTCGTTTGATTCGTCTTGAGGAGTACTTAGTCAAGTTATGGTCATTTTATTACTACAAAATAATTTCGATGTTTCACATCTGGTAGACGTTCCACGACGTCTAGTTTTTTTTTATCATAGATGGTGGTAAAAAGTAGAGAATTCACCTCAGTAGCAACACTATTTTGACGTACTTTGAATCCCTAACTGCGTTCAAGATTCTACTTATAATCCATCGCTCCGCTCTGGATTCACAGAAACACCCTTTAAATAGTTATTTGCTAGGTGAACAATCTAATATTTGTATATACTATGTTTTTTAACTTCCCGCTAAGAAAATTGTAAATTTTCAAAAGTTGGGAAGTTATTGGTTTTACCCCGTTTTTCGAAAATTGTGTTTTCAATGGATGTTGACGTTTTGAGGTTCTAGGAAAAACTAATCAGCTCTTAACATCAAAAAACCACGTGGATCGCCGCTAGTCCGATCAAAATCGGTTGAGTCGTTCGTGACATATCGTTGCCGAAAAAAAATTAAAAAAAATATTTTTTCAAAATTTCTATGAAATTTTCAGCCTGACCAGTTCGTGCTTTAAAATTCTTCAAAGAGCTCAAAAAGCTGCGTTGAATGCCGTAAACTACGAGAAAATCGGTTTATGCATTCAAAAGTTATTGCGATTTGAAAATTCAACGAATAGTGTAATATTAAATCCCTATCAGACTTTTGAGCTCGGAGAGCTCGTGCAATTTTGAGCGCTTTAGTATTAAATTAGCAGGAAGTTGCAGGGATGGCCTTTAGGGTCAAGCGTTTTCCAAACTTTTTTTATTATAACCATTAGGATCCGTTTTAAAAAAAAAACAACCCATTTTTATGATGATTAAAGACTTCTCGTGGTAGAGCCTTGCTTATCCCAACATGAATGGGCCGACTCAATCGGGGAAGTACCACCTTCTCACAAAAGATTAGTGTGAAACAACGGTAGATTCTCTTACCTTTGTGTTTCATATTGTGAGTGAAAGCGCCCTAGGCCCAAACCCCCTCCCTATCCTCTCCTTATTATCCTTCCTATTCTCTCCTTTAGTATCCTTTCCTTGAAGATGGTGACGCGCGAGTGATACCTCTGGTATTGCTAGCGCCTATAGGCCACGGTAACCGCTTACCATCAGGTGGGTCATATGCTTGTTTGCCACCCACGTAGTAAAAAAAACTGATGATTAAATGATAATTCTTTCTATGCCAGTATGGGAGTTGCTGCCTCAAAACTATGTGTAGGTATTTGCGAACTAAAATTCTAATTCTGAGTTCACTTTATGCTATTTCTTACAGAGTCTACCATAAAACAGGGGTCAGTATTTCCTAAAAAATCCAAGCTCAATACAATTGCTAATATAACAATCTTCTCCAGTAACAACGGACACTTTATACAAATTCCTGTAACTCTCGCAAACATTTAGAGGCCATACGCAGTAATTACAAACTTGAAGGGAAATTATCCCGACTTCGCTGTGGTAGAACCTTGCTTATCCCAGCACGAATGGGCTGGCTCGATCGGGGAAGTATCAACCTCTCACAGAAGATCAGCGTATTGTATTTCGTATGGTGAGTGAGAGCGCCGGAGGCCCAAAACCCCTTCCCTATCCTCTCCTTACTATCCTTCCTATCCTCTACTTAGTATCCTGCCTATCCTCTCCTTATTATTCTTCCTATCCTATCCTTTTCCGTGGAAATGGCGACGCGCGAGTGATACCTCTGGTGTTGCTAGCGTTGCTGGTGGTAGGGTTGGGTTTCAAATGGGAGTACTCACTTATCGTACGCACCTAAAGACCTTAAAATTAGTATTTTTTATAAATTTTAAGGGTGGCAACATACCGTCCGTCTGATGGTAAGCGACTACCGTAGTCTATAGTCGCTAACAATGCCAGAGGCATCACCCCAGAATCAAAGCTATGGTGGAGAAGAAGGATGACTGAAAAGGATGCGAGCCTCTGGTGCTTTCACTCACCATACTGAATAAAATATTTGGAATACCCACCGTTAGTATAATGCAAATATTCTATGAATGTGATGCTGCTACAGTCGGATAATTTTTTTCAACCAAACACTGACCCATCACGGGTTTTCCCGTAGACTGAGAGGGGTTTTAGGAAATAGTCCGCCCCGCTGGCCCAGGCCCAGGCCGTCAAGAAATCCTCCCAGGCATGCAGGTTTCCCCACAACGTTATCCTTTACCGAAAACTGATAATTTGTAAACAGATACACACATATTCTCGAAAAATCTTGAAAAGTCAGAGGTGTGTCCTTGACTTTTACTGGGGTCAAACTCGATACTTTGCAGTCCTTGGTTTTACTACCCGGCTATCACTACTATTCATTCATATCGATTGAATGCGGAATATAATCTCAATAATTGTGATCAATGGTGTTCAAATTTAACTTTTTTGAAATAATGAAATGTTCAAATTCTATATACCATTTGAATTTTTCCCAGACGATATCTGCTATAGTCCAAAGTACTTTTCTTAGTGATATACGTACGTACAACTGAAAGTCACCAACTCTGGCAACGGTTCAGGAGTCCTATTCTTAAATCGTACGTATTCGTTCTTCAATCGTATGCGAAATATCGGTAGTGAGATTTTATTTGTTTCAAATGATCACAATTACCAGTACATTTGAGACATTAAAATACTTGGTTACCGTTATAAGTAAAATATAAGACTAGCTAGTACAGTATTTTTTTTTTTATTATTATTACTGAGCTTTGTCATGATATGACAATGTCGCTCCATAAACTACAAACAATATCTTAAACATAATTTAATTAATTAATTACTTATAATTACAGTATAATTTGTATAGTGCCCTGGTCAGATTCGAAATTGGGTCAGACAGGGCACCATTACAAATTCAAACCTCGTAACCTTGTCCACCTAAAGTACCATGTCTAAGATGTGCATTCCGGACACATTCCATCAGAATATGTTGCACGTCCTCAATCATATTGCATTGACTGTAGTTGGGAGAAGGTGATATGCCCATCAGGAAAGTGAAAGTCCAAATGGGACGTGTCCGGAACGCAGTCTCATTGCCACTACAGCATTACTTCGACTAACCGAACAGTTTCCAATCCAAGGTAGGTTAGTGGAGCAGGTTGAATGGTCTTGTAACAAATTCCCTTCTCAACTGACCTTTGGTCAAAGTATTCCTTCCATTTCGTATAACAAAATCGTTTAACTAAGTACAAGCAATTCGAAAAGTATGGCAATATCGAAAGAGAAACACCTTGGTAGGAGGCCTGTCTCGCCAACAAGTCAACCCTTTCATTACCAGGGATACATATGTGGGAGGGTATCCATTGGAGTTGGATTACCTTACTCATATGTTCCACCTCTAAAATTTGATTAATTATAGTGTAACCAATCGGTGTTCCTCGAAAAGTCGAGGTACACCGAGCTACATGCAGAAGGGCACTCATTGAGTCGGTCAAAATTACTAACTTTTCGTGATTTATTAATCGAATGTATGACAACGCTTCGCTGATAGCCAGTAATTCCACATACATCGTCGATATCATTGGGGTCACTTTAAAAAGTTTATGGATATTCTGTTGAGGGTCAAAGACAGCCGCACCAATTCCTCATTCGTTTTGGAGCCGTCTGTAAATATGTGGTAAAAATCTAAAAATTCCGAGTCTATATAATTAGTGCACATTCCTTTTAAAAAGTTTGGGTTGTAGTGGTGTTTAGGTTTATGTACATCTTTTATTTTTAGCTTGATGTTCTTAGAAACGTCATAGTAACTCATCCATCTATTGTTCTGAAACATTTCTAAACTCTCACTAGAGTGAATTGGTATGTTTTTTACCAGTTCAAACAATAAAACTTGAGTAAGACGTTGAGTATGATGTGTTATCGAAATTAGCAGTCAGGAGCAATTGTCAGGATGGCTGAATTGGTAAAGCATCTGGACGGTATCCAGAAGATGCAGGTTCAAATCCTGCTCCTGACTGTTATTTTCGATTTCACATTTTTCACTTTGTGTTTAATGTATAGTGCTAAGCATGTCAAATGCTAAAAATATATATAAAAATATCTAAATATGGATAGGGGTCGTTTTAATAAAGCTACCAATTATTCGCAAGGCCTGATTTTGTGTTCTTTCTAGTTTAGAAAGATGAGATTGACTGCTGTCACCATATAGAAAACAAGCATAGTCCAGACGGCTTCTTACTATGGAGAGGTATATTTTTTGTAACTGCTTGGGATGTATGCCCCATTTCACTCCCGCTAGGGCTTTGAGAATATTTATGTATTTAGTTGACTTTTCATAGGTTTCATGTATATGTTTAGCCCATCTCAGTGAGCGATCAAGCCACAGCCCTAAATACTTGACACTCTCAACAACTTGTAGAACCGTATTGTTAATTCTAATGCTAAAGTTTTGTCTGTTACAACCTTTCTTAAACAAACAAATTTTACTCTTGGAGGTTGAAATCTCTAAGCCCAGCTCGCCTAAATAGTCCACAATCTTAGTTAGGGAATGCTGAATATGCTCAGCAGCAATTAATAGACTTTTATCAGTAAAATAAATAACAAAGTCATCAGCATACTGCAAAATGAAAACAGAAGGTGTAGAGATTTTTTTACACAAGTCTATTGTTGCTATGTTAAATAATAATGGAGACATGGGATCCCCTTGAGCCAGGCCACGTCCCGTCCTACGAGTCATATCTCCATCATTTATTTGAATACTTAAGTGACGTTCTCATAAAAATTGCCACAAATAGTTACACATGGCGGTACCCACCCCTAGATAATCTAACTTATGTAACAGCTTATTAATATCTATATCATTATAGGCATTCTTGATATCAATAAAACAACCAACGGTTACACTATTCTTACAAAAACCAGCTTGGATACCCGTCACTAATCTACTAAAATTATCGAGAATAGACCTGCCTTTCCTAAATCCTAAGGTGTTGTTTGAAAAAATACAATTTTTTTCGAATTACCATTCCAATCGTCTCCGGATAATAGTATGCAAGATTTTACATAAACAGGATATTAAAGCAATAGGTCTCAGAGCTGTAGTCGTACCAGCTTTAGGGATTGGAATAATCTTAATACCTCGCCATTGTTTTGGTACAAAACCTGACATAAAGAAAATATTATACAAATGTAGTAAAACTAATTTAGCGTTCTCAGGAAGATTCTTAATCATGCTTAGCGAGATATCGTCACATCGAGGACAGGTATCTTTACTTTTAATGCTCTTATTTAGTTCCTGCATATTGATTTCAAGTTCCAATATTGCATTATGAAATGAAAATACTGGTTGACAGTTCTGAACGTAGTCGGGAAAAAGATTATCCAAAAGGTCCTTGGCTTTATCTGAATCAATGTATTGTTTGTGTGACCTATTATAGCCTTTTATCCACTTCATTTTATTCCAGAGAGCTTTAGGAGAAGAGAATTCATTAATAGATGAACAAAAATTTTGCCAAGATGTTCTTTGGACTTGGCGTAACTTTTTTGAGACTGTTTTATTTTATTTTTTAAACTAATTAAATTTGACGGTGTGGGATTTCGTCTAAACGAGGCTAACGCAAGGCGACGCTCTGCTACTGATTTCGATAGTTCAGGGCTCCAATATGGTTTAGGACAGAACTTATTAGCGGGGTCGTGGCATATTTTGATATATGGGATATACTTTTCAGCAGCGTCACATACACATTTTACAAACCGATTGTATGCTATTTGTGGGTGGTTGTCTACTAAATGACTGTCAATTTTTTCCCCGATATAGGATTGATACGCACACCAATCAGCTTTTTTAAAGTTCCTTTTCTTTTGTATCTCAGAGTTCGAGTAGAATGATGTCGATATTTTTATGATAAAATGATCACTTCCTAACGTTTTGTTTTATTAAAGTCCAGAGATACATCAGAGGATAATAAAGATATATCAGGGGCAGATTTTCTAAGCACATTGTCAACAAATTGGTAACGTGTAGGGCTGCCATCGTTTAGAATTATGTAATTTAGGTCTATAATAGAATCTAAGATTTGAGAGCCTCTTGTTTCGGTTTTGTGGGACCAATTAGAATGGTGGCCATCAAAATCTCCCAATATCATAGCCTTTCTATGTTCTATTGAAAAGAGGTAATTCCAGATATGTGGATTAGTAGAGATATCAGGGGGACAATAAACGGCTATCACGTGTTCGATTTGATTACAATTGAATAATCTGATGTGTATTATTTCTAAACCAGGGGGATTATTTTGGATATTTACCTGTTGTGCCTGGATCGATTTGTGTACAATAATGGCCACTCCCCCACAAGGCACGTCCCTGTCTTGTCGATGTATACTGTAACCGCTAATATTTATAAGAGAATCTGGTACAAGCCAAGTTTCACTCACCGCAGCTATATGAACGCGCTCCCGAATTAACAACTGTTCGAATGATTTTAACTTAGGTTTAATATTACGAGCATTCCATTGTATAATATTAAGGTTAGTGACCCTATTATTAGAACGACTACCCATTTAGTGACGAAAAAATATTATTGATTAACGAGATACCGGGTAAGAATTTGCTAAAAGTTGAAATAAACCAATCGACTATCACTTTAAGCCACTCCTTAATTTTTGTTATTATCACAAGTTTAGTGTCATTACATATCACTTTGATATCTTCCCACATATTATTAAATGATGATTGTTCACGTAAATTTCTCCCGTTACACTTTTCAGGTTGGACTTCCCGGGTACGAGTATTTTCTGGCTCGAGGCTTTTTGCTAATTCCTCAGAACTTGTTACCGATATGTTAGCTATGACATTAGGTGTTATATAGTACGGATTCCTTTTTTTCTTTTTTTTTCTTGTTTTGGGACTGGATTCTATTTTATGTTATATCGACCTCCATTGGTAGATTTCTCATTAAAACCTCTGTGTAAGACGGAGTAGAGTTAGCAGAAACTTGTAAGGCTTTATAACTATTTGAGGTACACGGAATTTCCATAGCTGGTATACTAAGGCGTTCGCCTACGGGGGAGGGAGGAACATACGCCGATTGGGGTTTTTGGTGTGTACATCTAAATTCCGACATAATTTCTCGAATACGAGCTAGTACAGTTATAATCTGAATTATAATATAAATATATCAGTCTACGGTAGGTTCAGATCATCAGCTTCAAAATAGAGATTCCACAGGAACCGTCATTTATGTCAGGATATAAGGATTTCCTTTGCCGTACTCCAGATTATGGGTTTCATGATGATGAACAAACTAACTCACTTTTACATTTATATACCTACTAATACCTAATATTACAACGGGTAAGTAACTAAGAATACAAGTGCCACCACCCATGCTCACCAGGTGTCGTAAGAGGTGACTATGTAACTCATTCATTACCCATTGCTTTACTGATGATAGTATTGTATACCACGTGGGAGTGCTCACTTGTCATCGAGTCAGAGCGGGTTAGTACCACCTTCTTCAGTGTGACCGACAATGAAGCACAATAGATAACTTAGTAATCAATCGTTTTGTTCGGTTAAAGTCCTTAGAGTATAAATAAACTATACTCTATCTCTCTCCCGTTATCTATACTCTAAGGTTAAAGTCAATCCAGGATACGGTCTTTAGGTACTTGAACTGCAAGTTAAGATAAACGGTCAACTTGTGACTGCTTTTAGTGGATGTGACATTAAAAAAAATTGATATATATCTTATGTAATGCTCCAACATCTTTAGTTTTTCATCTAATGTTCTTTTTATTCTATTTTCCACAATATGGAAAAGATGGTTACCTTATTAGACCGTTTGATCTCTGATTATTTGTGTGATGAACATAGATATTTGTACTGCGTCTGGGTGTTTTCTATCTATTATATGTATGTATTTACAAAAAAAATGTAATATATGTATTATATCCCTAATCTGGTACCCATAGCACAAGCGTTAAGCTTAGTTTCAGACCAGAGGACGTTGTGTGAAATGTCCGTAAATATTTATTTATTTATTCCTAAGCTAATTGAATTTTCCGTTGGACACCAATCTCTGAAGTATAAATATAAAATCAATTAAGAAAATCGATAAATAATCACTGTTTGCATAATATTATGAATACCAGTGATTTAAGAATAGAAACTCTGATCATAATATGTCTTCACTGAGTACTACTTGGACAATGTTACACATTGCCAGTGTTCTAAGCAGAGCTAAAACGTATCGGACACTACCTATCATTATTTTATTCTTAATAGTTCTATAGTAATTGAGTTCACAGTACTACGATAGGTCCATCATTAACCCAGTCGGAGAATACACATATAAGCAAAATTTTTGATTTATTCATCTGTAATTTTATTTTTTATTAGTTCACATAAAAAACTATAAAGTATTTATAGTCCGTAATTATCATTTGATTTTCACAAAATCAATATTAACCCATTTATTTGACAGAAACTGGGGTTCTTGCCCAGAATGGCCAGTGGAGACAAAATAACTTAATTATAAAAAAAGTGACTTAAGGAATTTGTCTTTAATCTCTTTTATTTTTATGACCGCACGTATTAATAGGAAGGCTTGGATACTCCTTTCTAGTAACAACTAATAAAGCCTCTTTTATGGTTGAGCCCGGAAAATATAATTCTAACCACACACCCAATCGTTCAGGGCAACGACCAGGATAGTGTGGGGCCCTGACCCACTAAATAAAGCCACCGTGTGCCGTCTGTGTGTGCCTGGTTCTACCGAATTCATGAGTAAGGGACACTCTAATGTTTAAAAAATACACATATCACCTCTTTTAATTTTAACGCTTTTTTCCTGTAATTATTTCCAACCCAGTACTGTCCCACTATTGGGCACGGGTCTCCTCTCAGAGTGGGAGTCACCCCGCTTGCCCAGTGCGGGCTGCACCAGTCTGACAGAAGACCAATAGAACAAATTAATTGTGAAAGTGGAAGGATTCAAACCTGCGTCCCATTTAATCCGGGGAAGATCTCTGGATCGCTTAGCTATTGCAGTCACCTAACGGTGACTCCCAATCTCCACATCACATTTGTTTTAGATGTATTTACGATCAATACCCACAGTGGAACAGCCAGAGTTAACAATATACAGTCAGGGTTGAAGGAAGCTTTAAGATAATACTTCCAGAACTAAAAGACAATCTTATCTTACACCATCTTTGTGTCAGTGTACTTTTAACACTTTCATTGCATAATTCATGGGCGATACCTCACGCACCTACGCACACAAACACAATGCAACAGACACGTGTTTACAAACAACTAATTAGAATGAGTTTAGCGTGGTGTGAGTGTTTTTGTTTCGGCGTCATTCATGTGTGCGTAACTTGTTTTGTGTGGGTGAAGATAATAGGGTTGTCAAAACAGGTGTTAGAGTCCGATTCTTTTTTATATAAATGGGTCTTGACCACCTACCTTCTCACACAGTAAGTAACAGTAGGGATGTACCCCCTGGTGATGTTGGCATCTATAAGCTACCATAACCACTTAACATTAAAGTGGCTTTATGCTTGTTTGCCACTCTTGGATCAGGGATAGGGTCTTTACCGAGGGGAAGAATGATATTAGTTTTAATTACCTTACTATCTACTAGTCCTGCCGCAAAATTTTCTACACTCTAGTTAGTCAATTAGTAAAACAAGTCAAGTTTTACATAAAGACAAATTTATCGGGTGAGAACCCTATCTGTTCTTGTGTGAAGGCTAAGGTAATGGCTGGCTCGGCTCATGTAAAATGCATAAGATACGCTTTCATACAGGCCGGGTCGCGTCTCGCGTTTGTCTCAGTACGCACAGATGTTCGGTGAAAGCCGCTTTTTGTGTGGCCGTGAAACTTCTACTGAAAATAACGACAAATATATTCCGTAAGCATTTCAGATCAGAATACCTGGGGACATTAGACCATGCTAATACATAGACGCGCCCTAAATAAAATAAAAAGTGTAGCCTGCCGGCAGCGAATAGGCTTGTGGCTTAAATAGTGACCTCAATGTTGAGTGCTGCATGATTCCCACACAAGGCATTTCATTTTAAAAATATGTCAGGAAGAAGTAGCATGGCATAGGAGGGAATTAGTCCCCTTCCGTAGCCTCGTGTCCAACAGTAGGTCATTACTTAGCTATAAATAGTTGGATAATAGTGGCTATTACAAAGGTAGTGTGCTTCTTTATTTGAGATTAAATTAATTATAAATTTAAAAAAAATGTTCTCATACTTATAATTGGAAATCAATAATTTGAAAATTAATTGGAAATTTGGTTACTACTAGAATATCTTATATACCTAAACTTCTCTCGCAAACCTATATATAAGTAGAAATATAATAAAAAAACTCTTCAGCAATTTCTGAGATGAACTTAAACAAACATACGAACACAGTAAGGATTCTTATTTATTAGATTTTGGTCTAATTACCTAAGTCTTCTAGGCCGTGTGGGGCCGGCTTTAGAATTGTCTCACCCCTCTCCACCTATGGGAGTCGTAAGAGCCGACTAAGGGAATATCGGGGGAGTGGGCAGCAGCACTCCTTCGAGTATTAACAACATCTACTGCGATCGCCAACCCGCCTGCCAAGCGTGGCGATTACGGCACTATCCCCCATTCTTGGGGAGGCTTATGTCCAGCAGTGGACGTTAAAAGGCTGATGGATGGATGAAGTCTTCAAGGACCATCTGTCTGAGACCTTTATCGATCACACATCAAATACTTCACCGATATCTGAAGTCAAAATGAGCATGACCTTATTCTGTGAGCGACTAAAGTAAAGAGCATGTTGCGCATTGCAATAGCAAGGTTAACGTCCCGCCCGGGTTGGTGGGGGGGCGTGAGACGTGGAGGGGGCGCCCCCTATACCCCCCCTTGTATTGTTCTCACCTTCAAAGGCTTCAGACACAACAAGCTCCTGAAAAACTAGGAAAGTACAGACGTTATAAAGAAGTGTTTGTATAAAAACATAATTGTTACCTATTCCGTCAATAATATCTTGACGGTATTAATCTTCTTTATATTTAAAAATGTCACGTTGTTTATCCGCGATGAACTCCTAAACTAACGAGCCGATTTTAATGAACTTTTGCACATGTGTGTTTTGAACCCAATTTTTTTTTATTGCAAAACTAACGAATGAAATAAAGCAAAATAACGTGTATGAAGAGAATTATGAATGTTGAGGAAGCGAGCGATGCATGCAAGAATAGAGCCTTTTGGCACTCTGTTCTCTTTGCCTACCCCGCAAGGGAGATGGCGTGATGAAAAGTAAGTAAGTAAGTATTAAAGAATGAATTATGTGTGCCGCAGCAACACGTGGCCGGGTTTGCTAGTTTATTTAAGTATAGATATTTTTAGTTTTTGTGATGCATCAAAATTCTATATTTTTGGCAATATACTATTTTTACTGATTCTAATACTTCCTATAAATGTTGCTATGTGCTGTGCCGAAATATAGTTTACCTGCTTACCTATAGAAAATGAGAAAGTATAACATGACACGCTGTCTGTCCCGGCAGACTGATAACCTGACCAAATGTCTACCGAAGTAAACGGGCAGACCAGGTCTTGTGGCATAAATCGGGGAACCATTTGCGCAACAGCAGACTGCAACATATTGATTGCTTATACTAAGTGTAGAACATAACACCTATAATACAGTACCTACATCTAAAATTGAAATCATCTCGGATAGGTATCACAAACAATATTGTGCCTGTCTCTAAAAGAAGTATTTATTCATCAGATCAGAATCAGAGTACATACTCATTTATCGAATTTGTTTGTTTACAGAACAAGTTTCCCGCCTCCGGTGTATACTGAGCTGGCTTAGTTGGATGACTACGCACTCCGACCAGAAAGTCTCTCATGGATACAGGTTTCATCATATATTGCACCTTTTCAGAGATATTTGAGCTATAGTCCACCTGGTGGTATGTGGTAGCTGCAGCTCATGGAATCAGCAACACCAGTAGTACTCCTAAGCCGCTGTCGACAGTGAAGTTTAACCGCTATGATTGATAGGAGTGTGAATGGATCGGCTATATTCTTCTAACCAACACACATCAAGATGTTTTACAGCTGAAACTAAAGAAGGCGGTGGTGCGTACCCGCCCAGGTGTAAAACCAACTGAGCCTCTTAGTATAAATACCTACCAGTATTTTTTTGTGCTACGAAGATGGCCAACAATTACACGAGCCACGTCACACAAGCGGTTACAGTAACATAAAGCAACACGAGAGGCATCACTCGCACCTCACCCACTCCTCAAAAAACGATAGTAGTCTCTCGTCTCTCTCACTCACCACACCAAATCACTACAAACCAGCGGTATGAAAAATGATGAATGATTATTTTAACATTTTATATAGGTATACCTATATTTGCATACATGCTAAGCTCAGCCTAATTATTATAAATTAACGCAAAGTGTTCTCTCCAACCATGGGAGTCGTAAGAGCCGACTGAGGGAATACCGGGGGGAGTGGGCAGCAGCACTCTCTCGAGTATTAACAACATTCACTGCTATCGCCAACCCGCCTGCCAAGCGTGGCGATTACGGCATTGGGGGTAATTTGGGGAGGCCTATGTCCAGCAGCGTACGTCGAAAGGCTGATGGATGGATGAATAAACACAAAGTGTGAAAATGTGAAATCGAAAATAACAGTCGCGGGTAGGATTTGAACAAAACCGTGACAATTACCCATCCTGCGCCATCTGTTGAAAGTATTTGCATACATCATACCGACCGCTGAATTAGTAAAGCATCTGGGACGGTATTCCAGAAGATGCAGATTCAAATACTGCTCGTGACTGTTATTTTCGATTTCACATTTTAATCTTTGTGTTAATGAATGAATAAGTATATTATGATTATTACAACATTATTTGTATGGACTGGAATTACGAACCATAGGTAGGCAACCGGCAATCGGAAATCCCGAAGTTTGGGGCAACGAGCAGCGTAGTGTGGATCTCTCACTTACAAAATAAACCCACCGTGTACCATTTCTCCTCTTTTACTGGCGGACCACTGGAACTGTATAACATTACAAGTGGTCCGCGGGTGGCTTACCCTTTCGAATAGTATATCTACTGAGCGACGGACGATTCCGTAATCTGGAGCGTCGCAAGAATATTTGAGAACCTACATAAGTAGGGTTAGCTTAAATCTTGCGTATCGATGATGATTTTACTTCAAGGTAGGCAAGAGGATATTTTATATTTTACAAAGTACGCTGCGCCAGTGTCCAATAATGCCAGTCCACACTAGAAGTGAAAAAAAAACTAAATTTTTTTACGCGAGTAATTTCTTTATTAATATAGGAGATTTCTAGTAGAACTAGTAGGTATACTTGCTAAAATCCTGCAGTGTTTCTTGAGACTTTCACGCTGCAACTTCTGAACTAATCATCGTGAAATTGTACATATATATAGTATAGACTCCAGAAAAGGACAGACTAGTATTCAGTTCATGTGGAATAACATTTACAGAGAGATAATTAGGTATACGGATATTTATATTCGTTTCATGCGGATGAAGTCGCGGGAAGAAACTAGTTTATAATATTACTAGTTAGGGGTCCCATAAACATCAAAACGTATTTCTTACAATTGAATTGATAAATAAAACAATATGGATGATACACTTAACTGGTATCTCACAGTGTACACTCACTAATGTCTGAGCTACAGGACATCTGGTAGGGTCACATCGCTGGAATAGTAATAGGCCTCTTGTGACAGCGTTCGACTTTCCAACGTCATTACGTATTCTGCCCGAGAGCCAGGACCTTACAATAACTTCGCGCGCGACGAGACCGTGCGACAATTCTCTACGCTCATTTTTAAAATCCATTTATTACGTTTCAGATGCCGTTAAGCTGGATCTCACAAAAATATTACGAAAATAAGAACCCCAACCGTAATCAATTGGAGGAAAGAAAACAAAAGGGATGATGCAGTTGTTTAAACTAGATAATAAATATTATTAATTAAAAAAATGTTTAATTAATTATAACTTATAATTGCTTATCTTCTAAAATCTTCCCACGCACCATATTCCATTCAATTACACAGCCATCGTAAGAGACGTCCCAAAAAGAAAAAAATATACAGAAGAAGATCAAGTCTCTGCCTAAAAGATCACTTAGAAATGAAAATATTAGATACAACTCCTAGACCGTAAGGGACTATTGCAAATTTTAATTGACGGACACAATGAACGCCTACTCTCAGGGCAAACATTGTGGATCATACAAATAAAGCTCTAGTAATGTGCTGCGGTGAAAAGGAACTGCGCCTCCGCTTTAGTTAAAAGGGATTCGATAATGGTAAACATAAGCTTGTAAAGGTGGGTGATAAATAACGTCACGAAAAAAATGTCACTGCGATCAGTCGTTAAAATATGTCGCTGTTACTTAGCGCGAAGTAACAACGTTCCAAAATCACGTATATTGTTTCTACGTTCCCCAAGAACTTAGTAGTATAAATACCAATAGTTGTCTTTGTCACTTACATCACGATAATACGTAACATGGAACGACCGAACGACCCATGGAATGACCTTGTAACGAACATGAACGAAACTGCCCGAACGGTAAATGCAAAAGTATCGGCGCCAGGAGTAGTACGTATACCTAACCAGAAAGTGACAGATGTGACCGAGTAATCGACGTGACAAAATCACGTTGATTTGTCACTGTGACTTTATTGTCACAGGAACGACAGTCACGACGATCGAAAAATAACGATTTTCCCCAAGTCTAGTAGTCAGCGTAGTTTCAAGCATTCCTTTTGAAGTTATACTTCTAATGCGACTTCCAACAAGGTTGCTTTAAACGTTTAACGCTACCATGGAGGGGGTATGATCAGACACCTAAACTCTGTACATCGACTAATAAGAATTTCAAAATTTTACTAACGCCATCTAGTGACATTATACATAATTATTTTATCGAACAAGGTATTTAAAAACATATAACTGTGACAAGTTTTGCAGTTACGAATTTAATAATTACTTTATTTATTAATGATGCCAAAGAAGTACTTCTCACGCGCGTACATAAGTACACGCATTTTTTTCTTATACTAATTGCCTTTAACAAGAACACCCTTATTAAGGGAATTAATAGAATGGTGATAATTTTATTTTTCAATATATTACTACTTGTCAACTATAAATACCAGACATCCATTGAGCTAAAGTAAAACGTGGGTACCTATCACCCAGAAATCCACAATAACAATCACTAATTCTACTAATGAACTTCTTTAAAGACGAAGACGGCGAGACATCCACCTCTGCTGAAGATATAGGTACACAAATACTATGACAAAATTCTATATCCTAAATCACTAATAACAGTGACATAGAGAAAACATAACGCGCAAAACCAACAGCTCGATGTACTCTACGGGACACGGAATCATAACACCAATTTCCCTAAATCCGGTCTGTAATCATGTACTAGCTCAGTAAAAGCTAAACACGACTAATTTTCGACTTACGTCATTACGAAGTGACTCGAACATGAATTAGCTGTCAACACTAAAACTAATTTAGTCAATGTTACTAAACTAATTACTGGACGTGACTGTAATATTTGGTCAGTGAGATATTACTTACTTATTGATTTATTGATTTTTTTATTGCTTATTGAGGCAGAACGGCCCTCCTGATGGTAAGTGGTAACCGCGTAACTTGGTACGGAACTCTACCACCTGTAATGCAATAAAAGATAGTTGATGGAGAATATTGGTCCAGTGATAGCCTAGGAGTAAGATTTTGTAGTGGTGGAGCCTTGCTTACCCCATCATGGGCCGACTGGAAGATAAAATTACCACCCCTCACAGAAGATCTGGTTGAAACAACAGTAGGTACTCCGTTGTGTTTCGTATGGTGAGTGAAAGCGTCGGAGGCTCAAATCTTCTCCCTATCCTCTCATTATTACCCTTCTTCTTCACCTCTTATCCTTTTGCATGGAGATGGCGACGTGCGAGTGATGCCTTTGGTGTTGCTGGCGTCTAAAGGCTAGGGTAACTGAAGGAATGTAGTTCCAGTGGCCCGCCAATAAAGGCGGAGAGACGGCACACGGCGGGTTTCTTTAGTGGGTGCAGGCCCCACACTACCCTGGTCGTTGCCCCGAACGACGGGGTGTGCGCTTAACTACATTTTTTCCTGCCTAAACAAAAACAAAAAAAACACTTACACTTGCTTATTTGCCACCCACGTTGCATATAAAATAAGATCGGATCCTCATCAGAGGTCTGCGAACCCAAATTGGACCAGTCACCACCTCACTGGCCCAATTAGGTTTCACTAAGATTCAAAAGTCCTTCGGAGCCAAGACACTTACTCAAGAGTGTAACAGGAATGGGTTAGTAAATAAATAATAATAATTAATAAAATAATAAATATTCACGACCATTTCACACAACGTCCTCTGGTCCCAAACTAAGCTTAACGCTTGTGCTATGGGTACCAGATTACGGATATAATACATATACTACTTTTTTTTGTAAATACATACATAATAATAGATAGAAAACACTCAGACGCAGTACAAATATCTGTGTTCATCACGCAAATAATTGTTCTGAATGGGAATCGAACCCCCACGACGAAATTGGTGACAACATTTAAGAAAATCGGTAAACCTACTGAAAGAGTATCCAGTTACTTTGAGCAACCAATAACAAAACAATATGTGTTACCAACACATAAAGTTATAATAGTTAAAAATATCTTAAACATGTATAACCATTAGAAAAAACTACAATAAAAAAATTAACCTAAATTCCATTATATTATAAACATGAATATAATTGTAGCATTCTATCGCATTAAAGCATCAGCGACGAATATTATAATCAGCATCCAGCTTCCGCAAACATTCAGAATGCAGACAATTTCCTCTAAATCAAATTCTTTTTACTACCATCCTTACTTGCCACGGTCATTAACCTTCCAAATAAACCTCTTAAACATTGGACGATGACCTACACCAACACATGAACTCGAAATATTGTTTCTGTAATGCTCCTCCTTCAATAAGCCTCGTATTGACAGGTTATGAGAAATTCGCTATAGGGCTGGCGATAAAGACTTCTCCAGTTGAAAATCAACATTTAGGCAACCAAAACGAGTGCACAGAAACAAAATCGCTAAAACTTAAGGGGCCGACGACACCGCGGCCCGAACTGCGCCGCTCGAAATGTATTCAAATATATGCGCGATTAATTCAGCCTGCATAGCCAACGGGACGGTGTTAGTAGTGGCAGCCAGTCTCACTTTCTACACCGGATCGATGAGGCCATGACCTTCACTACCTCTTATTTGGTTACTGAATCGATTTTTTAGCTGATTCCCGGAAATTTTGGATCGATTTTTTCCTAAAACTCCTACTAACGGGTCTTGAATACTCAAACTGGTCCTGCACTTACTAAGCTTGACACAAACAAACGGGATTCTGAAGATATTTATTCTAACATTATTTATTTTTGTCATTTTTAACAAAACCTATTTTTCTATTATTTATTACTATTTGTTAACTTGATCTCAATTATCAAGTTCCAGTCTAGACATAGTTGCAATATCTTGTCAGACTTGAACTATATGATATCACATTGATTACGACCTAAAATCGCGGATAAGGTGTTGAATATTGATTCAGAGCATTAATAACACATTTAAATTCAAATTTTACCTAGTGGTCATCTTATATTTAATAGTTTCCTTGACAAAATTTAATATATACGCTTGATAGCCTTCAATAATTCTAACATAATATTTAAAGACTTAATACATATTCAAAACGACCAACTAACATGTTGAAAAGTTGTTCTATTTTAATTAACAACCAGTTTTTCCTGAGGACACACAATTTTATTGGGTCAAGGATATTTTAATGCCTAAAATCCTTATTTAAATGTCAAGGAACGGTAACAAACACTAAAAATGAAGTAGCACTTAGGATGTGTTTACTACGAGCAAGTTTAACTTTTATCCTTACGATTATGACGTTTTCTCACGGGATAACTACAAAGAAACCACTATCAATACCTTTATAACGGTTAAAAGCCCACGTTTTACAACCAAAAGCTCGCTTAAAATAAAAAAGGTGCCCTTGTAATATTCTCTTTTAGGTCTCAGAGGAGTTTTTCAGTTGAAGTGTTGGAGGAGTCATAGTGTAGTTATGTTGTGTTGGGCGTATCGCGTAGATATTCACGTTGATGTGTGCGAGGAACGTGACGCACTCACACTGGTTCATGATGTGTGTGTGTTGAATGCGGTACACAGGAGCCCGGGCGATGCGTCGTTAAAATGAAAGGCGTGACGTCACAGGATGTTTACAAAATATTTTAAGTAAGAAATTATTCAATTTTGTATGTATGAGTTATTAATAATTAAACATTGCTGGCTAAATTACTAGAGAACAAACAAAGGCTGACATCGACGAAAAATTTGCCAAAAATTCCTATGTAATTAGTCGAGCTAAAACATAGGTATTTTTTATGTGGCGAGTATTAATACATAATTTCAAATAGGCTATAAAAATTATACAATTTTATACTACAGAATCATCCCATCAGAGCCTCGATAGTAACCAAACAAAATCAAATGAAGGAATACTTAGTTTAGCTATTACTAAACATTTATAGACGTACTCCGACTCACACTAAGACTACCGCACACAAACGCAGGATGGTACGTGCCGTCGCCGTGGAAACGTCGCGCATGCGCGGCACCGCCCATTGCCCCCCTCTACCCACCACAGCCTACACTTAGCACTACTAGTACGAACAGAATCTATCCCGTATGATTGGTCATTGAAGAGGAGCCGTTTTAAGAAGGAACTGCTTTTTTGCGATAGTGATTTGATCTGATTTATTCCTGACTCGATGTCTTATTATAACTCTGTAATCAGGGGAATCTAACTAATAGTTTTAGTAACAAGCCAAACTATATTTGCACCGAAGCTTAAATACTCGCAATTAAATATATTTTAATAACTAAATGTTATATTAAAATTTGAATGTTGAATTGTTGTCAATTATAATAACATTATTATAAGTATAATAGATGTGCAGAACTTGCACAACTTATTTTAATAAAAATTTGCAAAGTAAATAATTATGATTTATATTATTATTTAAATAGGCATTATATCAAAATTAATAGATTACTTACATCCATTTTAGAATTATTAATTTACTATGACAGTTATTACTTAGTATTTTTAAATTAAAACTAATCAGTGACATGTTAGTGAAACACAATAATATGTTAATCACAATGATAAGATATTACAAATATTAATAATTCATAACATTTATAAGCATTGACAGAATTTAGTATCTAACAGGAATCTCTCGGCTTGAAAGATTTTCGAGTTTACATATAAATAGGTACATCTAATCTAATTGGAAATTATGCTTTTAACGAGAAAGTACAAGATTTGGTTAATTATTGAGTAAATTTATTTAAGTTTTTGGAAATTGCGAAATTCTACAACGCTGCACAACAACGTACCTAATATAATACTAATTAACGTTATTTACAAAAATCCCTTCAAAAATATTGTCAAACACCATTCAAAGCATCGCAAATCAGTAAATAGCACTTATTTACAAAAACCAGAGGCTAAACAGACAATAATGATCCAACATAACTACACCACATCGCATGAAACAAAAACACTCAAAGAAAAGAGACAGCCGATACGCACACATAGAAAGCTGGGTATAACATAGATAGACAATTGCACAGAGACGTAGACATGTGTGCGTGACGGGAAATACTTCGTAGTATGATTGTTAGTATCAAGATAGCGTTTGTCATGCAATATGAAAGCTATGTCGCTAAAAGGAGTTAATACTTTATAACAGAACTATGCCTTTTATTTCAAGGTAGTTGTCCGACAATTATTGCGTGATATTTGCTTTTGGAACTAAGAAACATAGAATAACTACTCCATCCCATTGTTAGAGATAAGAAACAAAATGAGTTGTGATTGTCTAGTGTTAAGTCTACGAACTAGCAAAACTGGGGATTGAATTTTGGGAATTAAAGAACTTTTTTAATTAAATAATGTGTCTGATTATAGAGAAGACTGCCTGGTGAAGAATAAACGCCATAAAGAAACTTGCCTATCTGAGAGATTGTCTCAATGGCGTGTGGTGAAGTAAGGCCTAAGTTCCTCTCCCTCTTAAAAAAAATCTGTGACAGACAGTGAGACAGTAATGGATGGCGAAAAACTTGAAATCAAAGCAGAGTATCACGTCGGAAGTAGGAAAAATCTAAATAACCAACCAATATTGTATAATAGGTCAATTTCCCACTTATTGCACAAGACTTGTGCGGCTTGTATCCAATAGTGAGACTCACACAGGTTGAAATGTGCAATGCAAGTACCAGCGATTTTTATAACATCTTCCTTGACATGTGTAAAACACAGAATAAAGACATTGTTTCTGATTTAATTGCAGTTTTTTAATGTAAAGATTTGTATTTATAATTTGATTGAAAATATATCAATCCATATATCACTGAGTAAAAAGGACTAAATATATTTACTTATCATTAAAATAATATGCTTACGACGTAATAATCAATCCTAACATCCAAAAAAACAAACCTACTGGTCCACGTGCCGATGCCGTTCACAATACATCACATATTAATTATTTAAATTTAAAACTGTTGTAAGTCGCCAGACAAGCGGCAGCCTAAAATAAACACGAAACAAACTTTTATCATAACGTCTACCGTTCAATTTACGTGGATGGAGTAAAAATAAGGCTCAAAACTTTGAAGAACTTTAATACTCCTAGCGACATCTAGCATGGAGTAGCGGAACTCTGAAGTCGCAAGGTTTATATTAAGGTTGAGGAAAATAACAATAAGTGATAAAATATGTTGTTATTTTATAAACAAATTAATATAATTACATAATAGCGTAAGTGTGAAAGCATTTAGTTGTATTACTAAAGGAAATGAATTCAAATGACCTTGGTTCATTAATGCGGGTAGTGATAAATAAAACATGAGGCATTATCATTGTTCCAAGTTTCAACTGCTTTTTCACGGACGTCTTCTCACATTGCATTCATTCATATACGATCATTATACTAAACGAACGATTACAATTATTTATCATAACTATAGTAATACCTGTTAGAAATAATTTATTTATTTATTAAATATTTGAGCGGTGTTATGTTAAATTGAATTATAAGTTAGTTAAG
This sequence comes from Leucoma salicis, assembly GCA_948253155.1. Taxonomy (NCBI): domain Eukaryota; kingdom Metazoa; phylum Arthropoda; class Insecta; order Lepidoptera; family Erebidae; genus Leucoma; species Leucoma salicis. The sequence continues at coordinate 28,237,460 of OX411810.1, read as the reverse complement.
TAATTTATGTGGTGTGTAATTTGCGTTGAGTGATTAATGTGTGTAATATTAATTGAAATAAATTTGTGTAAAGCTTTATCACAATATTATCTTTAGTTTCGGAGTTGTTTTTTCTAAAGTTTTTTTGTTATTTTATAGTAAAAGAACAGTTATTTCAATAGCAAAGATCATACCTATATCGTTTCCTAAAGATATATTTACATGTAATTATTATAATAATTGGCCGTGTGGAGCCGGCTTTAGAATTGTCCCACCCCTTCTCCACCCATGGGAGTCGTAAGAGCCGACTGAGGGAATATCGAGGGAGTGGGCAGCAGCACTCCCTCGAGTATTAACAACATCCACTGCGATCGCCAACCCGCCTGCCAAGCGTGGCGATTACGGCACTATCCCCCATATGAGCGAAACAGCACAGGACCGTTCGTTGCGGCGTTCTCTTGGGGAGGCCTATGTTCAGCAGTGGACGTTGAAAGGCTGATGGATGGATGGATGGATGGATTATAATAATCTATTTTGGTAAAAAATATTCTATTTATCATGCTTTTATTAGTTTTATCTCTAAACCAATGTGGAAAATTTTATTTAAGCAATATCTTATCGTATTATCGATTACAAATTTTATCAAGATGAAAAAAGGCAATCCATTTGAGAGATAGCGTTTCATTTAAGTTTTAAAACTATTTATTGATGTGGAACATCTAATGCGGAGTGAGGGTAAAATCGGCTGTTAGCGTGGCGACGCTTTTATTTTACTTGTTCCGTTCAAATCTTGTAAATTTAATTTGACACACTTGCTGGTTTCCGATTGAGCTGAAATTTTACACGCATATGTATATCGCGTGACAATGTAATATTATGATGACATGGAGCTGATCTGACGATGGAGCTGGAAGGTGGACATATGAACTCTATAATGAAACGGCGCAACCCTACCGAGTTTGGACACGTTTGAATCGTCTTGATGAGTACTTTGTCTTTAAATGGTATCCAGAGTCTGATGATGGAGCTAGAAGATGGCCATAGAAACACCAATATAGAACGACATAACCCTATCGAGTTTGGGCTCGTATGATTAGTCTTGACGAGTACTTTGTCTCTAGATAGTATCCAGAGTCTGATGATGGAGTTGGAAGTTGGCCACAGTAACTTTGTAATGAAACTACGCAACCCCATCGCGTTTATACTCGTTTGATTTGTCTGGACGAGTACTTTATCTCTAGATAGTATTCAGGGTCTAATGATGGAGCTGAAATATGGCCATGGGTACTCGGTAATTAAACGTCGCAAGCCATCGGTTTAGGGCTAGTTTGAGTTATCTTAAATAGTTCCAGAGTCCTAGATGATATTCAGGGTCTGATTATGGATAGTCGCAAGGAGGGAAGCGATTGCAGCTGCAACGAGGACACGGCGCGGCACACGCTCGAGTCGTGCCCGGCTTGGGACGGGCAGCGCCGTGAACTTGTCGCGGCAACAGGGGGGGACCTCTCGCTGCCGAGCGTCGTCAGAGCGATGCTTGGCAGCAATAGGAATTGGGCTGCGGTTGCTGCCGTCTGCGAGGAGGTTATCTCGCGGAAGGAAGTGGCGGAGAGGGCCAGGGAGGCTGATCCTTCCGCAGACCCGAACCGCCGCCAGCGAACGGGGGCGGCGCAGGCGTGAATATTTGCGCCTAATGCCGCCCTAGCTGAGGTTGCGGGTGGATGCACCGGAGAACGTCCGCCACCCGCAAGGCCTCCCGCGAAGGTGCGACGCTCCGTGTGCGGATGCGTCGCCCAGTTGAGGGTACCTGAGAGGATAAGCCGCCGGCAGACCACTGAAGTAATCCAACACAGTACCAGTGGGCCGCGTCAACATAGGCGGCACACGGCGGGTTTCTTTAGTGGGTGCGGGCCCCACACTACCCTGTTCGTTGCCCCGAATGACGGGGTGTACGGTTAGGAACATTTTTTCACCTAAACAAAAAAAAAGGGTGATTATGGAACCGGATGGCCATGGGTGGCACTATGCTATAAAACGCCGTAATCCCATCAACTTTTGAATAGTTTGATTCGTTTTGACAAGTACTTCGGTACTAGATGATGTCCAGGGTGATGATGATGTATGTCGATTTCCGTTATGTTACACATGTCATAATTTTATAAAAGTACACATTAAAATTTGTTTTCACATCTTGTAGACGTCCCGCGACGTCTACTTTTTTATGATTATTTCTGTTTCAAGATATTATGATAGCCAACTTTGCAATGCAAACTAGATAGAAATTCCTAGGTCCTTGACATGTTCAAACAGTGATACCTATTTACAGAATCATTAACTTAAAGCACTTTCAAAGTTAAAACTCTTACGTTACATTACGAACTTAAGACCGTACTTAAACGATACATGTTAACTTTGTAAGTGGTTATACGTACACGTGAATTCCACTACGGATGATCCGCCGTGTACTTAGTCCAAGTCAACTTAGTTATTTTACGTAAGAATACCCAACGCTTAAGTATTAAAACCTCTGTCCTTACATTCTTCTCCTTCATCACATTGAGGGGCCTCGTGGCGTAGTCGGTAGTGTAGCCGACTTCCGTGAAATGACAATTATTTGTGTGATGAACACAGATATTTGTACTGCGCTTGGATGTTCTCTATCTATTATATGTATGTATTTACAAAAAAAAAGTAATATATGTATTATATCCGTAATCTGGTGGTACCCATAGCACAAGCATAAGCTTAGTTTGGGACCAAAAGTTTAAAAAAATATGAAAAATAAACTACTAGTAATTTAATGATATTTTAATCTTCAACGTGTTATATTAAAGGTAATATTTGCTCCAGAAAAAAATTGTTTAGCGGTTGATGTTTGGAACATGGCCGATCCTATCAAACGCGCGTCTTTACGCTATTTTGAGTAACACCCACGTTTTAGCTACACCGCACAGGCCTGGATCATAAGTGAAAAGTATTGTTACGCGATATAAATTAGGACATTACAACATGATATTTTATAGTCCATGCTATCACCCCGGTGTTTATAAATACATTTCCAAATAGGCGGTGACTTTTTAGAGAGGGCGTAAGTGGTTGACCAGATCCCATAACATCCCAGATACATACTTCCCACTCTCAGAAGAGACCTGTGTCTGATAGTGTGATAGTTATAATATTAGGGAAGAATACCTATACCTATGTATTATTAAAAAAAAGGTAAGGATCATTTTCGAGTGAGAGCGCTGAAAGCGTCTTCTTTACCTTTCTTTACAATTGGCAACGCGCGAGTAATGCCTCTAATATTAGGTACTAGTTAAAGTACTAGCCAGTTCATAAGCAACAATAACTCACTTACCATCAGGCAATCTGTATATTTGTTAGCCATCATTCTAGAATAAAGAAATACACTGTCTCAGTGATCTAGCGATAGTGTATCTAACTGCTGATCATTAAGTCGCGTGTTAGACTCCTAAGTCGCACAAGCAAAAAGTTGTAGAGGTTTTCCTTTAAGAAATTTATGGAATTGAAAGGTAGCAATTTTCACTCCAATGCCTCAGAAAGCACTTAAATACGTTAGTTATGCACCTGATCTCTCTCCGGTCGTGTTGGAATGCCTTACGATAGTCGGACTATGAGACTGAAGGAACAGAAAGTGCACTTTTGTTTGCGCATACACTCGTGCACTATAATATACCGTGCACTGTTGGCTAATATCGTGTGGAAACCACAATTATAATCAATAAAAATCATTGTTCGTGTAGTGATGGACTAAGAATACAAGTGTCACCACCCACGTCATGCTTTCCCCGCGGGTGTCGTTCAAGGCGACTAAGGGAAGTAAGCAACTATCACCCATTGCATTACTGGTGGTAGGGCTGGGTACCAAGTGAGAGTACTCGCTTGCTGGCCCGAACGGATCGGTACCACCGTCTCCTGTGTGCCCGTCGTGAAGCGCGTCAGTGTGTTTTGACTGTAGCATAAGATAGCTGTTTATTCTTTCATTTCATATCTGTGAAATGCAAAGGTTCCCAGTGGCTCTACAATACTTTCTTACAATGACAATGCTTTCTTATAGTTGCGTCCATGAGTGACGATTACTACTTACCATAAGGTGGGCCGTAGATCGCCTGATATTAGCAATAAAAAAAATATAAAAAAACAGAATCATTTATGATATAGATATATTATGATATTTTGCAAAACATCATATATTATATAAATGTACAGCTTACGATCCATGTTACCTTTAAAATGTCTGTGACTATATAATTACTGCACACCCACATGAACATATAGAGTGCGTTAGTCCTACATGCATTGTTCTCATCGATTTGCGTGTGTCCCGATGCGTGAAATAAACCAAAATAACAACCCGCCTGCGGTGTACTTATGTACACACCTGTGTCGTACATAGTTGTGTATTGTCATATGCTGCAAAGTGAGGGAGATAATAATTTCATGGGGTTTTTGCCGCGATACTGAGTATGTAAAATATTGATAATGTAATAATACACACACACACACGTATATTCTGAGGCTCTTTATAGCTAAAGTATTTGAAACAGGTATTCTGAAGTTCTGCGTTCTAATCGTCTTATCTATAGAGTATTTTTTGCTCTTACAATTTTAAATTGAAACTAGTCGAGCTTGTCCAATGTTCAAAACAGTTATTTAAGTTTTTTTTTCTTACCACAATGAATTTACTAAACTTCAGACTAAAAAAGATTCTGAATAATATTGATAATATTTACATATCACTGAAGTAATATTCCAGAGGTCTTAGAAGTAAGCAGCAACGAAAGTAACGAGGGTAAAAAATAATTGTCGTTTTCTTTTGTCCATGTGGTAATGGACTAAGAATACAAGTGTCACCACCCCATTCTTTTCCATGGGTGTCGTATGAGGCGATGGTGGTAGGGCTGGGTATCAAGTGGGAGTACTTACTTGGTATTGGGCCCGAGCGGGTTGGTACCACCATCTCCCGTGTGACCGGCCATGAAGCAAATCGTTGCATTTTGGCTGTAGCAGGAGATAGCCGTTTATTTTTTCATTTCATATTTGTGAAATGAAATGGTGAGCAGCGGCTTGACAATACCTAATACTGAGAGGTATAGTTGAGTCCATGAGCGACGGTTATCATTTACCATCAGATGGGCCGTGGCACGTCTGCCACTAAATGCAATAAAAAAAAATTAAAAAAAAATCTAAATAATCGAATTACTATTTACGATTAGAATGGTGCATATGTGGTTGTTTTATTTGCTATGTTTAACCTACTATAGGTATGTATATCAATAAGATATAATAATTTAGTGATAGTATAGATATTTTACGCCACGCGCGTTAGGTTCAAATTCACGATGCACACGCTGGTTTTAACATTAAATGCTAGCTAGATTTACAAGGTATCCGTAGATTAATGTAATATGGTTCCAGTGGCCCGCCAATAAAGGCGCAGAAATGGCACACGGCGGATTTCTTTAGTGGGTGTGGGCCCCAAACTACCCTGTTCGTTGCCCCGAACGACGGGGTGTGTGGTTAGGTACATTTTTCCGCCTAAACAAAAAAAAGTGTATCCGTAGATTCCCTCGGGTAAACAGTTAAGGGTAGAGTGGAATTTATAGCTTTCGAGCGGGCTGTTTTTGTCACATTGGAAGCCGCATTATACGTTATCTATTATAAAATAGTACACAAGTCTATTTAATTGAAACATCAAAAGACATACTTACAAATTCCTAGATTTATTCAGCTATTTTAATAAATAAGTATAGAGGCACACAAAAACTGAATTATAAGTAAGCATTACATCTGATAAACATCGTTTGTTTTTGTAAAGTTCTGTCGGCTATTGTGTATTTACTGATCTAGCAGTAGCTGGAAGGCCATCTAGATTGGGAAACCAGGGTGCCCACTGGGAAAAATGGACCTGCTTACGAGGGAAAAGAGGAATACCCTCGTTCAATACAATAAAACTATACATTTGGAATCAGTAAAGAAAACAGTTTAATACCATGAGCAAATGCGATGTCGACTGCACCCTACCTTCTCATTTCACGGATGGACTTACACGCAAATAACTGCAATAATCTTTATGATGGAGGTACATGCCAAAGTGCATTGAAAAGGCAACGAATAATAACACTATTGATAAAAAGTATTTAGTCCGTATCTTACGGTAGCACAGTTGTAACTTTGTATATAATAGATAGCGTAATTAAAGTCATAAAGCTTTATTTTTATGGTGGTAAGTGATATTCAAAATTGTTAAATTAAACTTAGTGGTAAAACCAAGTAAGTACTGCACCGTGGTATCGAGTGCGTTCGCCAACCTGGCGTAAGGGTTATGTTTTTTCGAAATTATGTATGTAATTCTTGGTTATTTATTTCAGCCCATTAAAAGAAATTATTGTGAGGAAACCAGCAAATCTGACAGATTTGCCCCCAGCTTGAATAGGAGGGGAAGTACCACCCACTTCCAGAATATTAACGTGAAGTATCGGTAGGATAACATACTGTACCACTGAAGGAATGTAACATAGTTCCAGTGGCCCGCCAATAAAGGCGGAGAGACGGCACACGGCGGGCTTCTTTAGTGGGTGAGGGCCCCACACTACCCTGTTCATTACCCCGAACCACGAGGTGTGCGGTTAGGAACATTTTTTCACGCCTTAACAAAAAAAAAAGGATAACATACTGTTCATTGAAGGAATGTAATATGGTTCCAGTGGCCCGCTAACAAAGGCGGAGAGATGGCACACGGCGGGTTTCTTTAGTGGGTGAGGGGCCCCACACTACTCTGTTCGTTGCCCCGAACACCGGGGTGTGCGGTTAGGAACATTTTTTCCGCCTTAACAAAAATAAAAATATATATACATACTGTTGCGTTTCCTTGAACATTTCCTTCGGTGAGACCCGTTCCTTCCTCATCCCTTCTCTATCAGTTTATTCTCCACCTCCTATCCATTTCGTCTACGTAACAAGATTCAAAGACTACAGGAAATTCTATCTCCGTAATTCATTACACCCACTCAACTTATGTAGGCAGAGTTCATAAGCTATCAAGATAGCATTTTCTAGAAAACAAAAACCGACTTGAATGTTTCGCCTTAAGCATACATTTATGTAGTTCATTTTCATGATTAAATGTAGCCTTGCTTATCCCAGCATGAATCGGCTGGCTCGATCGGGGAAGTACTACCCTCTCACAGAAGATCAGCGTGAGCGCGAAGACGGTAGGAACTCCTAATATTGTGTATCCAAAAAAAATATTGTAAACTAAGTAGCTGCTATCCCCTTTCTTTTGCGTGGAATTTAATATATATATTATGCGGAACCCTAATTATTTTAACAAAATGAAAGTAGCCCTAGTTACTCTTTATAATATCAACTATCTGCCAGTGAAAGTTCTATGCAAATCGGTCAAACCATTTCAGAAATTAGCTGATATAAATAGCGAGATAGACGGACAAAAGTTAAAAAAAATGTTGTTTGTTATAAGTACCGCATATACCTAATTTGATATGCATTAAGTGAAAAGCTGTTGTTTACAAAATTAAAACAGACATTTTGAGGCTAACAGGGTGGATGATAAAGGGTTAGAGGCAGCGATAGACTACCTAAGTTACATACGCGAATTGGCGTTTGTGTCACTGTGTACCCACAATCAGTCATCGATAACAAACCACAGCTATTTAACAAACATTCACCAAATATATTCATCAGAATTCAAGGAAACTTTGTCATAGTTCGCTCCAATAGCTAAAAACCTTTCATATAATGCAAATGTCGTCAGTATAAAATATAAACGAGAATTCTACAGAGTTATACATAATATGCGTAGATATGGCAATAAATCCGGGTTGTTTCCGGAATACAATTAAAACGATCCTGGCAATCCGGGCTGCATCGGCAGGCGGAATTATAAATTCTGTGGGAAAGGCGACAGGTGTCGTTGGTAATCGCATGAAGCCTCCCGAATCATACCGAGCCGGCAGTACCGCACTATGTGCAATGATTATGCTGAAAACAGAAGTGGTAGAATTAAATTTTACTTTATAATACATTCAATATTTAAAACTAACTATATTTTCATCTGGGTATTTTAGCTCATCTTTCATCGGATACTTTAATTGCCATTTCATCATCATCATGGAAAGTTTTTATTTATAACTGTTTTTGAAGTTATACTTCTTTAGGCGCGTTATGAAAAAATGATGAGAGTGAAATTTTAAGATGCGCGCGCATCTGTGACACAAAATTAACAGTATGAAGTTGTCTACTATTAGTATATGTACTGCCTAAGCAAGTACATTTGAAGTACAATTATATTTGTATATATACTTTATTTACAAAAAAAACATTATTGTGCGATTCAGGTTATAGTACATTTTGTATAGAATTGCACTGATATTTATTACAGCGCCATCTGTTATTCAATTTTACCATCTAAATATTTTCTTCTAACAACATTCGAGTCCCACTAATAATTATTAGTGTCTCTTCCGCCCACTAGAGAGCACGATTTTAAATAAAAACAAGCTCTTAGGGAGTGACATGGCCCTGGTAGGCACTTACAGAACTTTTTAAAATCACCCAAATAACTACAGTGATCTTTGATGTTACAAATATTATATTCTCACTACAACAACAATCACTAATAAATAATAACTATTGCTACTATAACAGATAACAGCTGACTAATTATTATCTACTTTATGTATAGGTTATAAGAATTAATAATCTTATCAACATGAAAACGATATCTACAGGAAATAATTAGTACTACGAATAATCGTGTAGCCACTATTGTGTGGTAGTTCTAAGCAATACAGTAAGATGGCGCTGTTATACATTTTTTATTAATTCTAAGTTATAATAATCTATATTCTACAAGATATTTGAGAAAAAATGACTGTAATAGGCTATATAGGCGTGTCTAAACACAAAACAATATTTTTTAGAATTTTTGTCTGTTTGTCTGTTTGTTTGTTCGCGCATCAAACAAAAACCACTGAACTAATTTTGATGCAACTTTTTGATAAAAATGAAAAGTGAATATTAAATTAAGAAATCAATAAAAATATTTAAAAAATGACCAACCTTAAATTCAATTTTTGAATTTATTATTAAATTTATTTTTAAAATATTAAATAATCAATAATAAACATTTAAAATTAAGAATCTTATAATATTTAGTACAAATTATGTCTTATATATTTATTATTCTCTAAATTTGGTTTTTAATAATTATATATAATTATATCTATATCTATATCTATATATATATATATATATATATATATATATATATATATATATATATATATATATATATATATATATATAATATAAATTTATATTAAATATATATATTTGAAATATTATATAAATATATTAATTTTCAATTTTTAATATTAATTATTTAATGATGATTTTTTTACACTGCAAGGATGCATACGACTCGCTGATGGCAAGTGGATATTCTAGTCTAAATACCCTAGCAACACCAAAGACTGGTGGCCTTTGCCTTGCCAGTGATCTGGCACGTAGCTGAGCCCACGAAAATTGAAAGAACACGGTGAAAAAGGATAGAAGAGACGGGAGGAGTAGGTGAAGAAGAAAGACCATAGAGAGGATACAAGAAGGGAAATAAGGCCGCTGACGCTTTCACTCATCAAATAAAAATCAGAACAGTAGGTTTAGAATCGTTATTATATGTCAATATCCTCTAAGCGGGTGGTCCCTCCCCAGTCAAGTCAACACATTCTTTATGGAACTATCTAAACAATAACACTATGAAATGTTATTCAGAACTACATAAGTACTTAATAAATTCAGAGTTTTGGAGTTCCTGAGCTACCTCACTGGAACATTTCATCCATCCATCAACCTTTCATCGTCGACTGCTGGACATAGGCCTCCCCAAAATGGGGGGTTTTACCATAATCTCTACGCTTGGCAGGTGGGTTGGCGATCGCAGTGGATGTTTTTAGAACACAGGGGAACGCTGCTGCTCGGTCCTCCGGTAATCCCTTAGTCGGCTTTTACGACTCCCATAGGAAGAGACAGGGTGGAGCTATTCTTGGTGCCGGCCCCACACTGGAACTTTAGCAAACTATTAACTGGTTGTATACACCTGTGCCGTGTGGGGCCGGCTTTAGAATTGTCCCACCCCTCTCCACCCATGGGAGTCGTAAGAGCCGACTGAGGGAATACCGGGAGAGTGGGCAGCAGCACTCCCTCGAGTATTAACAACATCCACTGCGATCGCCAACCCGCCTGCCAAGCGTGGCGATTACGGCACTATCCCCCATATGAGCGAAACACTTGTTGTGGCGTTCTCTTGGGGAGGCCTATGTCCAGCAGTGGACTTCGAAAGGCTGATGGATGGATGGATACACCTGAACGTATTTTAAATATCTGTGTTTAAGCCTTTGACAGCCAGTGGTCAGTTCTATATTTTCTTTTGGCATAAATCATTACCAGGTTTTGGGATTATTTTCAAAACTTATGAGATCTGTACTCCCCTACTCATCTTGATTAGAATATCAGGCAAATACGGGAACTCCGTTGTCGATGTGACACTCACCGATACGTAGAAATGTTTTGCTGGCCAGCCTCAGTATCCACACTATCTTGCAAATGTTTACACACATTTTGTCACGTATATAAGTTCTTAACAACACATAGATTATCCGTAACTGCAATCAAAGTCAAGTTTACAAAATTTTATCTAACTGCTTTTGTACCTAGTGCAGCGGTAGTGTGAGCGACTGCTGATCGTGAGGTCTCGGGTTCGATCCCCGGGTCGGGCGGTGTTGTGTGTGCCAGGTAGACGGCAATAGGCTCGTCCCCTATTACGTGGGACTTAAACATAGCTGGCGAACTGTGGGTGCTTAATACATCTCTGCCTACTGTTTATTTATGTTCCCACCATTAACTTTTGAGAAAGAGTATAATTGACATTATTAATTATAGCCATGATTTTTATTTACAGCGCCATCTATTTTTTACTGAGAGAACTAATTAACTTTTTTTATATATAACGACAATGGCATTACCAACCGCAGCCGCTTCGTGCCTTGTCTGTAACAAATTACATAGTCTTTGTTTCTGTTAGGTATGATTGTGGTGAAGCGAGTATTTGCGCAGCGCACGCCGTGAAATAACACGCGACTGATAACGCGACCCGCCACATACTATTGTTTTTAGCCTTTAGTGTAGTTACTATTGTCATTGTAAAACTGTTATTTTGCGCTGTTATTGTTACTTGTGTCAATGGAGGAGAAATTGGTTTTAGATTCAATTGCTAAAGCTATTTACTTCTGGAATAATGTACCTACTCTTTAAAGTGAAGTGCTTACCTAATTTTTAAATATGATTCAATCATTCCAAAGATTATTCCCAGCAACCACAAAGTTTAGTTAGCATAATAGGTTCCCGATATAGTAATGTGATAAAACGTTTATTTATCTACCAGTTTTTAAATTTAATCAAGAGCTATACAAGTTTGTGTGCTCATTAAATTAATCAAACAGATAAAAATTCTAAAAAAATAAAATAGTTTTGTGTTCGGAGACGCCTAAATAACCTAATACAATCATTGTCGCCTCCGAAGTAAAATTCTGGATACAAGAGCCTACAGGGTTCCCACTGTCGACAAGGACCACTATCTCGTTATTGCGAGATTTAGTGGTCTGTTCAGAAAGTGGAGACACTGGCGAGAGCGTGTCCACTTCGGAGGGCTTGAAAGAATAAAGATTGAAAAGTTGCAAGAAGAGAGTGTAAGAGCAAAGTATGTAAAGGGTGTCCGTGAACGGCTGACAATGGCAAGTCAGCCGGGTACTGACATAGAAGAATGCTGGAGATTATTGATAGATAGTATGGTAGATACAGCGAAAGAAGTATGTAGATGCTCAAAGAAGCATAGGAAAGTGAAAGGTGATGCATGGTGGGATACGGAAGTAGCAGCTTCCGTAGACCAAAAGAAGAAAGCGTGGTTGGACTATGTATCTTCTTTGAACCTGAGTGCAAGTATGAAAGAACAGAAGAAAGAAATATACCAGCAACGTAAGAATGACACCAAGGCCTTAGTGAAAGAGAAGCGTGATAGAGCAAATATGATTGCAGATGAAAGGCTGACCAAAAAATTCGAGAGCAACACCAAACTTTTCTGGAGGGAGGTGAAGAAATATCGGAGTGGTTGGTCAGCTTTTAGAATGACTAAAATAAGGTCTAAAGGTGGGGACATTCTTACGCAAACACAAGATGTGTTAAGCCGATGAAGTGAATATTTTGGAGATATGTATGCGGATGTTCAGGTTGATGCTGGTGCCACATGTGGTCTAACAGATCAGCATTCGGTACCGGCACCCTCTGATGACATTAGTATGGATGTAGTTGAATGGGCGATTAGAAGTTTGAAAAATGGTAAGGCAGCGGGTATTGATATTGTGTCTGCTGAGATGATCAAGCTTGGAGGCTCATGTGTCTGGGAATCCTTCCTGGTGCTTCTTAATTTATGTTGGAGCTCAGGAATGGTTCCCAGGGACTGGAGAAGCGCAGTCATCGTGCCATTGTTTAAAAACAAGAGTTCACGTTATGACTGTGCACACTACAGGGCCATAAGCTTGACCAGTTTGGCAGCCAAAGTGTATGGTAAGATTATTGAAAGGAGAATGAGGATGGTATCTGATGAATTTTTGTGTGAGGCACCAGGAGGTTTCAGGTGTGGACGAGGATGCATGGATCAAGTGTTTTCTCTGCGCAACATTGTGGAGAAGCATCTGGCTGTAGGCCAGAGGGTTTTCTGCAGTTTTGTGGATTTGGAGAAAGCATTTGACACTGTTGTACGAAAGGAACTTTGGGACATTTTGCCGGAGTATGGTATTAATGGTAGACTGCGGCTGGATGTTGGAATGTCACCCTGGTTTGATGTCAATATCGGCGTTAAACAGGGCTGCGTTCTATCAGCCAGACTGTTTATCATATATCTGGATAAATGTCTACAAAGGTTGAGTGAAATTAATGTGGGAGTTAGATGGGCGACTCAGTGGTTAACTCGCTGCTATATGCAGACGATGCGGTCCTATTACCGCAGTCTGCAACTGACCTGCAAACCCTAGTCGACGTTATGGCAGAAGATTGTAAGAAAAGGGGCCTACGTGTAAAAGTGAGCAAAACCAAAGTAATGGTTTTTGAAAGAAAAGAAGCCAGAACAGATGTTAGAGTAGCAATAGGAAATGGTGTGCTAGAACAAGTGGATGAATTTGTATATCTTGGATGTGGATTCAATCGGGATGGAAGGTACACCACTGATGTAGAAAGAAGAGTGAATGCGGGAAATGGAGTGAATGGAGCATTGGGACAACTTCTCGGCAGCCTCCACCTCAGCCAGAAGGCACGTGTCGCAATACACAACGCAGTGCTTGTCCCAACGTTATTATATGGAAGCGAGAGTTGGGTATGTAAAAAGGAGCATGAGAGTAAAATCAATGCGGTCGATCTCTGCGGAGAATCTGTGGAGTGAGGCTGACTGACCGTATTCGTAACAATGACGTAAGAGAGCGAGTAGGTATGGAAGAGATATTGGTGTAAAGATGCGAAAGGGAATGCTCCGATGGTTCGGACATGTGGAAAGAATGTTGTACGAGCGACTGGCTAAGAAGATATACAATGCGAAAGTGGAAGGATGTAGGTACAGGGGGAGACCGAGACTCACCTACCTAGACCAAATTGGTCATGTATTGAAGGAAGGTGGAGTCTGGAGTCTCCGAAACCGGCGAGCGTGTATGAAGAGAGTTATAAATGTTAAGGAAGCGAGAGATGTATGCAAGAATAGAGCCTCTTGGCACTCTGTTCTCTCTGCCTACCCCGCAAGGGCAATGGCGTGATGATAAGTAAGTTAGTTATAATCATTGTTTCTCAAATATCTTAAATTTACAGACACAGCTCTGTTACAGCTTCATAATAGTTATAGATGGCCAATAAAAGAATAAAGATATACGATATAGAAGTTGATAACTACGGGTAGTACCAGCGATGGCTTAGCGGTAAAAGTGGAGGGACCTTTCATAAGTCACATGTTGAAGTTCCGTTTGTACCTACCTTTATTATTTTTATTTTTATTGCATGTAGTGGCAGACGAGCCACGGCCCATCTGATGGTAAATGGTAACCGTCGCTCATGGACTCGATTATACCGAGAGTATTGTCAAGCCGCTGCTCACCATTTCATTTCACATTTATCTCCTGCTACAGCCAAAACGCAACGATGTGCTTTAAGGGGCGGTCACACGGGAGATGGTGGTACCAACCCGCTCGGGCCCGATACCAAGTAAGTACTCCCACTTGGTTCCCAGCCCTACCACCAGTCATGCAATGGATGATAATTGCTTACTTCCCTTAGTCGCCTCATACGACACCCATGGGAAAGAATGGGGTGGTGACACTTGTATTCTTAGCCCGTCACCACACGGACAGATATTT